>CM038669.1:573764304-573979057 GCA_021605145.1 Aegilops bicornis
CATCTCGAAACTTACAAGACATTGCGCCACATCACTCCTTAGCCTTGGTACGATTTCTGGATCGATCACCTTTTGAGATATTTCATTGAAGAATGAACATAGCTTCACAATGGCTAATCGGACGTTTTCCGGTAGAAGCCCCCTCAATGCAACCGGAAGCAGTTGCGTCATAATCACGTGGCAATCATGAGACTTTAGGTTCTGGAACTTTTTCTCTGGCATATTTATTATTCCCTTTATATTCGACGAGAAGCCGGTCGGGACCTTCATCTTGAGCGAGCATTCAAAGAAGATTTGTTTCTCTTCTTTCGTAAGAGCGTAGGTAGCGGGACCTTCATCTTTGCCGGAGGCATGCCGTCTTTTTCGTGCAAACGTTGCAAGTCCTCCCGTTCCTCAGGTGTATCTTTTGTCTTCCCATACACGCCCAAGAAGCCTAGCAGGTTCATGCAAAGGTTCTTCGTCACATGCATCACGTTGGTTGAAGAGCAGATGAAAGCACGAGTGCTCCCTAGGTGTTTTTGGTAATTAATGTCAACATATCTCTTGTTGGACTAACACTTTTATCTAGTATGTTTCAAATAAGTTCAACAATCGAGTGGCATGGACTAAAGGATGTGGGAACTCCTTCAAGATGCTAAGGACAAAGGATTGGCTCAAGCTTCAAGCTCAAGACTCTTCATTTTCCATTTTAGTGATCCAAGATCACATTGAGTCTATATGAAAAGCCAATACTATCAAGGAGGGATGAGGTGTTGCTTAATGAGCCTTTTGCTTCATGTGCTTAGTGATATGCTCCAAAACCGTCCACTAATTTCTCACATCCACATATGACCTAAACCTAAGGTCAAACTCGGCCCCACCGATTCTTGCTATCCGGCGCCACTAAGTTCAGATGTCATAGCCACTGCCACAAACCCTAGGCAAATCGGTTTCACTGATAGGGATCTCGGTCTCACTGAGATGGGATTGTAATCTCTCTGTGTATGTCCTTTACCCAAATCGGTCTCACCGAGTTTGTGCAATCGGTACTACTGAGATTACAATGCAAACTTTCTGGTTAACTTATTACCCAAATCGGTCTCACCGAGTTTGAGTAATCGGTCTCACCGAGTTTTCCTGACCAACTCTCTGGTTAGCAAATTACCGGTGTCACCGAGTTTGTGTAATCGGTCTCACCGAGATTACGGTATGCCCTAACCCTAACCATATCGGTCCTACCGAGTTGCATTTCGGTCCCACCGAAAACCCTAACAGTCACTAGGTTTACTAAATCGGTCCAACCGAGTTTGATTATTCGGTCCCACCGAGTTTGGTAAATTGTGTGTAACGGTTAGATTTTGTGTGGAGGCTATATATACCCCTCCACCTCCTCTTCATTCGTAGAGAAAGCCATCAGAACAAGCCTACACTTCCAGCATCCTATTTCTGAGAGAGAACTACCTACTCATGTGTTGAGGCCAAGATATTCCATTCCAACCACATGAATCTTGATCTCTAGCCTTCCCCAAGTTGCTTTCCTCTCAAATCTTCTTTCCACCAGATCCAAATCCTATGAGAGAGAGTTGAGTGTTGGGGAGACTATCATTTTGAAGCACAAGAGCAAGGAGTTCATCATCAACACACCATTTGTTACTTCTTGGAGAGTGGTGTCTCCTAGATTGGCTAGGTGTCACTTGGGAGTCTCCGACAAGATTGTGGAGTTGAACCAAGGAGTTTGTAAGGGCAAGGAGATCGCCTACTTCGTGAAGATCTACCGCTAGTGAGGCAAGTCCTTCATGGGCGACAGCCATGGTGGGATAGAAAAGGTTGCTTCTTTGTGGACCCTTCGTGGGTGGAGCCCTCCGTGGACTCGCGCAACCGTTACCCTACGTGGGTTGAAGTCTCCACCAACGTGGATGTACGATAGCACCACTTATCGGAACCACGACAAAAACATCCGTGTCTCCAGTTGCGTTTGATTTCTCCAAACCCTTCCCTTTACATTCTTGCAAGTTGCATGCTTTATTTTCCGCTGCCTACATACTCTTTGCATGCTTGCTTGTTATGGATTGAGAATGTTAAACTTGTGCCTAAACTCCACTTAAACCTAAAAGAAATTAAAAACTGCAACTTTGGTACTTAGTGTCTAATCACCCCCCCTCTAGGCACCTCTTCTCAAGATCCTACAAGTGGTATCAGAGCATTGATCTCCATTGCCTTGGTTTAATCACCATTGGAGGAAGATGGATGAGTCTACTTCGGGGAGTCTTAGTCATAGAGTGCCTATTCTTGATGGAGAGTATTTTCATGAGTGGAAAAATGAGATGCTTGTAATTTTCAATCAATATGATTTGAACAAGTACATTGCTAGTCCTTGTGCACCTCATGTTGGTCCCATGCATCCTACCCTTGATGAATCTATTGACATGACTAGAAATCTTAGAATTGTTAGTCTTATCACTAGAGGCTTGCCTAGAAACTTGATTAGAATCTTGCCTACTTTTGAGTGTGCCTACACTATATGGAAATTTCTTGAGGAACGTTTTCCAAATTATTCCTTGAAAAATCTAGATGAAATTCTCTATAAGTCTATTGCCTTGAGTAAGATGAATACTAGTGATCCTATGTTTGGTGATCGTCTATTTGAACTTACCGATCTTATGCGTGCCAAAGGAGATGTTGGAATTGTTGGCGATATTATTTCCGAAGCTATAAGAATTCATAAGCAAGATCTTTGTCAAACTCACTCTAATGAATTACCCTCTCTAGGACTTGATCCACCACATGACGATGTTGAACATGGATACTATGATGAGGATGATGATAGTGACTTGATCTTGATGATGCAATGAGACATTTTGGTCTTATGGCAAATCTTGAGGATATGTGTCAGGAGGAAAGGAATGGGTTCTTGACAGTGGATGTACCAATCACATGACTGGAGATAAAGACATGTTTCGTGAGCTTGCTGAAAATGATAGTCCTCGAAAGTTTGTCACTTTCGGTGACAACTCAAAGGTTAAGGTGGTTGGCCTCGGTAAGGCGGCCATCTCACCTGATAGCTCCATTCAAAATGTCATGCTCGTTGAGTCTCTTGGCTACAACTTACTTTCAGTATCTAGACTTGCTGATTTTGGTTTAAATGTCCTATTTACTGAAGTAGATTGTCAAGTGTTTCGTCGAGACAATCATAAAATGGTCTTTACCGGTATACGTAGAGGTGATCTTTACATTGTTGATTTCTCTAAAAAGGCACAACCTAAAACTTGCTTCATTGCTAAATCCTCAAAAGGTTGGTTATGGCATAGACGACTAGGTCACGTTGGCATGAGAAATCTTGACAAGCTTATTAAAGGAAATCATATCCTTGGAGTTAACGATGTCATATTTGACAAGGATAGACTGTGCAGTGCTTGTCAAGCAGGTAAACAGGTCGAAGGAAGGCATCCCATGAAGAACATCATGACCACAAGGAGGCCACTCGAGCTTCTTCATATGGATCTCTGTGGTCCCAACACTTACAAAAGTCTCGGTGGAAATTCTTTTGGTCTAGTTATAGTTGATGATTTTTCAAGATTTACGTGGGTGTTCTTTCTCGATGATAAATCGCAGGTCCAAAAGATCTTCAAAAACTTCGCTAGGAAGGCCCAAAACCAATTTGAAGTGAAGATCAAGAAGGTTCGCGGCGACAACGGAACGGAGTTCAAGAACGCAAATGTGGACACCTTTCTTGTGAAGAAGGGATTTCACACGAGTTCTCGACTCGTACACACCTCAACAAAATGGAGTTGTTGAGAGGAAGAACCGGAGGCTCATCGAAATGGCAAGAACGATGCTTGATGAGTACAAGACACCGAAGCACTTTTGGGCGGAAGCGGTTGAGACGGCTTGTCATGCAACAAATCGCTTGTATCTTCACAAGCTACTCGGCAAGACGGCATCTGAGCTCCTCACCGGTAACAAACCCCAAGTTGGATACTTTCGGTATTCGGCTCAAAGTGCTACATTCTTGATAAGCATCGTCGTTCAAAATTTGCTCCTAAGTCTCATGAAGGTTTCCTACTAGGTTATGGCTCAAACTCTCACACTTACCGTGTCTACAACAATTTCACTCGAAAGGTTGAAGAGACGGTAGATGTGAAGTTTGACGAATCTAACGGCTCGCAAGTAGAGCTATTGCCAATTGATGTAGGAGACAAAGACCCTTCGTAAGCAATCCAAGACTTGTCTATTGGCAAGGTCCGTCCAACAGAGGTGAAGGAGAGTACCTCGTCTGTTCTAGTGGAAGCTTCTACTTCACGACTGTAGCGACCCGACCCGAATGGATCAAGTCTCTGTGCTTAGGTGCCATCCCTGGATCGGTATGCTGACACACACAGTACTCGAAGGATTTATAACAGAGGTAAATCACATGTATAAAGTAACGTAAATACTATTACCTCAATCCAAAATATAGCGGAAGCAACAAGGTTGTGGATTCCCATCAACACCAACGGCAAAGTTGAGTATAGGAAATCGTAACCCTAACGTATCACTTACTCGTAAATGCGAAAAGTACGCAACATGAAAGCGTTGCAGCCCGAAAACAATTGACACATGGAATATCTTTGGCAAAGTAACACATAGAGAATAATGAAGGAATCCGCCTATACTACATGCAGATAGGGCTGGTGGAAAACTCTATGGTGACAGTTTTGCAAAAAGCCAATTTTTCCCTACATCAAAGGAATAAATTTTAATTTAACTATCATGGTAGTTGAAATATCATTTGAGAAGGTACACCCCAACTCAATGATCCCAATTAGAATAGTTATCATCCCAGCAATATTAATTTTAAGAGTGTTGAGATACATGCGAATACTCAAGTACTAGATACTCAGAATTGTCCATAACCGGGGACACGGCTAACCATGATTAGTTTGTACACACTGCAGAGGTTTGCGTACTTTTCCCCACAAGACTCGATCGCCTCCGTTGGTTTCTCGCGCTGCATGATGTTTGAGAGACGGATAACCGAGACACAGTCTTTCAGAAACATTACTCTCTACTCCGGATAGATCATACCAAACCTATAAAAAACCCACTACCTGCTGATCTACCTCTTCGAGAGCTTCACGTAACTTACTCAACTATGCTAGAGCCCATAATAGCTTGTGGCTGCACACAGAAGTTTCTAGCATGAATAATCTCGATTCCCTTTGAGCACAGGTGGCGGTCCATAGGAAGATCACACAGTACCCGGGATTTCAAAAATAAAAGCAGACAACCTTTGGGTTCCCCAGGTTCCTCAATCCACCCAGATGTGTATTTAAGTTGCCACCTTAAGGTAAACCATTAATTTACAATCTCACATCTGTCATGAATATCTCTCAAACCCAAACCACGTCTACGAGCATAGCATGGCAATATAAGCATAACGTAGAAGTAACTCCCAAGGGTTTGAAAGTAACAGGGCAATAGGTTCCTACCTCATCATCTACTTCCCAACCCACAAATTAATGCCATCCTAATCATGCAATGTTTGAGGATTGAGCTAATGCATAAAAACTGGGTATGAAAAGGTATGATCAAGTGTTACTTGCCTGCAAAGTTGATGAAGATGATTCGCACTCAAAACTCTTGATAGATCTACTCGTCACACTCCGGTCAATCTATCGTAATCAAGCAATAGTAAGCACACATAAGCAATCACTCAAAGACCGGAAAGAACGAAGAAAATAAATTGGAAAACATCAAAACCAAGCAAATAACTCTTTCAACATAAAACAATTTCTAACAGTACCAAAATTATGTGAATTTGGCCTTACCAGAAAGTTTAGGTCAAGAGCTTCGATTTGCAAAAAGAATCAACTAAATCGAGTTCTGAAACTCAAGTTATGATCAAACGAAGTTTGAATTTAAATCTGATCTAATTCAAATTTTAAACTTTCAAAAACATGTTTGAGTTGGATTAGTGGATAGAGGATAAATAACGAAGAAGTGGGCGTTGGTTTCGTTGGATTTGCATAAGCGAGTAAAAAGTTACGAGGTTTTGAAAATTGGGGACTAATCAGCAGGAAAACATCACAGATAGGTCCTGGCGGAAAATAAAAATAAAAAGAAAAACCTATCGAGCGAGCGCTACTTCTGAACCTAAATCGGCGAAAACCGTTCGCTCGGAAGCCTAACTAGCGAACGCTCACTACATAACTAAACATAAAAAATAGATCTAGGTTTTACATGAAAACCGATCTATTAAAATAAAACCGATCAAAATTGGAAAACCGGGCGGTTTTATAGATTTTACCGGCTCGGGGAAAATAAACCGGCGGCGATTTGATCCGCCGGGCGGCGAACGCCCCGCGGCGCGTTGGGACGGCGGGCGGAGTCCCATGAAAAGTGGCTGCTTGGGGCGGCGCGGTGGCGCGGCTCCACGCGGGCGTCGGGCAAGGTGCAGGCGGCGCGAGGGGAGAGGCGGCGGCGCGGGGCGGATCTCGTCGGGCGGCGGCGACATGGGCGGCGGGGCGGCGAGCGAGGGGAGAAATGGGAGGAACGGGGCCGAGGCCCGGTATTTAAGGGCGGGAGGAGGCGGCTCTTGCGTGGAGGAGAAGCGGCGGAGGCGGCGGAGGAGTCCGGATCGGGGCAGCTCCATGGCGGCGTCTTGGTCTTGAGTCACTTGAGTTCGAGGAGACAGCGAAGCCTTGGCGCTAAACTAGGCCAGTGGCTGAGCTTGACCCGATTAGCCCGCAGCGAGGAAGAGTTTTTTAAACACACCTTTGAAATAAAATAATACCTATAAAATAAAAAAACAAACTAGGCATATAATATACCAAAATTTGCAGAAAAAGAATTTCTACAACATGGACATTATTATAGTTTCAAATAAAATCCACAAAAATTGAATAATTCAAGCGATTACTCGGTCCAATAAATTCCAATAAAAATCATTTTTAAAATACCAAAATTAATTCAAATTTATTTCTCTCCAATTTTGTGATGTAGGGAATCATGTTACCCTATTTTCCATATATTTTATTTTTGGAGAAAAATAATTTGAATAAAACTCAAATAACTCCAAATTGAAAATAAATTCAAAAGAACTTTGAATTTTAAATTCTTTGAAACTCCCAACTCATATTTCATATAATTTGAAGAAGTCATTTTATCTTCGCTCGTGAAAATCATTGAGTTGCATAAAGTTTCAGAATTGGAAATGTTTTCCAAATGAAATTCAAATATTTTCAACACCCCTTGTCATTTAAATAAATGGAAGATGTCATATCATCTTCTCTCCGAGTTTTGTGATGAAAAGAATTTGAATTCGAAGATCATAAAAGAAAAATGAAAGTTTGGGAAAGTCCTTTTATTCCCTCTCATTTAACTTTCAAAAGTTTGAATTCACTCACTTTCGGTCAATCAATCAAACAATCAATCAAGACTATCTATTTGTTTATAACATTCCAAAATTTAGAATTTTGGGATGTTACAAACTACCACTTAAAATGAATCTCGTCCTCGAGATTCGGAGAAACTAGAAAGAATTAGGTTAGGGTTTGGGGTCTTCAAAATCCATCGATCATCACAAAGTGCAGGGTGCTACCACCCTTAGAAGCATGGTTACAGTTCCATCAAAACTCATATACTCCATCCTTATCGTTGACAGTGTCGGTCTTCTCAGATCGTAGGGAAAATTCCTTCTCTGGGCTCTTCTGGTAGTGGCATAACCTTTTCCTCAATTCTTTTGTCCTATACTCTTGGTAAGGTTATTCCGAGACTGGGTCTTCATAGCTGACGGGTCTGGCGCCAATTCTAAACAACTATCGATATCTCATGGTGGTCAACAATTTATGGTGTCTCCTGCAGAAAACGGGTCTGGGTTAAACCTCACCGTATTTCCTACGGTTGGCAACAACTTCCTTGTATAAGGGGAAAAGAAATACCTATACCGTTCTAAGGGTTAAACAAGGTTTTGATCGTCGTCTCTCTACTATAGGTAAGTCACTCAGATTTACCATCCCGGATAGCAAGGCGAATAATAAGAGTAAGTCGGTATGGTGATCAATCCATCCCACACCCAAATCATTACCTTGTACATGGTTTAGTGAATCTCGCATTCTACCACTCGGTCATCCTCACAAGCATTGCAGAATTTCTCTTGTCGACGAACCAAGTTCGGAAAATCCATTGATTCTGCAAGCCAAACAAACATCTATCGTTCCTTCACAACTCTTAGGTTTTGCGTAAACTCCTATAGAATCGTCTCTTCCAGGGTTTCTCCTTCAGCAAGAGTGTGCTTGCTTCTTGGCAGGTCCTGGGGCCTGTGGGTTATGGCCCACCTCATCACTTGTAAACCTTGAACTTATCCTCGGGCTTCTGATCATCATTCCAACTTCCAACTTCCTAGTATTCTTAAATCCATCCAATTATAATGTCTTCCTTCCTTCTATTGGCACCAAACTAGGACATGATTACTCAGACTCATCATGGAATTTCCATTGATCCATATTTCCAACATCATACCTCCTTTATATCCAATAGTAATTCATCTCTTCATCCTCGTGGGATGTCCCACATACCGAGATAAAACTTATACTTATGAAGTCCATACTCCACTTCGTGGAACATCATTATCCTTTCTAGGGTCAAGCGTCCTTACAGGGGAATATTGGCCATTTCTGCATGGTACCTCTTCAACTGGAATACGTGAAACACTTCATGAACTCCTAACATTCCTTCGGGTGACTCCAAATTGACACACGAAGACATGCTCCGTCTCCAATTTCATAGACTACCTCCTTGCATTTTGAGTCTGCATAACTCTTCTGCCTGGACTGAGCTATCTTCAGTCTATCTTTAATCAACTTATCATTCTCTTCCGAATCCTTGATCACATTTGGTCCAAACAACTGACGGTCTCCAACGTCATCCCACACTCTCTTGGGGTATCAAACATATCGAGATAAAACTCATATTCTTCTTGTCTGAAATCCATTCAGTGGGTATCCTTATCTTTTCCAGGGGTCAACGGTTCTTACAGGTACTACCACCATTAATATGTTCCAATATTCCATAGAACATATTTCTCATATCCTCTAAATTGTTCTACATCTTTCCTCATATTGTAACTAATAAAATCCACAGCTGTACCAACACTGCTAACTTTATTGATTCTTAAATTATTACAATCATCTCGCTCTTCCATTACATGTCTCAACTTAACACCTCAATATAAAAGAAAAGCTCTCACTTCTACTACTACATTTATTCTGTTACAAATTCAACTATATATCACCAGTCTCCTTCTCCTTCGGACAATCTCTGGCAAAGTGCCCTGCTTCATCACAACGGAAACATATTACTTCTGACAAATATCGAGGTTTCCTTGTGATTATATAGCCTCCTGGGGTCCTTATATTCCCTCTTGGGCAATCATTGAAGTAGTGCCCGGAATTTTTGCACCTGAAACATGTGATATGACTCAGGTCTTTCTTTGTAGAAATTTGGTTGTTCCTGGAATCCAACCTATTCCTCTTCCTGGACCTTTCCGTTCCAATCAGGGCTTCTATTTCCTGTGGGTCATACTCGACTTCCTCTATAGGGAATTCTACTAGATCTCCATTCAGACAATATTGGGAGATGTGTCCTTCTTCTCCACATGAATAGCATAACTTGGTGCTGGTTTTAATTTTGTTTCCTTTGTGTGTGTCCTCAACATCTTCCTTCGTCACAGGTTCTTCTAACATCTCCATGAGGGCTCCTTTCATTTCTTCTTTCTTCTGCTGGATGGTTCTCTGTACCATAGGGTAAATGTGACACTGAGCAGGGTAGTGGTTAGTTCCATCACACAAGAAACAAGTAATCTGTCTAGTTGGGCATTCTTCAGTTGGGTGACTTCCTTCACAATTTGGGCATTCATCCTTGTGTTCCTTATGGGTGTGTCCTATTTCTCCACAGAGCTTGCATGCACAAGGTTTCTTCATATCCTTTCCCGAGGGCTTCAATTTCTGGGACACAAACCGAGACATTAGCAAAGTCAACTTAAATTCTCCCCAAGTGGTTACTCCTTGCCATCCATTGATGGTTTGGTACATCTTCCACCAAGTAGCAACACCTCTTTTCAAAGAACTGTAGAACATGCTGGGTCATATCCTTTCCGACTACAGGATTATTCTCCATGTGATCCTCCATGTTCTGATTCCATCGATCCATCTCCAATTGCCTCATCGGTCCAGAAAATATAAGCTCTTCTCCATTCATCTTCTAACGGGTCCATGGGTTTGGGGTGGGATAAGAGAGATCGAGAGGGATGCACACAATACAAACAAAAGTTTTTGAAAAACAGATTTTTATTGTGGCTGTCGGAAAAACATCAAACAAAAATGACAGCTCACAATCGTCGCATCTAACGTAGGTATATAACAGGGGTTTGGTCTTCTAATGGTCAATAAATCTTCAAAATCATCAAACTCTTCCAGTCTTGATCATGTCTCCAATGGCTTCATCCGATCGTGCTTGTCCTTCTCAAGTTCTTTTGCCAAGTCATCTCTGTTGTCGCAAAGTCTCTCATGGTGTCCTTCAATATTTCTGGAGTTACATTCCAACTTCTGGATTCAACTTCCTTGACATGAACCATGATCCTACTGTCCTCCAATTCCTGACGAATCTCCGGTATCTCGAGGTTTAGCTCCTCCGGCTTGGCTTCTTGCAGCTACTGGGTCCTGAGTTCTTCACGAACTGCTTCCTTGTCAAATACGGCTTCCTACAGATCCACCCTAAACTTCTTGATGTAATGCTCTTGATCCTGGTGATACGCCATCTAAGGTTAAAACCGCATCTTTTGCTGATAGGTGCTCCATCAGCCTTCTACCATCCAATCATTCCATGCATATGCATGCTTAACTCAGCACGGTGACAATAGCATAAGCGGGCGATATCATCATGGATAGCGTGTTTCTGCTCTTGTCATTTCCATGAGCTATCATTCCATAGTTGATTTCTCCTGCCTTAGGGTTTTCCTTGACAAAACTTTGAGTTTCTAACTCTCCATGTTCCGGTCTTACTCCAATACACCTTGATCTCGGGTATTGATAACTTCCATAGTCAGTCAAATTCCATAAGCGTAATCTTCCTAGGTCACAAAAATCTGGGAATTCTTCAGAGCCTTCAAAATCTCCTAGTCTTCGGAGTCTTCAACATTTGTAGTTTCCATTTACACAGTAAAATCTTCTTCATTCCAAATGGTCTTAGTTGTCCGATATCTTGTCTCCTTGGAGTGGTCTCATCAGTCAAATCTTCAAGTGGTCAAAAGGGGAAAAGGGGTATGGTCTCACTAAAAGGGAATATTTGAATAAGCTCAGAAGAGAAGAGAGGTAAAAGATCTTTTTGAAAATGAAGTTGTAGAGAAATTTTTTTCCTATGGGCTTGCCAGTTTCTAGGGTCACGTCCTACAGTCAACATGTGCTCTGATACCATCTTGTAGCGACCCGACTCGAATGGATCAAGTCTCTGTGCTTAGGTGCCATCCCTGGATCGGTATGCTGACACACACAGTACTCGAAGGATTTATAACAGAGGTAAATCACATGTATAAAGTAACGTAAATACTATTACCTCAATCCAAAATATAGCGGAAGTAACAAGGTTGTGGATTCCCATCAACACCAACGGCAAAGTTGAGTATAGGAAATCATAACCCTAACGTATCACTTACTCGTCGTCTGAAAAGTCTGCAACATGAAACGTTGCAGCCCGAAAACGGGTCAGCACATGGAATATGCTGGCAAAGTAACACATAGAGAATAATGAAGGAATAAGCCTATACTACATGCATATATGGCTGGTGGAAAACTCTATGGTTACAGTTTTGCAAAAAGCCAATTTTTCCCTACATCAAAGGAATAAATTTTAATTTAACTATCATGGTAGTTGAAATATCATTTGTGAAGGTACACCCCAACTCAATGATCCCAATTAGAATAGTTATCATCCCAGCAATATTAATTTTAAGAGTGTTGAGATACATGCGAATACTCAAGTACTAGATACTCGTAATTGTCCATAACCGGGGACACGCCTAACCATGATTAGTTTGTACACTCTGCAGAGGTTTGCACTTTTCCCCACAAGACTCGATCGCCTCCGTTGGTTTCTCGCCTTTGCATGATGTTTGAGAGACGGATGACCGAGACACAGTCTTTCAGAAACATTAACTCTCTACTCCGGATAGATCATACCAAACCTATAAAGAACCCACTACCTGCTGATCTACCTCTTCGAGAGCTTCACGTAACTTACTCAACTATGCTAGAGCCCATAATAGCTTGTGGCTGCACACGGAAGTTTCTAGCATGAATAATCTCAGTTCCCTTTGAGCACAGGTGGAGGTCCATAGGAAGATCACACGGGTACCCGGGATTTCAAAAATAAAAGCAGACAACACTGGGTTCCCAGTGCCTCAATCCACCAGGATGTGTATTTAAGTTGCCACCTTAAGGTAAACCATTAATTTACAATCTCACATCATCATGAATATCTCTCAAACCCAAACCACGTCTCTGAGCATAGCATGGCAATATAAGCATAACGTAGAAGTAACTCCCAATGGTTTGAAAGTAACAGGCAATAGGTTCCTACCTCATCATCTACTTCCCAACCCACAAATTAATGCCATCCTAATCATGCAATGTTTGAGGATTGAGCTAATGCATAAAAACTGGGTATGAAAAGGTATGATCAAGTGTTACTTGCCTGCAAAGTTGATGAAGATGATTCGCACTCAAAACTCTTTATAGATCTACTCGCCACACTCCGGTCAATCTATCGTAATCAAGCAATAGTAAGCACACATAAGCAATCACTCAAAGACCGGAAAGAACGAAGAAAATAAATTGGAAAACATCAAAACCAAGCAAATAACTCTTGCAACATAAAACAATTTCTAACAGTACCAAAATTATGTGAATTTGGCCTTACCAGAAAGTTTAGGTCAAGAGCTTCGATTTGCAAAAAGAATCAACTAAATCGGAGTTACGAAACTCAAGTTATGATCAAACGAAGTTTGAATTTAAATCTAATCTAATTCAAATTTTAAACTTTCAAAACATGTTTGAGTTGGATTAGTGGATAGAGGATAAATAACGAAGAAGTGGGCGTTGCTTCGTTGGATTTGGATAAGCGAGTAAAAAGTTCTGAGGGTTTTGAAAATTGGGGACTAATCAGAAGGAAAACATCACGAGATAGGTCCCTGGCCGGAAATTAAAAATAAAAAGAAAAACCTATCGAGCGAACGCTCGCTACAGAACCTAAACCGACGAAAACCGTTCGCTCCAGAAGCCTAACTAGCGATCGCTCACTACATAACTAAACATAAAAAAAACAGATCTAGGTTTTCTGTAGAAAATCGATCTATTAAAATAAAACCGATCAAAAGTGGAAAACCGGGCGGTTTTATAGATTTTACCGGCTCGTGGAAAATAAACCGTGGCGGCGACGGATCCGCCGGGCGACGAACGTCCGCAGGCGTTGGGATGGCGGCGGTGTCCGGCGAAAGTGCGTCGTCGGGGCGCGCGGTGGCGGCGCGGCCTCATGCGTCGGGCAAGGTGCGGCGGCGCTGGGCGGATCTCATCGAGCGGCGGCGACTTGGGCGGCGGGGCGGCGAGCGAGGGGAGAGAGGGGAGGAACGGGGCCGAGGCCCGGTATTTAAGGGCGGGAGGAGGCGGCTCTTGCGTGGAGGAGGGGCAACGGAGAGGCGACGGAGGAGTCCGGATCGGGGACGGCTCCCATGGCGGTGGCAGCGTCTTGGTCTGAGTCCGCCCGAGTTCGAGGGCAGCGGGCGCTGAGCTAGGCTGGCTGGGCTTGACCCAGTTAGCCCATGAGGCGAGGAAGAGTTTTTTAAAATGTACCTTTGAAATAAAATAATACCTATAAAAAAAAACTAGGCATATAATATACCGAAATTTGCAGAAAAAGAATTTCTACAACATGGACATTATTATAGTTTCAAATAAAATCCACAAAAATTCTAATAATTCAAACAGTGCTACTGGTTCAATAAATTCCAATAAAAATCATTTTTAAAATACCAAAATTAATTCAAATTTATTTCTCTCCAATTTTCTGATGTAGGGAATCATGTTACCCTATTTTCCATATATTTTATTTTTGGAGAAAAATAATTTGAATAAAACTCAAATAACTCCAAATTGAAAATAAATTCAAAAGAACTTTGAATTTTAAATTCTTTGAAACTCCCAACTCATATTTCATATAATTTGAAGAAGTTATTTTATCTTTGCTCGTGAAAATCATTGAGTTGCATAAAGTTTCAGAACTGGAAATGTTTTCCAAATGAAATTCAAATATTTTCAACACCCCTTGTCATTTAAATAAATGGAAGAAGTCATATCATCTTCTCTCCAGGGTTTTGTGATGAAAAGAATTTGAATTCCCGAAGATCATAAAAGAAAAATGAAAGTTTGGGAAAGTCCTTTTATTCCCTCTCATTTAACTTTCAAAAGTTTCGAATTCACTCACTTTCAGTCAATCAATCAAACAATCAAACAATCAACCAAAACTATCTATTTGTTTATAACATTCCAAAATTTAGAATTTTGGGATGTTACAACGACAAGGTGAACCAAGAGTTGAAACGGAAGCATCCACAAGTGGAACACACCAAGATGAAGAAAACGAGGAAGAACATCACGAACGTCAACAACCTCCTTCTCCACCTCGACAAGAAAACGACAACGCCAACAACGAAGATGATCAAGAAGAAGAACAAGATGAAGAAGATGTTCAATCGAGACCCAAGCAAAATCTTTCACGAGTTCGAGCAAGAATTGCTAAAGACCATCCCGTCGAGCAAATCTACAATGATATTCAAACCGGGAGAATCACTCGCTCTAAAACTCGTTTAGCTAACTTTTGTGAAAACTATTCTTTCATCTCTAGAATTGAACCTATGAAGGTCGAAGAAGCATTGGAAGATCCAGATTGGATAAATGCTATGCATGAAGAACTACACAACTTTGAGAGAAACCAAGTTTGGACATTGGTTGAGAAGACTGACAACAACCACAACATCATCGGTACCAAATGGGTGTTTCGCAACAAGCAAGATGAAGATGGACAAGTAGTTCGCAACAAAGCACGCGTCTAAATGGCCCAAGGCTACACACAAGTCGAAGGTATGGACTATGGCGAGACTTATGCTCCCGTTGCTAGACTTGAGTCCATTCGCATCTTACTTTCCTATGCTAATCACCATAATATCACCTTGTACCAAATGGACATTAAAAGTGCTTTTCTAAATGGTGAAATAGAGGAGGAAGTTTATGTTAAACAACCTCCTGGCTTTGTCAATCCTAAGAAACCAAATCATGTTTACAAACTTCACAAAGCTCTTTATGGTCTTAAACAGGCTCCTAGAGCATGGTATAAATGCTTGACAAAGTTTCTTCTTGAAAAAGGCTTTGAAATTGGGAAGATTTATTCCACACTTTTTACTAAAAGGGTTAATGGAGAATTATTTGTATGCCAAATTTATGTTGATGATATCATATTTGGATCAACTAACCCTCATTTTAGTTAAAAGTTTGGAAAGCTAATGTCGGAGAAGTTTGAGATGTCAATGATGAGTGAACTCAAATTCTTTCTTGGGTTGCAAATCAAGCAAACTAAGGAAGGTACTTTTGTTTCTCAAACGAAGTACACTAAGGACTTATTCAAGAAGTTCAATATGCAAGAGTGCAAAGGTATGTCTACACCCATGCCTACTAGTGGACATCTTGATTTGACCAAAGATGGTAAACCCGTTTACCAAAAAGTTTATCATTCTATGATTGGTTCATTTTTATACCTATGTGCTTCACGTCCCGATATTATGCTAAGTGTGTGCATGTGTGCAAGATATCAAGCTGCTCCTAAAGAATGTCATCTTAAGGCTGTAAAAAGGATAGTGAGATACTTAATTCATACACCAAATTTTGGCATTTGGTATCCTAAGAGGGCCTCTTTCGATCTTGTTGGATATTCCGACTCGGACTATGCCGGAGACAAGGTTGATAGAAAGTCCACTTCGAGTACTTGTCAATTTCTTGGTAGATCTCTTGTGTCTTGGTCCTCCAAGAAACAAAACTCGGTATCCTTATCTACCGGCGGAGTACATTACCGCTGGTTCATGTTGTGCTCAATTACTTTGGATGACCCAAACTCTTAAAGATTATGGGATATATGTGAAACATGTTCCATTGCTTTGTGACAATGAAAGTGCTATCAAAATTGGTCATAATCCCATACAACATTCTCGAACTAAGCATATTGAAGTGCGTCATCATTTCATTCGAGATCATGTTGCTAAGGGTGACATTCATCTTAAGCATGTTCGCACCGAAAAGCAATTAGCGGATATATTTACTAAACCCCTTGATGATAAAGTGTTTTGCAGGTTGAGAGGAGAATTGAACATCATTGATGCTTCAAACTTGGAGTAGAAACTCCATTGGATACATGAAAGACATGAACTTATGACTAATCCATGATATCTCTCTTATGATGAATATATTATACCTTGGATATATTTGCATCTTGCATGTCATCTAACCCATGTAGGTACTTGGTTGAATCAAATTCCATGAGATTGTAATCTACTCACATCTTGAGCAATCTCTACATCACCAAGTCTCTACACTATGGCGGTTGAAGACAAGGAGGCACGAAACCATTCAAACATATCCTTTGACAAATTCTATGTTGAGTTTCATGATTGTCATTTTGGATACGCAAGTGCTCTTCCTTGCAAGAACTAACCCATGTAGGTAGATGGACTCAAATTACAAGTGGTGCTCCCAACTCTTGATAAGCTACATCAACCTTGAGCAACCCACACAAGTTCAACTACATGGACAACACCAGCAACCAAGGTATGTTATTCCATCTTAGAGAAGCTTTACTCCAAGTCATGAGCTAAAGCAACTCGACAAGATGTGAATACATCAAGATGCTTAAACGAAAAATGGCAACCCCATTTTGAGCTTAAACGATGAGTATGACCCATGATCAAGTGATCTCACTTGACTCCTAAGTCAATATACTCTAACATAGGTGACTTTGTCACCGACCATCTCTAGATGAAGTTCTCTCGTGTTCTTATTTGTGTTTTTGCATTTGTCTCATGCATATTTGTTTCCCCTTTCAAAAAAAAAACTTCATCTAAATTTCATTCTTTTCTTTCTGTTTGCTCTGCATTTTCAGCATCCAATTCATTGCATATCATTTCGTTAATTTCTTGCAAATCTTTGTGAGACCTTTCTAGTCTAGTGAGCTGAGGTGACAAATGTTTTCTCTGCGATGAACTCGGTTTCACCGATTTGTTGATTTCTGTCCAACCGAATCTTTTCGGTACAACCGAAGCATACCACTCGGTGCCACCGATTTCTAGCAGGAAAAACAGTTTGCCACTTATTCTGTGTTTCTTTTAAATCCAGCTCCACTCAATGAATCTTGTCCTCTACAAGCATCACAAATTTTATCCAGTGCTTTGTGTTGTGACTCAAAGACCAAACCCATTCACAACAAATTCCATAAGACCCTTCTTGGAAATTGATGTCAAAGGGGGAGAGAGAGATCACATCAAAGCTTATTACTTAGAGAGATCACATCAGAGAGAGTATTAAGGGGGAGAAAGAGATCTCCAGGGGGAGAGAATACTCAAGTAGAAAGTATTTATCAAGGATCCGAGATGCTTGGTGTTGAAGAGGAGAGATGCCACATGTCTTTTTTTGGGGGAAAGACATGTTCCTATGTGCTTATTTGCACTAAGCTCTGTTCATTTATATCTTTTAGCTCTGATTTTCTGTTCCCTATCTTCTCCCAATATCCCATGCTAGATTCAGGGGGAGCAAGACATCTAAGGGAAATGAATCAGTCAAATTTATTGCATATCTTTACTCTTGGGGACATGTCTAATCCAATGTGGTACTCAGTACTCACTCTCTACATGTCATCCAATCTTGGTATTCTTGTGGTTTCTTCTGTTTGCTCCGGCTAGTAGATGTACCTGTGTTATCTAGCCTTGTTTGTGCAGGTTCATTTCACCCTAAGCCAACTCAAGACTACAAGGTAAGTATATGCATCACACTCATGTGTATGAGGAATTCTTGCTGATGTACATACTATTTTGCATGAAGGACTCATGAGCATGAAGGTATTTTCCTTAATATTCTTTGTTGTGATGCATATGGCCAAGATACATGTAACACATTGCCTACTCTATCATGGTTATTTCTCTCACAGGCACTACAGGAAACAGGTAATTTGCCGTCTAGGGATCACAGACAGCAAAGACCGAAATCCAGACGGCAAAGATTTTGCCGTCAGGAAGCAGACAACAAAGTCAGACGGCAAAGATAAGTCGGCAAAGAATATTTTGCCGTCAGCTTTTCATTGGCCAGACGGCAAAGACTTTCTTGTCGGTCACCTTCTTTGCCATCAGCCTTATAAATCACAGACGGCAAAGAAATGCAGTTTTGCCGTCAGCCAGAGTACATGTTTGCCTTCAGCTATTCACGTCTTTGCCGTCAGCCTCGTATATCACAGACAGCAAAGTTAATTAAAAAAACACAACAACATTGCTCCCGAGCGATGCGGTCAACTCATGCGAGTGCAATACCTATCTTTCTTCTTCTTTTTCAACAGGGAAAGGCCCATCCGTGTGTAGTGCCATTCATTTAACGTTATTGGAGTACAAAATGCAAATATGAGCCCAAACCAAAACTAAAGTTATAGAGTAGTTCAGGAAATTAACACAAAGGACCCTAACAAGTAAAACTGAAAAGCAATCGGGTCCTTCTTCTCCACTCCGGTGCTCTGCCCGCCCCGCTATCCAGCCCGACGCTCGCCTTTCCTCTCTGCCATGCTCTGCTCGCCGCTCCGCCGCCCGGCCCTGCTCAGCTGTGCAGCTCCGGCCCAGCCGCGCTCGGGAGCTGACTTGCTCCGGTGCCGCGGAGAGGCACGCGAGGGAGGTCGGGGATGGCCGATGCTCAACCGGTGGAGCGCCTGGCTGCTCTAACGGTGGAGCTCGCGAGGCGGAGCGCAGGACCGGCAGGTGAGGAGGAGCTCGGGGTGTCAGCAGGTTGGTCTGTGGTGGAGGAGCTGTGCGCCGCCGACCGGTGAAGTCAGCTGGCAATGAAACTTCACTTGGCGCTGGCGGTGTGGCGGACGGATGGGCGGGAGGTCTTGGGCTTGGCGGCGGATGGGCCAGGGCTACTTGGCGCTGGCCACGGCACGCGGCTGCTTTCGAGGACAAGAGGGCGCTGGACGGGCTCGGACGGGGCGCTGACGGGCGCGCCGGGCAGGCGGCGCTGGGCAGCGGCGCCGGACGGGCGGGCGGCGTTGGCCGGCGGCGTGTGGCTGCTCAGGGGAGAAGGAGGGAGGAGGGTGCTGGCACGGGGGAGAAGGAGGGATGGCACGGCGGCGTCCTAATGCTCGTGGAGATGGAGAGAATGAGAGATGAGGGAGCATGGGGGAGAAGGAGGGAATCGTGGGTGGGGCAGCCGGGCAGGTACGGGCGTGGCCTCATGGGTGGGGTCGTGGGTGGGGGCACTCACGTCGTGGGGTGGGTTGGGATGGGATGGGCGCGCACGACGGTCCTGAGTGGGCTGAGATGTGTGTCTAAGATGATGCCAAGTCATCAATCCGTGTGCTCGATCCGCGTAGTGTGCTTCTTCTTTGCCGTCTGCGGAAACAAATACGGACGGCAAAGAGCTCAATTTGCCATCTGCGAAAAAACACAGACGGCAAAGATTCTTTGCTGTCTACCAAAACAAACACAGACGGCATAGATGCTTTGCCGTCTGCAATCTTTGTTGCAGACGGCAAAGTGAGCTATTTGCCGTCTGTATTTTTTTTCACAGATGGCAAAGTTTATTCTGCCGTCAGTTTTTCTTTGCCGTCTGCCGATGACGGCAAACACTTTCTTTGTTGTTTGCTCGATGAAAAGCTGACGGCAAAGACGACTCCTGACGGCAAATTAGCTGTTTACCGTAGTGATGCTTCTCTATTCCATACTCACATGATTGCATACATATAGGGGGAGCCTATGCTTGTTACATGTCTTTCCGAAGCTTTACTTGCTATTCTTTATATCCTTACCTAAAGCTTTGATGTATGTTGCCATCAATTACCAAAAGGGGAGATTGAAAGCACAAGTGCTCCCTAGGTGGTTTTGGTAATTAATGTCAACATATCTCTTGTTGGACTAACACTTTTATCTAGTATGTTTCAGATAAGTTCAACAATGGAGTGGCATGGACTAAAGGATGTGGGAACTCCTTCAAGATGCTAAGGACAAAGGATTCGCTCAAGCTTCAAGGTCAAGACTCTTCATTTTCCATTTTAGTGATCCAAGATCACATTGAGTCTATAGGAAAAGCCAATTCTATCAAGGAGGGATGAGGTGTTGCTTAATGAGCCTTTTGCTTCATGTGCTTAGTGATATGCTCCAAAACCCTCCACTACTTTCTCACATCCACATATGACCTAAACCTAAAGTCAAACTCGGCCCCACCGATTCTTTCTATCCGCGCCACCGAAGTTCGGATGTCATAGCCACTGCCATAAACCCTAGGCAAATCGGTTTCACTGATAGGGATCTCGGTCTCACCGAGATGGGATTGTAATCTCTCTGTGTATGTCCATTACCCAAATCGGTCTCACCGAGTTTGTGCAATCGGTACTACTGAGATTACAATGCAAACTTTCTGGTTAACTTATTACCCAAATCGGTCTCACCAAGTTTGAGTAATAGGTCTCACCGAGTTTGCCTGACCAACTCTCTGGTTAGCAAATTACCAAAATCGGTCTCACCGAGTTTGTGTAATCGGTCTCACGGAGATTACGTTATGCCCTAACCCTAACCATATCGGTCCTACCGAGTTGCATTTCGGTCCCACCGAAAACCCTAACGGTCACTAGGTTTACTAAATCGATCAGACCGAGTTTGATGATTCGGTCCCACCGAGTTTGGTAAATTGTGTGTAACGGTTAGATTTTGTGTGGAGGCTATATATACCCCTCCACCTCCTCTTCATTTGTAGAGAAAGCCATCAGAACAAGCTTACACTTCCAGCATCCTATTTCTGAGAGAGAACTACCTACTCATGTGTTGAGGCCAAGATATTCCATTCCAACCACATGAATCTTGATCTCTAGCCTTCCCCAAGTTGCTTTCCACTCAAATCTTCTTTCCACCAGATCCAAACCCTATGAGAGAGAGTTGAGTGTTGGGGAGACTATCATTTGAAGCACAAGAGGAAGGAGTTCATCATCAAAACACCATTTGTTACTTCTTGGAGAGTGGTGTCTCCTAGATTGGTTAGGTGTCACTTGGGAGCCTCCGACAAGATTGTGGAGTTGAACCAAGGAGTTTGTAAGGGCAAGGAGATCGCCTACTTCGTGAAGATCTACCGCTAGTGAGGCAAGTCCTTCGTGGGCGACGACCATGGTGGGATAGACAAGGTTGCTTCTTCGTGGACCCTTCGTGGGTGGAGCCCCTCCGTGGACTCACAAGAACTGCTACCCTACGTGGGTTGAAGTCTCCACCAACGTGGATGTACGATAGCACCACCTATCGGAACCACGACAAAATATCCGTGTCTCCAATTGCGTTTGATTTCTCCAAACCCTTCCCTTTACATTCTTGCAAGTTGCATGCTTTATTTTCCGCTGCCTACATACTCTTTGCATGCTTGCTTCTTATGGATTGAGAATGTTAAACTTGTGCCTAAACGCCACTTAAAACTAAAAGAAATTAAAAATTGCAACTTTGGTACTTAGTGTCTAATCACCCCCCCTCTAGACACCTCTTCTCAAGATCCTACGGCAGACCTCTAGGTCTTTCCAGTAGGGTAGGTCCCAAAATATAGATTTCTTCTTCCACATGGGTGCGTGTCCCTCAGCGTCATTTGGAACAGCTAGTCCTCCGGGATCCTTTCCAAAGATTACGTGTAAATCATTGACCATAGCAAGTACGTGATCACCGGTACGCATGGCGGGCTTCTTCCGGTGATCTGCCTCGCCTTTGAAATGCTTGCCTTTCTTTCGACATTGATGGTTGGTCGGAAGAAATCGACGATGGCCCGGGTACACATTCTTCCTGCATTTGTCCAGGTATATACTTTCAGTGTCATCTAAACAGTGCGTGCATGCGTGGTATCCCTTGTTTGTCTATCCTGAAAGGTTACTGAGAGCGGGCCAATCGTTGATGGTCACGAACAGCAACGCCTTTAGGTCAAATTCCTCCTGTTTGTGCTCATCCCACGTACATACACTGTTTCCATTCCACAGTTGTAAAAGTTCTTCAACTAATGGCCTTAGGTACACATCAATGTCGTTGCCGGGTTGCTTAGGGCCTTAGATGAGAACTGGAATCATAATGAACTTTTGCTTCATGCACATCCAAGGAGGAAGGTTATACATACATAGAGTCACGGGCCAGGTGCTGTGATTGCTGCACAGCTCCCCGAAAGGATTAATACCATTCGCACTTAAAGCAAACCATACGTTCCTTGGGTCACTTGCAAACTCATCCCAGTACTTTCTCTCAATTTTTCTCCACTGTGACCTGTCAGCGGGTGCTCTCAACTTCCCATCTTTCTTACGGTCCTCACTGTGCCATCGCATCAACTTGGCATGCTCTCCGTTTCTGAACAGACGTTTCAACCATGGTATTATAGGAGCATACCACATCACCTTCGCAGGAAGCCTCTTCACAGGGGCTCGCCGTCAACATCACCAGGTCATCTCGTCGATCTTATACCATAATGCACCGTGATACCGGGCATGCGTTCAGATCCTTGTACGCACCGCAAGAGAGGATGCAATCATTAGGGCATGCATGTATCTTCCGCACCTCCAATCCTAGAGGGCATACGACCTTCTTTGCTACGTATGTACTATCGGGCATTCGTTATCCTTTGGAAGCTTCTTCTTCAATATTTCAAGAGGGTTCTCAAATCCTTTGTCGAGCACAGCATTCTCTGCCTTCCTTCCACCGCAGCAATTCCAAAGACGGTACCGAGCTTTGTGTTGCCATCTTCGCAATTGGGGTACATCCCTTTTTTGTGATCCTCTAACATGCGATCGAACTTCAGCTTCTCCTTTTGACTTTCGCATTGCGTCCTTGCATCGACAATGACCCGGCGGAGATCATCATCATCGGGCACATCGTCTAGTTCCTCTTGATCTTCAGCAGCTTCCCCCGTTGCAGCATCATTGGGCACATCATATGGTTCCTCTTGATCTTCAGCAGCTTCCCCCATTGCAGCATCACCGTATTCAGGGGGCACATAGTTGTCATCGTCCTCTTCTTCTTCGCCGTCTTCCATCATAACCCCTATTTCTCCGTGCCTCGTCCAAACATTATAGTGTGGCATGAAACCATTGTAAAGCAGGTGGGTGTGAAGGTTTTTCCGGTTAGAGTAAGACTTCGTATTCCCACATTTAGGGCATGGACAACACATAAAACCATTCTGCTTGTTTGCCTCAGCCACTCCGAGAAAATCATGCACGCCCTTAATGTACTCGGAAGTGTGTCTGTCACCGTACATCCATTGCCGGTTCATCTGCGTGCATTATATATAATTAAGTGTCAAAAACCATTACAGAACATCATGAATAGATAATTAAGTGACCAAATTAATAGAAATTCATCATCACATTAAAACCAAAGTACATACATAGTTCTCATCTAACAACATATAGCTCTCTAGAGCATCTAATTAATTAAACCATACATTGAAACTATGTAAAACATTTCAATGCGAAAACAAATGCGATCATAATCGCAACCAAGGTAACAATTGATCCAACGACATAATGATACCAAGCCTCAGTATGAATGGCATATTTTCTAATCTTTCTAATCTTTAAGCGCATTGCATCCATCTTGATCTTGTGATCATTGACGACATCCGCAACATGCAACTCCAATATCATCTTCTCCTCCTCAATTTTTTTATTTTTTCCTTCAAGAAATTGTTTTCTTCTTCAACTAAATTTAACCTCTCGACAATAGGGTCGGTTGGAATTTCCGGTTCACATACCTCCTAGATAAATAAAATCTATGTCACGTTGGTCGGCATAATTTTCATAAACAATAAATGAACCAATAGTTATAAAGATAATATATACCACATCCGAATCATAGATGTGACGAGGGCCGGCGAGGCGGATACCAAAACCATCGCACTATATAATAAAAAGCAATAAAATAGTAAGAAAATTAGACAAGTATCTATCTAAAGCAAGATTTTTTTTCTTTCAGAAAGAAGATAAGAACAAGATGCTCACCACGGTGGTGCCGGCGACGAGATCGGCGCGGGCTATCGACGACAGTGAAGACGGGGACGGGGCGTGACGGGCCGCGAATATAAACCTAGAAAAATCTCGAGAAAAATAGAGTTCGGAGGTCGTGCTTAGAGAGGAGAAAGCTTAACTAGTGTGGCTCGGGCATTTCATCGAACACCTCATGTGCATAGGAGGTGAGCTAGAGCACCACAAAGCCCTCCCCTCTCCGGCCAGAGAAAAAGCAGGCGGTGGAGTGCTCGCTCATGACGAGGGGTATATATAACACCTCAATAGTCCCGGTTCGTGGCACGAACCGACTAAAACAGCCTGTTGTCCCAGTTCAAGCCACCAACCGGGACCAATGGTGGTGGGCCAGGAGCCAGGCCCATTGGTCCCGGTTCGTCCCACCAACCGGGACCAAAAGGTCCAGACGAACAGGGACCAATGGCCCACATGGCCCGGCCGGCCCCATGGGCTCACGAACCAGGACAAATGCCCCCATGGGTCCCTGTTCTGGACTGAACTGGGACTAATGGGCTGACCCGGCCTGAACCAAAGCCCTCTTTTTTACTAGTGGAAGCCGTGATACTCCGGAAGAGATTGTCCAGTTTGTACACGAAGTGCGTCCAGTTTTTGCCGTAACCCGTATCTACTCTCTTGCACATGCTATTTGGGTGAAATGATGATCCCATGCCAAGTTCCAACATTTTCAGAGTTTATTTTGTAGTGATTTTCAAATTCACGGTCATTTAGCTCTCTAAACAAATCGGTAAATGACTGAAAAATAGCAAATGATGTCAGAACATGTTGGAAATTGATAACGTCGCTTTGAATGCTGCATACTGAACGCAAAAAAGCCTGGAGTTGTAATAAGTTTAAAAAACATGAAGTGCCGGTGTAACAGATGAGTTTTCGTCCGAAACCGGCTCTAATACTTCGAAAGAGATTGTCCAGTTTTTACACGAAGTGCGTCCAATTTTTGCCGCATTGTCTAGTTTGTACACGAAGTGCATCCAATTTTTGCCATAACACAAGAAGTTCGGAGTTGTTATAAGTTATTAAAAATAAAAAAGAGACGCAATGCTCGTTAATTAGCTTCAAGCCTTTCGGAATAGTGTAGACTGCACTCCACATAGCTCCATGCAGTCTACCCTATTCCTCAAGGCTTGAAGCTAAGCAACGTGAAGGTGAGCATTGCGCCTCTTCTTCATCGTCTCTGCACTCACGGCTTATAAACCGCTCCTAGTGCCTCTCTCTTCGCGAGGTGGGACTAAAAAACAGCTTAGTAAGAAACTCTAGTACCGGTTCGTGCCACGAACCGGTACTAAAGGTGCTCGTGGGGGCCACAACCTCATTAGTACCGGTTCGTGGCACAACCCGGTGCTAAAGGTCCGCCACGAACCAGTACTAAAGAGCTCCTCCCGCCTAGCCGTTTGAACCGGCACTAATGGACACATTAGTGCCGGCTCAAAATCAAACCGGCACTAATGTGCTTCACATTTGACCCTTTTTCTACTAGTGAAAGCTTCATTGAAGAAGGAGGGTTGCAAATAGAAACCCCAAAGTAGTAATATTTTACTCTCACAAGTCAAAAGATTAGTGTTCTTGGGTGCTTTGCTCTTGGCTCTGGTAACACCCAAGTTAGTAAGCTGAGAAGTACTTTTCTCATTCCATTTCTCCCTTGAGACGAGCACCTGGCATTTCTGACCATCATCTTCACACAGAGGCTGCATTCCTCGACCGCCATCACTACAAAAGGGTAGCTGGCGGTGCGTGCCAGTGCTCGGTTGGACGGTGTCACTTGGAGGAGGGCCCGTGGCTAGGCCCCGGGGATGTATCCGAATCGCTGAATCTCGTTAACGGATCTCGGTGTTGTTTTCGTTTGATTGCTTTCAGTGCTCAGTAGATCGAGTACGCATCTCAGATTTTTCTAACAGTGATGAAGTTTGATTGGAAGTGCGATGAAAGCAAGCCTAGACAGAATGTGTGAGAAATAGGGGAAGAAAAAGAAATGCAACAAGTAATTATATGTCAAACTCACCACTCTAATTATTTCCTGCACTTCATATATTTTGTGTGCCTTAAGCCGAGTCTATTATATGGGTACTTGGCTTACATCCAGCACCGTCACAGAGCCGTTAGCGGGCGGCGCGCGGGCCATGTGGCAGTTAAGTTTGCCGTATACTTTATCATAAGCCGAGTCGGTTTTCGCTGCACCTTTGGCTTACAGGGATGTACGTCAAGTCCTGTAAATTAGTTGAGTGCCAAGATATTTGTGTTCATCGTGTGTCCTTTAGGGCATAGTCGGTTTATGTGGAAAGAAGTCATGAGCCCGTGTTTTAACACTCGGCTTACTACATGATACAAGGCAACATGTGCTTTTCCTTTAGTGTCTTCTCGGCTCTTCAAAGGAGCATGAAACCTTCCAATAGATTTGCCTATGTCAGAGCAGGTTTGTCAGTCGTGGACCGGCTCATATACACACTCTCAAGTTGAGGTGCATCCCATGCCTACCAATGATCATAGTCCTCATAGATCAAGCTAACACCACTTCTCTATGCACCTAGTGGTAGCGACAACTACAAGGGCAACCTTACATTTTTTAGGTGAAGTTTTGAGTGTTCACCTTATATGCTCACTAGAACTATGTAGAGGTGCAAATGAGAGATTCAAAATTGTATTTATGGGTCATGTGTTATTGGTTTCACTACCTCACCAGCCATCTGTCCACTTACTTAACTCCATGATGAGTACAATTGCTATAAGAGCTACCAATCCTAGCGATATATTTTATTTACATATCTACCATGGTGCTATGTAATCTACGTGTAGTTATGAACTACTATAATGTAAGGATCCTGCACATGATAAAAAATGACAGATGATGTACACGTGTAGTTAAAAACAGTTTATTGTGATATGCCTAATTACAACTATGAATATCTATCTGATGCGCTAACAATCGGTTATGATATGTTTACATGTAGTTATGGTCATTTGTCAGTTATCTCACAATTATACAAATTTACGGGCTTGTACATGAAAATTTATTGATTGTGCTCTAGTATAAAAAGATGTCCATCAACTACTGATGGGATGTTATAATCATAGTATGAACTCGCAGTCGCTTTGCTTGCACTTTCCCTAATTATAAGTGATCCATAACTAATGCTCTGTTTGGAATAAAAGAGTCCAATTAATCTCGATGATAGTAGAAGTATGGCGTTTTGGCACATCCTGCAACTGAACGTTTATAAGGCTCGATCTTTAGCAATGTCATGTTTGACAATTTTAGTCCGCACACAGGGGCAAGATAGACGATTGCATTTCTGACCGAATAGGAGGATAGGATGAGAGCATCGCTCGTAGGAATTTTCGTTGAGGCAACTAGAAGCCAATGATGGAGCAATTGATGGCAATACTTTGTGCAGTGATGGGTTTGATAACCATTCCATGGACTCTACAGTAGCTTTGTCTGCATTTTCCGTTGTTGCAAATAATCTGAAATACAAATAGCTTCCCAAGGAGCAGGATATTTTGTTTGCATCTTGTCAGAGACTTCTGAAGTTGTTTTTTTTTTTTTTGAAAAGGAAAGATGGCTAGGGGCCAACTTTATATTTCAAAAACAGGCGTAAGCCTGGGGCTGGTTACAAAGACTTCTGAAGTTGTGATTAAGTATAGTTATAAAGAGGGAAATAATTCAAGCATGACGTTGTGATATCTTACCATGGAGTTTGCATATCTAGTCGCATATCATTGCAGAGGCATGGATGGAAAGAACCTGGGAAGTGGGCAAGAAGCTCAACAGCTAAGCCAGATGCGTTGGTAGGTGATCAGGACAGTCTGAAACACACAGCTGATTCGAGCACCACCAGAGATGGATTCCGGTGAATGGCCGTGATGTTGTACTCCCTCCGTCCGGTATTAACTGACATGATTTTAGTTCAAATTTGAACTAAAAACCACATCAATTGTTTTCATACGGAGCTGCCATCTCCGCCAACGATTTCATGTGAGAGGCTTCGGTGCCAAAGACGATATTGGCAGCCTCATACCGACGGCGATGGACTCCACGAAACTCCAGGCTTCGTCGCGGGACTCGCGCGACTACCAAGGCATGAAGAGCAGTCGTGACCCGGGCTGGGTTACAGAGTGTCCGAAGCTGACGGTGGACGCAAGCCGTCAGACGTGCCACAACAGTGATCCTGCTTCCTTGCACAACTTTTGGCTTCACAGAACCAAAGCATACTGTCCATATGTTTCTGCAGTGCGTCAAGATTTATGAATATTGTTAATGTTATTGTTAGAAACATATGTTTCTGCAGTGCGTCCACGGAGACAAATACAGGAGGCGATCATCCAACTGTATGCCCTAGTTCGCACGAATTTTGAACACAAATTGAATCAAACAAACAAATTTCATGAAAGTCGAACAAACTTCTTGCAAACTGGATAAAAGTTCGATATAATTTAGATAAATTAAATAATATTTTGTCTGTTCAACTGAAATTTTATAAATCTAAAAAAAAAACTACGCGACGGACGGCCTCATATGCATGGCTGCCATGGCTGGCTGGGCATGGCGTTGTAATACGCTCCGTCACCACTACCATCGGAATCGTCATCGTCGTGGTCCTTCTAGCGGCGGAAGGGGCCGTGGAAGCCCGCGTTGACCGCCGCCTGCCGTTCATCTTCCTCCAGCACCGCGCATGGCCTCGTTGGCCGCGGAGGCTGCCCCGGCCACGCCAATCTTGATCAGTTGGTCGCTGAGGCGGCACCGGTGCCGCACGGGCGTCTCCGCGGTGGTCCTGGACCTGCCGATGGCCTAGACCTCCGCGAGTGCAGGGCCCGTGAGGACCCAGTCCTACATGACGTCGGACTTTGAGAACGCAACCCGACGGGCGAATAGCTCCCATGCGACGTCGTTGGTGTGAATTGTCTCTCATGCGACATCGTTGGCTGTAATAGCTCTCATGCGACATCTGCGTTGGAAAAAATAGCTCCCATGCGACACTGCTGCCTAATCTAAAGACACATGTTTAAAACTTGAATCAGGTGAGCGGGACCCACAGCATGGGACTCACTAACTTATCCAACTCAGCATTGGTCAGGTGAGCAGGACCCACAACGTGGGACCCACTAACTTATCCAGGTTAGCATTGGTACAAGAGGACACCGAGTCGTGGCCCGAGCCGTGCAGCACCCGAGCCCATCCTCCCCCCCTCCCCCCCCCTCCCCGACCGTTGTTGTTCTTCTTCTCCGGCGACGACGCCAAGCAACGCCGTTCGGCCGCTGACCTAGCAATGTCGAGCTCCGCTTCAGCCTCCCGCCGCTCATGGTCACGCAATGGCGCAGTGCCCATGACAAGGTGCCCTGCATGCCCACGTATCGCACCCCTGAAGCGGCTAGTCACAACGACCGACAAGAATGGCAACCTTGGGCGGGAATTCGTGAAATGCGAGAGCAAACCAGAGCAGGGAAAGGTGAGATTTTACTTCTCAATATGCCAATTTTGGTTTTTGTCTCCCAATTTCATATTTGCCCAATTTTTCCCCATTTTCATCGGATTTGGGGATTTAGGGTTCATCTTTCCCAATTTCAGAAATTGAAGCAATGCACCCATTTTGAGTGGCTAGATGAGTACATAGAGCGGATTCAACTGGAGGGTGCATCAGGGGGGGCAGGGGAGCTCGATTTACCGTTGGAGGCGGAGAAGTTGGGCAAGTTTGGTTCGGGCGCGTCTGGATCTGGGGCCCCTGGAGCAGCCACTGTGGGGGATGCAGTAGTGACGGTAGAGCTGAAGAAGCTGAACAAGCAGATGAAGAAACTCATCGAATTGCAGAAGCAGGGCAATTTGATGGGGCTGATGGCCGGACTTTTTTATGTTTGTGTAATTGCTCTCGCATTTGTTTATGTGATGATAATTAGTCGTAAGTGAATAGATTGGGCATCATTTGTAATCGTAATGATATGTATATTTGAATAAAAAGTGTTGCGCTGTCCGAATTCAGCATGTCCACTCCACTGCTGTTTGACCCGTATTTTTAGTTCTTCAGTTCGTCATCGGTTTCAGTTTGGTGGTAGAGGGAGAAAAGGAAAAAATGTTCGTCCACAGCCCGTTGCCCAAAAGGCCAGGCCCATATAGAAGTTAGGCAGGCCGAATAGAACATATCTAGGCCCATTGATAAAAGAAGTGTAGCTAGTGCAAAAAAAAGTGCACACGGTCATTGACATCGATATATCTTTTCGGCTTTAGGTTATTTCACAAATTTTAAGTTTCCTGCAGTCACCTTTTTTGACATAACTCATCTGATAATTATTTGAGCTATTTTTATGCATAAGCTATCGTGTCCAATAGTAGGGTCCCGTGTTGTTTCGGCTAAAACAAAAGGTTGGTTCTAGTTAGCAGTCCAACTTGCAGTCTTTGTGAACCAAAAAAGTAGCAATTGTTTGGTTCTAGTTTATTTCAACCAAGCACCATTTTTAAATTTTTTTGATTTGTGCTATGGTGTTTTCAAAGTTTTTACTCGTGTGCTTCAACCGAAAAAGGTTGTGCCCCTCTCAAAAAAAAAGAAGACATCTAGTGTGCCCCTAGTAGCATCTCCTTACAACATAGAGGGGCATCCCCTTACAACATATAGTGCATAAAACATAAAAGGAAGATAATTAACTCGACACGTGCTAACAACAACTTATATGATTGGATCATATTTTAGTGCATTTTTTAGTACACATGGCCACATAACTAAAATGCAATGGAGAAACTTTAGGACCGAAAAAACATATAGATAGATAGAGGGGCATCGGGTACCCTAGTAGCATAGATAGATAGAACCTATAGAGGGGCATCCCCCCACTACATATAGTTCATAAAACATGAAAGTAAAATAATTAAAACTAGATATATAGAAGACACGGGCACACACGCCCGAACCAACACAAACACAAACTAGATAGATAGTAGACTCACTTGAACAACTCCTTGGCCCCTCCTCCTTGCCACTCCTTGGCCCCTCCTCCTTGGGCCCCTCACTTGTCGTTCTCCGGCATCTGGTAGGGGAGGGTGTGCATGCCGTTGGGGTGAGGGAAGATGTTGTGGAAGTTGGTGAAGATGTTGTAGGTCGTGGACGCGATAAACTCGCATCCACACCAGAACACCTCCCCGAGGAGGTGGTGAGCGTCGTAGGGGTTGGTGAAGGTGACGTGAGGCCGATGGCGAGCCGTTGGGCCGGCGTTGCCATCGTCTTGCTCGTGGAGGTGGAACATGGGCGGAGTGCCGGAGGGAGGTGGCGGTAGCGGCTTGGAGGAAGAAGCGAGCCAACTCTCTAGGGCCCCTCCACCTAGAGATGGCCCACACCCTCGGGCTATTCTCGGCAGCGACTCGGCCGAATCGCCTCTCCGGCACGGTGCGAGGGCGACGGTAGGTAGGGCCGTTGAACTGCATGGTGGCTCGAGTGGTGGATTTGGCTCGAAAAGAAGGAGGGGAGGAGGCTTGAGAGATGAGTGTGAGAGGATGAGGAATTGTGCCCTTTTATAGCCGTGTTGCAGCCATGGTCCATGTGTACACGGTGCCCCTTCTCGATCGTTTTCTCTTCTCCGTTCGCACTGGCATAAGTAATTGCGGGCATTAATTCAAAAAACGGTGGGCAGAGCATCCAAAGAGGCACGGGCGGCACAGGTGAGATGCATCATTTCGTGCACTTGCATCGGCGGTGACGCGGCGTGGGAAACAGGCCCGTTCATCCGCGCGTGACACTGAAAAAGGAGCTGCACCACCGACGCGTCCGTCTCGTTCAAACATTCATTTGTTAAAATAGCTTAGATGCGACGTACCTATACGATGCGCCCCTGCCATGCTTTACTGCGTCGATGCGTGCATGCAATTCCGCATGCAAATGGCTAGGTGTTCACGAGCAAAGAATAGCTAGGCTGCGACGTTGCATGGCATGCATGGGACAGGGATGGCCCACATGTCATTGACCCTCTCGCATGCAGCCCATCCCCCCCTCTCGACGGCCGTGCGCACGCACGCCAGACTCTGCCGGGCCCGATCCGCTCGGCCCAACGGTCACTTAGATGCTCCCCCGCTCAACGTTATCTGTTCGTCAGAGAGAAAAAACGGTGGCCAATCAGATTGGAGCCCACGGATCGCCCCCGCGGAATCCTTCTAGAAGGCCTATCCGACGGCCGCGGTTTGTCGTTAGGGTTAGATCGACGGTGGGCGTTTGGCGCTAGGGTTACATGGGGTTTGGAGGCGATCAGCGGGGTTTTGAAAGGTTTGACCGAACATTCAAATGTGTATAACTAATTCAAAAAAATCTAAAAATGAAAAACCTCAAGATATAGCCTTTTTATGTTACATAGTTATGATATAAAATGATAAACTTGATCTAATGATCTTTGCATGAAAAAACCTTCACAAATTGGACTATCTCAAGCGAGGTTGCATAGAGTTCAAAGGAGTGAGAAGAGGGTTTGAGGTTTTGAAAATGCAAAAAATCAAAACATCACCTTAGCTTCATTTTAGAGTGACTAAGGAGGATCTGAAGTTATTTTGCATTTTAAATTTTTAAACTTGTTTTATTGCTGACTTTGTATTAAAGGGTGTTTTTTCAAAAATAAATTAAATAATATGAATACTTATTCAAAAAAAGGTGAGACTTTGTATTGATCCTATATAGGTATAATATAAGCTAAGAAAATCTTTTTGGGTGATTTTGAGAAGGTCGAAAAAAACTTGCTTAGAAATGGGGCCGTTTTCCCTTACTTTGGAGCCTGTTTGGACAACATTTTCAGTGACTATGAGTTGGACTTCACAAAAGGTGTTGGATTTATGAACTAAAGTGCATAATAGTACATAAAAGCGATGCAACATCACGTAACAAACAAATGAACTCAAAAATATTGGAGATAGGTTCAAATTTGAATGTCGGTTCAAATTTGAATTTTATTTCAAGTCAAATCAACATCATAGCACATAAGTTTTCACATGAAAGAACATAAGTTTTCACATCAAATGACAACAAACTTAAGTTTTCACATCAAATTTGAATGATTTCGACTCTATTTCTTTTGCTTCTTTCTACCACTCGATTTCTTCTGCTTTTTCCACCGTTTGGTTCCACGGGCGCATAGTTTGTTGATGCTGATGCTCTTGCTTTTGGCCCCTTGCAAACTCCACTAGGCCCCCTCAACTTTTGCACCTGACCATGTCCCACTTCTTCAGTTTGCACTTCTGCAGATTGAGTAGATGGCACACATTGTTCAACTACTTCAGTTTGCAACTCAATACTTGGCAGCACATACTCCAAACATGGCAACACAGTTGTCAAAGCAGATTCGCATGGCAGCACAACAGTTGCTTCATCTGCAACAGTTTCAGATTGCCCTAGCGTCTGCAAAACAGATTCAGTATGCATCACATCGTCCAAAAGCGAAACACTTAGCTCATGTTCAGCGATATGATTTGATTAGTTCCATATCTTTGTCACCGAACATTATCTGCTTAGTGCTCTTCCTTCTATAGCCATTGAGTCTTGCTTTTTTCACTGGCCAGCATTGTTCAACAACAAGAGGTGGGGCTTTTTCTGCACGCTTCCTCCTAAAAAATAAAGCATTTGACTTGGTTAGATACTAGAACAAGTAGCAAAATCAAAAACTTGCAAAAACAGTAACATAAATATACTTTGGCCTCTGAGGAGTGTAGAAGCACTTGGATGAACCAATTCTATGCCCAAGTACCTCACACAACTTGCACCTATTTTTGTTACCTTTTTGAGCCCTTTTGGGCTTATCATTCTTTTCCTTTCCTTTTTCCCCTTCTTACTACAACCACCTTTCTCAAACCAAGCTTTGAATCTGCTCTGTTTAGGCCTCCCAGCCTTTCTTCTAGTGACAGGGGGACACAAGGTAAATTCTATTTCCACCTCAGGCCACTGAGATTGGTCAGTCAGTGCAGGAATTGGACTTGCATATGCAGCTTCGAATTTTTGTACTGAATACACTCATGCAAATATGGGTGCATATTTAACCTGGGTTTAGATGCCAAAAAAGTATGGAATGCTCACATGGTTTTCCAGTGTGTTGCCACTCTTGGCAAGTGCACTCATGCAACTCAAGATTTACCACATGCCTCTTGCCACTCTTTGTATCTCTAACTTCAGCACCCCACAAGGAAGATTTCTCAACATATAGATGTGAAAGATTTCTACTCCTGTTGACCACTGTTGTACCCTTCTTTGGAAGCTTGTCCCCTTCAAAATATTAGCAATTTTTCCTCTCAACTCCCACAAACGCATGATTATGATCCTTATTTGGTCCACCATGTCATGCACAGGCAAGTCTTTCAAATCCTTCACTTTGTTGTTAAAACTTTACGCCAAGTTGTTATTGATATGATCACATTTTATGGCAGTATTAAAACCTGATCTATACCACAACAGAGAATGGTGAGTGTTCAACCATGAAGCAAATTCATTATCACTACATGATGCCAATATCTTACCAAGGTGATAGGAATGTGTGCATGCGGTGTAGGATCTTCTTTCTTGGCCACATGCGCCAAATTCATCTCCTCTGAATTTTTTATCAGATTCATTCACATATGTCCAAAGCACTCCCTCTTGCTCAAAGCATGGGGAAAACATTTTTACTGCATTTTCCAACCCTTTACATGCATCTGTGTGGATGGCCAAAGGAGAAACTGGCCCTATGCATCTTTTCAGTTGCATCATGAACCGTATCCATGATGCCTCTGTCTCTGATTGAAACATTCCAATTGCAATTGGGAACATCCAGTTGTGTCCATCTAGAGCATTGCATGCAGCCAACTGACCATTCCACTTTCCAGTCAAAAAAGATGAGTCTATGCTCAAATATGGACGACAACCTGCTTTGAATCCATCTATGCAAGGCTTCAAACACATAAAAAACTTGCTGAATAAAACCTTGCCATCCTCTGTTACCTCTGTATCTATCTCCACCACACTCCCGGTGACCTCTTCTCCACCTCTGCTTTAAAACTATACAACATCCTAAATGTATTTGCCAGTCACCATACAATGATTTCATGGCCCTTTGTTTTGCTTTCCACAATGTGGTATATTGCAGCTGGATGGGGCTTCTCCAAGTCAACTTTAAGCCTCTTTGTAGTAGTGTTTGGAGTCTTGGCTAAAATAGGAGTAATCTTCTCTGTAACCCAAAGTTGTGATGTCATCTTTGAAACTCTCTGTGAAGTGGTCATACATGTATGCTAGTGTGGTATTTGATTTACCGTTACTGTACTTCCATCAGGATCTAGTCTGGCAGACAAGTACCATTTGCAAGGATTGCCACCACCATCATAACCTTTGCACCGAGCATAAAATTTCTTTCGATCAGTCCACATAGTCTTGGCATCAAACTCTTTTTTCACTGCATAGGTCCTGAAAGACATCCTAAACTCCTTCATGCTTGGCCACAACTTTCCCCACAACTTTCCCACCTCAATAACTGGGTTCTCTTTGTCATACAAACAAACCAGCTCATTATCATCTGCATCATCCACATCATCCACAGCCTCTCTCATCAGCTGTTCTTCATCCTCATTTGCATTTCTAGGGCCTCTGTTACCTTCAGCAGGCAAAGAACTGTCATCCTTCTCCTTATCTTTGTCATCAACTTGAATGCCAAACATTTCGGCCATATCAATGTCAGATATTGGTGTAATGACCAAATCTGTTTTTTCATTCAACTCTACTACATTCCGATCAACAACAATCTTCCTAGCACCATGGGTTCCCCCTCCTCTCCATCTGCATCAATCCTGTATCTTCAGCTACTACTACGATCCGGTTCGATCAACAATGCCAACATCGTCTTTTTTGAAACCCACTCATCATCTTCCAACTGTGCAGACATCTTTGATGGCACATAACCAACACTGGAATTAGATTGCAGATCAATTAGCTCTGCATAAAATGTTACTTGTTTTCTTGCCCACCCTTCTTGCTGATCAATTTCAGCAACCATAGATTCTCCATCTTCAATTCTCACATATTCACCATTATAGTTATCGAAGCGTTGCGTAGATACCTCTTGTTCTGACCCCAAACAATACTCTCCCCAATTCTCTCCACCAAATTGCCCACGGCCTTCTCCTTCATGCTCTCCAATTCACGGGATCAACATCTGCAAATTCGACATCCAACCTCACGGTGGTATCTCTATCAATCTCTTGGACACTGCCATCGCTGAGCTTGGCTTTACAGGAAAAAAATTCCACTATAATTGTGAATGTGGTGGCGTAACTGAACCTCCCTGTTTTGTCAATGGCGCAGCGGCGGCGGCAATCACTACCAAATCGAGTTCGATTCTAAATGGGTCGCCAAGAAAAGAGGGTGGCATTACCGATTTGAAGCACTGTCTCCTCGCTCCATCTCATCCAGCCCTCGCTCCATCATCTATCCAATCGAGATTCTAAAACGCCAAGCAACAGGGGCAGCATGAGGCCACAGATTTATCCAAAATTCAGTGGAATGGGAGTAGTGTTTGGAAAATACTCACCATAATAGCAGCTGCAGAGATAGGTGCTCCACCACCGGGCATGGAGAAGAAACATCCCCGGATCCAATGGAGCCCGATTCTAAATCGCCAAGAAACAGAGGGCGGCATGAGGCCACAGATCCCCCAAAATTCTAGGGAGTGGGACTAGGGTTTCGGGCTCACCTCGTAATAGCTCCACCACCGCGGAGAAGAAACCGTTGCCGGAGAAGATGCTTACGGCGGTGCCGCTCGCCCAGTCCAGCTCGGGCGAGTCGAAAGCCTGATCACAGGCGCCCAGTCACACAACACGGTCGAGTCGTGGACGGTTGACTCTTGACTAAGTGGCCATAGGTTGACCCCACCAGTAAAGCACATAACCCCCAGTGTCCTAACCAAATCTCAGCCTAACGGACAGCCAACTAGCCGCGTAAATGGTGTGTCGCATGCAGTAGTAGAAAAAGGGCCTATTGTCCCGGTTGGTAAGGGCCTTTAGTCCCGGTTGGTGAACCGGGACTAAAGGGTCGGTACTAATGCCTCCCCCCTTTAGTCCCGGTTCAATCCGAAGCAAGGGACTAAAAACATGACCACGTGGAGCTCCACCTTTAGTCCCGGTTGGTGTTACCAACCGGGACTAATGGAAATTTTATGATTTTTTTTGAATTTTTTTTGAATTTTTTTTGAATTTTTATTTGAATAATTTTTTATTTTCAAATTTCTGAATTATTTTAACCCCTAATCTCTAATCAGCACCCCTCATCACTGGTCATCATTCCAAATCACCTAACTTCCCGAACGGTCACCCATCCTCCCACTCACCCAGCCTGAGCACGCTTAACTTCCGGGTTCTATTCTCCCTCGTTTCCAAGTCTGCACTTGTTGTTTTCCTGACAATAGTAAGATGTCAATCCTATTAACCCTCAGGAATTTTGCTTGAGCATGAATTGACACATTTCACTGTTTGAGTTTCAAACTATTGTTGTTTGAGTTTCAGACTATTGTTTTAAATTTGGATGTAACTTTCCGAGTAGATGATTTTTCATATAAAAAACTTTTTCATCCGAGTTAGTATGCAAAAGTTATGCCCATATTTACAAATTCCAGAGAGATTTTGCAAATAAAGTCGAAATTCACATTTGCAAATTTTCCCAACGACTAGACCACATATCACATGGGAAACTTATTTTCTTTTATTTTTTGACATTTCCATCATTTTCTTTTATTTTTTTAAAATTGAAAAGGCGATCCACAGGCGGGGGTAGAGTTTGAAAATGGGACCTTTAGTACCGGTTCGTGGCACGAACCGACTAAAGTCTCAACCATTAGTCCTGGTTCGTGCCTCAAACCGACTAAAGGTTCACTCTTTAGTCCCGGTTTGAGGCATGAACCGACTAATCGGTAACGCCTTTTAGTCCCGGTTTGAGGCACAAACCGGGACTAAAGGGCACAGTGAACCGGGACTAATGCCTCGGCCGCCTGAACCGGGATAAATGCTCACATTAGTCCCGGTTCTGGATTGAACCGGGACTAATGGGCTAAACTGGCCTGGACGAAAGCCTTGTTTTCTACTAGTGATGGGAGCTATTTTTTCCAACGTAGATGTCGCATGAGAGCTATTACAGCCAACGACGTCGTATGAGAGACAGTTCACACCAACGACGCAGCATGGGAGCTATTTGCCCCAACCCGGCGCTGCGCGTCGTGCCGCTCCCTCCGTTACACCTCCCGTGCCGCTGCCGCATACTCAGCCGCCGTCACAGCGCTGCACGGTGATGTGCTATCACCGCCGCGGCCGAGACAATGCAGGAGACGCCCCCGCGTATGTCCACGAGCGTCGAGGAGGGCTCCTTCTTGATGGCGACCAGACGACGACGGGGTGGCGACGGCGGTGCCCTCTTCTTACCGCACCATGCCGACCAGTCAAAGCGGCCGAGCGTGCTGCACGACGATGACAGCGGCTCCTCCTTCACCTCATCCTTGATCCGGCGTCCTACTTGGACACCGCGGTAGCATGGGAGGGGGAGCGCGGCTCGTGCTTCACCTCCTGCTTGACTGGGTGGCGAGGGTGGCGTCGGACCGCGGTTACGGCCGGAGGGGCCGTTCGAGCAGGACCTCCAGCGTCACTGGAACTCCTCATCCATCACGACAGCCCGGGCGAGGAGGGGTGGCTGTTGCTGCTTGTCGTCCGAGGAGAGCATGACCTCTTCATTTGACGACGAGGAGGATGCAGACACCCGGAGAGAATGTGTGGTGGCTCCACCGCTTGGATGGAGATCCACACCCAGCCGTCGGCGCCGAGAACCAACCCCTACCCACTGACATCAGATCCGATCTGAGAGGAGTGGAGAGGGTTTGTGGCAAGGAGGGCGCCGGAACACTGCATAAATAGGCCAGGCAATGCTGCTTCAATGCGGTGCAGCAGCCAAAGTAGCCTTCTCATGTGCCGCATCTGCATTGAAGCGGTGTCGCCCTCTCGTCCAGTCACATCCCTCTGACTGGCATTAAGGCTGTCGAGGCGCGTCCGCTATGGAGCAGCTGACCAACATCAATGTGCGGGCAAAGTTTCAAGAGCGGTTCACGTGGGAGACGGTTCAGACGCCCGCAAACCTCCCCTGGGTTTGGTGCCGGTTTGCAGGAATTCAGATGCGCGGACGCGTCCGCAAATGTTTGCAACACCGTATTGGATGACAGAAAAATGTCGGGGCGCGTCGATCCAGACATTTGCGGGCGTTTTGGGGCACGACGTTGAAGATGCTCTAAAGTATGGTTTTATTTGGTGTTGTGTTGCCTGTGTTTCCATTTATTTTTTGTCGCTTGGTGGCCTTTTTTCTTACATAAATTATGAATTTTCCTGCCAAGACAAATCAAACGGTGCAATCCTTTATTGAAATTGCCGCACAAGTTTTGCCATGTTGAAAGGAGAGTTGCCGAAAAGCCAAAAAATAGAAGTCTACTCTCACGTGATCAGTGCTCCCGGGTGGCCTGGTCTTTCTTTTTTAGGATGACTATCACAGTCTCCATACATCAGGGAGCAGAGTTGCTCCGGTACATTCGCTATAGTTAGCGAATCTTTTCCATGTACATTCGCTGAGGTGCCTGAGGCTGAGCCCTTGGTGACAGGTGCTGTCGGTGCCGTCGACAAGTCTGATGCGGATAGAGCTTTTAAATGGGCTCGTAAAAAGGAGAAGATGTTGTGCTACCGTTGTGAAGAGTGGGGTCACTTTATTTCTGAGTGTGTGACTGAGCTTTGTGATAACTGCCTCAAGCCAGCGCATGACACGGGGGAGTGCCCGATCTTGCGTGATCAGATGCCGAGTATTACCATCTATGGAGTCTATTGTGCTGAGCTGATGGTTTTTTTTTGAAACGGAGGCAAAAGAATTGCCTTGTCGATTAATTAAGAAGAAGAGAATTGCCCGGTTAATCTACGGAAAACCGGGCTAAAACCGATGCAATCATACCATAATTGGGTTACTCACCAATCATGACCCCACGAGCACTCGTTCAACCCGCCAAACCCTCCTAACACACAATAACTCCTCACGCTTGTACACCACAATTTTGAACTCGACAAGAACATCCCAACGAAAGATAGTGGACCACGCCGAAACCACATATGACGACCCAAACCGCGAGGATGAGCGAGGGACCGAGAATCATCCATTAAGCAGCTGCGGGTGCCTTACCTATGGTGCCACTCTTTTTGCCTTTGCACCTTAGTGACTTCTCCTTCACTATAGCAGTCCAGGGCAATCACTCGCCTTCTTGTATTTTCCCTTGAATGTCGTTCCCGTCAGGAGGCAAGCAATCGCCCTTCCAGTTCCAGGGCTAACAGTCTCCACGCTAGCGAGCAAGTCACAAAGCTCTTTTGCAAAGAGAGCATTGGAATTATCCATCGGCGGGGTGGAATGGATGCGTAAGCCACATGTGAGTGCGCAGCGAGTTCACCTCACTCGACTCACATGTCAAGGTTGAATCATGTCCCTCACACGTGGTTGCCTGCGTGTCCACCATCATATGCTCCACCGATAGAGGCGAATAAGAGCTCACACATAACACTTGAAGCTCGGGCATCACCTGCAGCACCGGAGGCACAACCACGGGAATGGTCCCGCCCTCAACGGTAGACATCACAATGGGCAAGGCAGACGGCGATGATGAGTTGTCCATAGCTCTAGGGGAGAAACAACCATAGAGCTCCCCAACCCTGTTCTCCACTGAGCCACCAACATCAACCTCACTAGGAGGATGTGGTGCAGGAGCGGATTGCAACACAGCTGGCACAAGAGAGAGCTTTCCCAGAGTAGCCTCTGCTCGCTCCAAAAAGCTCCCAACACGCACCAGGAGCTCAGCCTGGGCAGCTAGAGTGGACTGGAGCAGCACTTCTGATGGGGTTGCCGACTCAGCGTGAGCGGAAACGACCGATGCCCAGGACCTGCGGTGAAGCACCTTGGAGGGGAGCTGGGATACCATCGGACCATCACAAGGAGTTGGAGCTCGGTAATGCTCGGTGTCGAGGCGAGACTGTGGCGGCATGGCAAGGCATGCAAGTGAGCTGAATGGACGCCAAGCATTGCAACACCCACGCGCCCAGTGGCCGTTCTCCAAACAGCGGGAGCACCTCAATGGATCTCTGCAATCAACCGCTCGCTGACCAGGAGCAAAACATCTGCAACACCTACCAAAGAGCCAAGCCGGAATGGGACGAGGGGGCAATGCCGGAGTTAGCGACTCCAGACGGCGCCGGCCACACCGAGGCAGCACATCTTGCCATCCTCCAGTCGCCTCCCTCTCGTGCATCACACACTGATCAGCATGCTGAGCTGCCGGGACAGAGCTTTTGGCAGCCGGTGGCGTCAATGGGGCCAACTCCTCCTCTTCCTCATCGTCAACATCCTCGTCACCAAGGGAAGCCCAGGACACATGCCGCCCCATGTCTAAGTCAGCCGGGGACGCGTCGACGGGCGCTGTCGGGGACGAGTCGATGATGAGCGCAGCTGGAGACGACGGTGGTAGGTCGGAGGCCGCACCGGCTGTAGCGGGAGCGGAGGGCTCTGTCGAAGCCGAAGATGTCGTCGCCTCCTCCCCGAGGAGCGTATGGGCCACCCTTCGCCCTTGGACAGCTGGGTCGGCGCGGCGGGAGGCGAGGGCGGCCGCGGCGAGAGCTGACGTGGGAGCTGGAGCGGGAGGCGGCGGGCAGCCGGCACTCAGTACAGCATGAGTAGCCGCCGCCGTCGCGACCGACGCGGATGCGGGCCAAGGTCGTAGGTCAGGGCGTCGCGGGAACAAGAGCAGCGGGTGGCGAGGAGCCGACGCTCGGCACGGCCGGAGTGGCCGACGCAGGCGCGGGACGAGGTCGTGGATGAGCACCCATGGCGTCACCCCGCAAGGAGAAGCACGTATGCTGCAAGAGGGCGTCGAGAGGATGCCGGATCTGGACCGGGCATGTGAAGGGGAGGCCAGAGAAGGGAGATCATGGCGGCGGCGCAGCCGACGCAGGCGGGCTCACGAGAGCCATGTCCGCTCGTACTAGCTGATGGTTTTTGAGTCTCCTAGCGCGAGGGAGATACCAGAGGAACCCCAGAGCACAAGCACGGGGATTGTCAAAGTCTCGAAGGGTGATGTGTCTGAGGCGCAGATTATGCACAGGCTCAGTGAGTTAGCTCCAGGCAATTTTCAATGGGAGCTCACTCCTCTCGAGGCCAACACATATAAGGTTGATTTCCCTACAACAAAGAACTTGGAGCATCTTCTGAGCTTTGGGTTGTGCAGAGTACCTGGCACAGAGTGCATCCTCGAGTTCCATGAGTGGAAGAGAGTTGAGCCGCAGGGCAAGCCCCTCACCCAGGTCTGGTTGCGATTCTCAGGGGCTCCATCCAAGCCGCTTCAGGATGCTCGGGTTGTTGCGAGCTTGGGGATTCTGGTCGGGAAAACTGAGAAGGTGGACATGGCCTTCACCCGAGTTGACGGGGTGGCCCGACTGCTGGTGAGTGTCCTGGATATCGAGTTCGTGCCTGACGTGGTTAAGTGGACTTATAGGGGCCAGGTAATTTTTAATCTTGACATTGAGTTTGAGGATACAGATCTTTTCGCTGAGGCTTTGGCAGGGACGGATGTGGATATGCATGATAGGAATGATGGATCGGGTAACACGGAAGCGCGAGGGGATGATGTTGGGCATGAGTCGTCCAACGGCCCGAGTTCCACCTCGCAGATGCCCAGGACTTGGGCTGCTTCTTCAGCTATGGTGCCGATGAGCACTCTGAGATTCGTTGCGTTTGAGCCAGCTTCTGCTCCTCCTAAGTTATGGAGTGATCGAGTGGAGTCGGATGACGTGCTAGAGAGCATGCTCCCTCCATTGGATTTTGCAGCGGTTTATGGCTTTATCGATGGGTGCATGGAGACGTCGGCTACTCTAATGACTTCGGTCGAGGGGGGGGGAGGATCGTGGGCAGGTGGCCCATCGTTCCCCCTCTCCTTCCAATGTTTCACCACAGATGAGGACTGCGGTGGAGGTGTTTGTGTTGCCGAGCGGCGACATGACTGTTTTGGGAGGGGGGCCCGGGCAGGAGGCCTTGGCTCCCTCCTCTCCTACGATGGTCGGGGTGGCCGTGCCTGCGGCGTCCGTGGGTCCCGAGGGCCTGCAGTCACCTACACAGCTACAGGGGATGCTCCAACTGACGCCGACCAAGGTGGTCGCGTCACCACCGCTTGAGGGTTGGGTCGGGGGGGGTGTGGGGGCAGGTGGCCCCCGCACTCACTTCCCCTCGCTCGCCTTTGGGCGGGCCGTTGATTGTGTTGGCCGCGTCAGGTGGGGAGCGTGGGCATGTGGCCCAGCGCTCTCTTCTCCCGCGCTCGCCGGGGCCGGTGCCGGTGCCTGCGGCTCTTGGCGCCTCTCTAGATGGTGCAGCCTGGCCGCGCGTTGGGGGTGGGGCTGGAGGCCTTACCCTTAACGGGGCCACTCGGGAGGAGGTCATCGCTTTCAGAGGCATTTCGGATCCTGTTTTTGAGGGGCGGCGGATGAGCTGCCGTCTCCAGGACCAGCCGGATGTTGATGACATGCAGCTGAGGTGCGCCAAGCGGGCGACCAAGTTTCATGACATTGAGGTCACTTCTGGTATGTCGGACAACACTTCCAATTCCATTCTGCATTTTTCTAATGATGAGATTATTCATAATGCAAATCAGTTAGGAGTTTCACTAGGTCCTAATGATAGTGAAATCGCTAAGTCTGTTAATGATCTCCTGGATCTTGAAGCGGAACGTGCTTTAGATATGATTCGCAACTTAGCACCTGTTAAACCTATGAACGATTCCAAGATTGATGCGTTGGGAGTCAGGGTGTTAGACACCTTCTGTGCAGATATTTCCCCATCCCTCCCTGAGATTGAGGAGGATGACGTCTCTTTACCTCTTGGGGATAGTGAACCCATCGAGGATCAGAGTGTTAGGTCCACGGAACCTGGTTGTGAGGACCGGGTGGAGGATCAAATCAAGCCTAAGCGCAAGTGGAAGTGCAAGATTTATCCACCTTCGGCTGTGCGTAGAAGTGCTAGGAACCGCACGACCAAAAAAATTCATGATGAGTTATGAGAGGAATTTTTTGGAATAGCAGAGGTCTGAGAGACTTGGCTAAAAGAAGATTTCTAATGGATGCTTCTATCGAACATAGGTTGGATTTTATTGCCCTTTCTGAAACAGGACGGGGTAATTTTCCCCCGCAATTCCTGACTATGTTATCGGAAGGTGTCGATTTTGATTGGAACTGCCTACCCCCGAGAGGAAGATCAGGTGGGATCTTACTTATGGTTAGATGCGAGACATTGGAAGTCCAAAGTGTGGTTATGGGAGATTTCACCGTCAAGTTTCGGGTTAGAACGAAGGCCGATGGGTTTAATTTGGCACTGGTGGCGGTATATGGGGCCGCACAGCCAGAACTCAAACTAGATTTTTTGGCGGATCTTATCCGTATTTGCGGGTCTGAGCAGCTTCCAATATTAGTTGGGGCTGATTTCAATATTATTATAAGGAGAGATGAATAGGACAATGATAATTTTGACGGCAGGTGGTTTGAAAGCTTGGATCTGAGAGAGGTAGAGCTTTCAGATAGACAATTCACTTGGTCTAATACTTTGCCAACCCCTACGTTTGAGAAGCTAGATCGTGTCCTTGCAGTGTTATTTGGGAACGAAGTTTCCTTTGGTAACATTCCAGGCGTTATCGCGCGGAATCTCGGGGCACACCCCTTTACTGGTTGACTCTGGTGAGGCAACGCATGTGGGGAATAAAAATATCTTCTCTTTCGAATTCACATGGTTTGAGAGAGAATGTTTTTTCGATCTAATAGCTAGGGAATGGGCTAAAGATGTAGGAGGAAGGACTTCTGTTGAGAGATGGCAGACTAAGATAAGACACTTGAGAAGTTTCCTACGTGGGTGGGCTAAGCATCTCAGTGGGATTTATAAGGTTGAAAAGGAAAGGCTCCTTACTCTTATTCAGACCTTAGATGTAAAATCTGAATCCACTATCCTAGAATCCATGGAACTTCATGCTAAAGTAGATGCGGAGATGAGATTGAAATAACTCCTGCGATAAGAGGAATTGAAGTGAGCATTGCGGGCTAAGGTTCGCAAAGTTGTCCAAGGGGATGCCAACACTCAATTCTTTTATATGATCGCCAACAGCAAGCATAGAAAGAAAAGAATCTTTTAGCTTGAGAAAGACGAGGGGACGATCTTAGGACAGGATAACCTAAAAATATACATTACCAACTACTACAAGCAGCTTTTTGGGCCTCCGGAGGATAATTTCGTGTCCCTGGATGAGTCGAGAATTGAGGATGTTCCTCAACTTGTTGCGGATGAGAACGATATTTTGACTACCCCGTTTTCGGAGAAAGAGGTGTTTGAAGCTATTTCTCAGATGAAGAATAATAAAGCTCCGGGGCTGGATGGATTTCCAGCGGAGTTTTATAAAAAATGCTAGCATATTATTAAAGGGGATTTGCTACCGATGTTCCATGATTTATTCTCTGGACAGCTTCAGTTGTTTCATCTGAATTTTGGTACTATTACTTTGCTTCCTAAGAAAACAGAGGCCGTGAGAATTGAGCAGTTCAGGCCGATCTGTCTTCTTAACGTAAGTTTCAAAATTTTCACCAAGGTTGGGACAAATAAACTCACGCAGATTGCGCACTCTGTTGTGCAGGCTCATGTTGTAATTAAACTTTAATGAACTTGTATGTCTCTTTGGTTTAGACAGTCGTTCAACTTAGATGTAATCGATGCTATTAATGTGTTGCTTTTCTCTTCTGATCCTTTTGTTGCATACTTATATATTGCTTATGTATTGTCTGTGAATTGTTACTAACGCTTTTGTTTGGCTAGTGCATAGAGATGCCGTCGTATGTCGTGTACAAGGGTATGGTTTCCGGAGTCTCACGACTCGGGAGGAGTGTCGAGACAGGTTCACCGTTTCAGCGGATATGATTACAAAGGGTACACCATTAGGGCAGAGGTGGAAGTTACATACGCGCGCTATCTAGCGGGAGAGAGGAGGGAGCGTTGGAGGAACTGGATGAAGACCAGTTTCATCGCGATTATGCTCATCGTGATGACTGCAGCTCTCTTCTATGTGATGGTAGTTTAGATGATCGATATCGACTTGTAATGTGAAGACAAACTCGCTACTCACGGTTTCGAGACTTGTAATGTTCTAACTTTGTTCGGTATTTTGAATTCGGAGACTAATATGATGAATTGTATTCGGAGACTAATCTTCTATTGTATTCGATGAATCTGTTGTTGTTGTGTGGTGCTGTCTATATTCTGTCCAATAATATATTTTGTAACCTGTGAAAATATGAGAAAAGAAAAAAAATAATCCCTAATATTCATACTAGTGGCGCACCACTCAGCACACTAATGGCGCACTGCAAAAAGGACTCTAATGGCGCATCATCCAGGCGCCATTAGTATGCCAAAGCACATGGGTAAATATGGCCCCATGGGAGGCATACTAATGGCGCACCGTGGGCTATACTAATGGCGCACTGCATGGTGCGCCATTAGTATATCAGATACTAATGGCGCACCAGTGGTGCGCCATTAGTAAAAAAATTCTAATAGTGTGGTGCTAGTGGCGCACCTGTAGTGCGCCATTAGTAGGCAAAACAGGTGCGCCACTAGTAGGCCTTTTCCTAGTAGTGCAGACAGAAACATCCTAGAAGGGGTTGTGGTCCTTCATGAAATGCTCCATGAAATTCACATGAAAAAACTAGACGGGGTTGTTTTCAAAGTGGATTTCTAAAAAGCGTACGACAAAGTCAAATGGCCATTTCTTCAACAGACTTTGCATATGAAAGGATTTGAGCAAGCCTGGAGACAATAGGTAGAATCTTTCACGCAAAAAGGAGTGTTGGAATTAAAGTGAATGATGACATAGGTCACTATTTCCAAACACATAAGGGCCTGAGACAAGGAGACCCGATGTCACCTATTTTGTTCAACATTGTAGTCGACATGTTGACGATTCTAATAGGGAGGGCTAAGGATGCTGGTCAAGTAGGCAGTCTGGTACCTCATCTAGTTGATGGAGGTGTATCTGTCCTACAGTACGCCAATGATACTATCATTTTTATGGAGCATGACTTGGCAAAAGCGAGAAACATGAAGCTGGTGTTATGCTTATTTGAACAATTGACCGGCCTAAAGATTAATTTCCACAAGAGCGAATTGTTACATTTTGGAAGAGCCAATGAGGAACAAGAGGCATATAAGCAATTGTTCGGATGTGAATTGGGGGTTTTACCTTTCACATATTTGGGTATACTAATTCACCATCGTAAGCTAACAAACAGAGAATGGAAGTGCACTGAGGATCGTTTTGAGAAGAAGCGGGGCTGCTGGAAGGGCAAATTGACGTCATATGGAGGCCGTTTAATTCTCATTAACTCGGTTCTCACAAGCATGCCCATGTTTCTTTTGTCTTTTTTCGAGGTACCAGTTGGAGTTCGGAAAAGACTTGATTTCTATCGGTCCCGCTTCTTCTAGCAAAGTGATGATCTGAAGAGGAAGTATAGACTCGCTAAATGGGACATTATTTTTCGACCGAAGGACCAAGGGGGTCTAGGTATCGAAAATCTTGAGGTGAAGAACAAATGTCTTCTCAGCAAATGGTTGTATAAGCTATCTGGTGAGACCGGGGCTACATGGGCACATATTCTGCGTAATAAGTACCTTCATTCCAAAACTTTATCCCAGGTGACAGTGAGGCCGATGGATTCGCCTTTCTGGAAAGCACTCATGAGAGTTAAACCAGTCTTTTTTAATCGGACAAAGTTTGTTGTCGGTAACGGCACTTCTACGAGATTCTGGGAGGATACATGGCTAGGGGACACGCCCCTCGCGCTTCAGTATCCTTCTCTCTATAGCATTGTTCAACGGAGAGATGCAACTATTGAGACAGTATGTCAGTCCACGCCTCTCAATATTCACTTGAGAGCGCTAGCCGGAAACCGTTGGGAAGCTTGGCTCCATCTTGTGAGAAGATTGATGGATGTTCAACTTACTCAACGACCCGATCAGTTGTGTTGGAAACTAACTAGGAATGGAGAGTTTACGGTCAAATCCATGTATTTGGATGTTATTAATTCTTGCTGTATTCCTACTTCGAAACATGTTTGGCATGTTAAAGTTTCCTTGAGAGTTAAAGTGTTTATGTGGTTTGTCCACAAACAAGTCATTTTAACTAAGGATAACTTGATAAAACGCAACTGGAATGGATCCACTAGATGTAGCTTTTGTGATCGGGATGAATCCATCAAGCACCTCTTTGTTGATTGCCCATTGGCAAAACTTCTTTGGCAGACAGTTCACATAGACTTTAATATTACTTCTCCAAATAATATCAACACGTTATTTGAGACGTGGCTGGATGGGATTGAGCCCCAAACAGCGAGACATATTCGTGTAGGAGTACGTGCTTTATTATGGGCTATCTGGAATTGTAGAAATGATTTGGTCTTTAACGGAACAACAAATACTCATTTTTTGCAGGTTATCTTCCGAGCCACTGTGTTGATCCGTATGTGGTCGCTACTCACTCCGACGGAGGCCAGGGCGCGTTTGGTTACTGGATCTATCCGATGGGAGATGGTAGCACGGGATATTTTCATCCGGTTTGGATGGCGGTCATGTAATAGGATAGGCAATTAGTTTTCCTATCTTTCTGTTGCCAGCCGGTTGTGGCTTTATTCTTTAGCTTTTTGTGAGCATGATTTGTTCTTTTTCTGAGACTTTAAGACCTATGTCGAACTAATTTGCTTGGTAATAATGGTGGTCGTATGCATCGTTCTGATGCAGAGGCCGGGAATATCCCCCTTTTCGAAAAAGCCTGTGTATCATATATATATTTAGAGAGAGAAAAAGGGTACAAGAGCCCTCCTGAGGGTGTTACAACGACACACCCGTCCATGTCTTTTTTCGACAAAGGGTGGATTTTATTAATTCAAAATGAAGCATCAAGAGGATACAAACATTAGAAGTACACACCCAGCCTCTGCATAACTAAGATGCACACAGCCAACACCAACACACGCACACATAAAAAAGCCATTAAATAGCAAAGCCATATAAGACCAAAGCTATGTGTAGGCAAGAAAAAAAATGACCAGATTTGCGATTGGCAAACTACAACAATGATCATATCAGCACCAACAATTTCGTGACACCACAAGAACGTCATGGTTCTTCAACAGCAACGCCTTCATGAAGGGAGCAACGCTCAAGGGCCGCCGTCACCCGATCCAACCACTCAAGGTCAGGATCTAGATTTTCATCCTGATGAACTAGTCCGAGCATATCTGAGCAATGCTTTCAACAAGGTCACGATATAAAAATATCTCCATTGCTAGGTATAACCTGTCAGACCTAGTTTTCACCCTGGAGCTCGAGACAAGATGCTTGAGTAGCACCCCAACGACGTCATGCGTGTGTTGTCACCATCATTTTCCACGATCCCAACAACTACATGCGATGTGCGACTGCTACCACTTCACGACCATCCCTCTGCGTCAAACCGTTATTTGTAGTTTGCATCTCATCGTCGAAGTCAACAGCGGATCTTGCAGGTCGAACCCTCACAAAGACCTTATGGTAGCCACTGCAGTCCGTAGGGAGGACGCTGCCGCAGGCCAGAGTGTTCATCACAACAACCAACACAAACAGCGGAGCACACCACGGGTGACTATCATCCCGTCGAAGAGAGCCCTGCCCAAGCCTGTCGACCCAGAGGCTGACATGGCTAGAACTGGAGAACGGAAGGCAGATCCCCGTCACGCGCCCGGGCGAAGCACACGCTGCTAGATCAGGAGCAAACAACCGCCAAATCAGCACGTGCCTTGACGAGCATTGTGCGTGCCCGAGCATGGCCCTTTATGCACGCACTTGGCCTCCAATGGAGCAGCGTCCTGCACACTTGGAGAAGCGCACAACGATCTGCCACAACAAAAACCAATTGGCCATTGGCGTTGAGCAGCCATCGGTCATCTCCTTTAGGCCGTCCTTCAGATCCGGAGGAAATTCCTCACAGATGAAGAACGTTGCAGGCCCAAGCCTCTGCAACAAGCCACGGCTCCTCGGATCACCGCTGCTCCCGCCTGTGTGCAGACCTGCTGGAGCAGTGCCACCACACACCTATATGCACACCCACCACGCCCCCCGCCTTTCATGGCAGGGAGAGACCAGGATGGGGGCTAGCTAGCTAGGGTTCCCGTTGCCTCCGAAGTCGCTCGTGCGAGCGACCCGGGAGGCAGTTTTCCAATCCAGCAATATTAGAAGATCTCCCGTCCATGTCTTGCCATGGCAGCCAAAGCTTGAGCCAACTTGTTTTGTCCCCGTGGGATGTGTCTGACCGCAGCATTACTGAAACCCAGCAGGGCATGTTTTATTTCACTGACAATTGAAAAACACTTGAATCAGTTCTGTTTTCTGTTCTCGAGCTCTTTTGCAATCATGGCATTGTCAGTTTCAATTATTAGGTTGCAGTTGGTCATCTCTAGTCTCATTAGCCCCTGCCAAAATGCCTTCATATGTGGGAAAAGCATACATGACAACTTCACTTATGTGCAATGCCTAGTGATAACCCTCAAGCAAAAGAAGATTCCATCAATACTTCTCAAACTTGATATATCCAAGGCCTTTGATTCAGTATCCCAGGAGTTCCTCCTGCAATTGTTGCAATTTAGAGGGTTTGGATCTGCTTGGATTGATGCTATTGCTGCTCTCTTGCGCACAAGTTCCACGAAAATCCTGGTCAATGGTGAGCTCTCAAAACCTTACGCACCGGAAAGGATTGAGGCAAGGGGACCCTTTGTCGCCCCTTCTCTTTGTTCTTGCCATGGACTGCCTTGAAATAATAATGGACAAAGCACACAGAGCCAAAATCCTATCACCCCTAAGCCCACAACTAGTTAAGTTTAGAGCCTCCTTTTATGCAGACGATGCAATCGTGTTTCTTAAACCACAATTCCATGACATGGAAGCAACTAGCCAGATTATGAAGCTTTTTGGGCTTGCAACTGAGCTACACACAAACTTCCAAAAATGTAGTTTCTACCCAATTAGGTGTGAAGGGATCGAACTTCAAGCACTCCAAGCAGCCCTGGGCTGTCAACTGGCACAGTTCCCCTACAAATATCTTGGAATGCCACTCACTGACAGAAAGCTCACCAAGAATGACTGCCAGCCGATTATGGATAAATTTGGGTATGCTTGTGTAGGATGGGAGATTGGCTGGATCAATATTGCTGGCAGACTCACTCTGGTTCGGGTAGTTCTCTGCGCTCTCCTCACTTTTTAGATGATCTCAATTGCACAACTAAAGTGGCTTGATAAGATGGTGGATAAAATTAGAAGGCCCTTCCTCTGGACAAGCGAGTGTAGCGCTTCTGGTGGTAAATGCCTTGTGAGATGGTCCCTAGTATGTCAGCCACTTGAGTTTGGAGGACTAGGAATTCAAATCTGTTCCTTCACAGTATCGCCCTACGCCTTCGATGGCTATGGCAACAAGCGACGCTCACAGACAGACCGTGGGAAGGACTGCCCCTTTCCCTTCGGACAAGTTCTCATATAATTTCTTTGAGGCAAGCACCGTCATCCATGTTGGAAATGGGTAGAAATACAAATTCTGGCACAATCTTTGGCTTAATGGTTGTACCCTCAAGGAGACTGCTCCACACCTCTTCGCTCACATTCGAAAATAACAGATCATGATCAAGATGGCCGTCTCGGGCAACAACTGGATTCAATGCATCAAGCCCAACACCCCAATTGTTGTTCTTCATGGATACATATGGTTGTGGAATATACTGCAAGGTGTGCATCTCCAGACTGACACACCAGACTCTATTAGTTGGAAGTGGACTACCGACGGATCATACTCGGTAAAATCTGCCTACTATATGCTCTTCGAGGGACTCACGAGATCAAATTCCAAGTAGCTGATGTGGGATTCAAAAACCCCTACAAAGGGAAAATTCCATGCTTGGTTGGATATCCAAGGAAGATGTAACACTGCTGACATTTTGCTGAAGAAAGGATGGCCACACACCCCGATCTGCAAGCTCTGCAACATCCAGCCGGAGACAACGTTGTACCTCTTCGCCCAATGCAGTGTGAGCCGGATGATCAGGGAGGAAATCACTCGCCGCTTTAACATGGACATGGAGCCACCTGCTAGCAACGAACGAAGTCTTGAAGATTGGTGGATCCAATCGACCAGCAACAGACCGCAAGCCACGATCACCAAGACTTGCACTCTCTTCATTTTGTATCTGGTGGAAAATCTGGAAGGAAAGAAACAATCGCATTTTCAAAAACAAGGCATGCGACGTCCCTTCTATCCTACTGAAAATATACAACAAACTCAATTCATGGAGGCTAGCCAGCCTTGCTGGGGCAATGTGGATGCCACCTGACTAGAAATATGACCCTAGGCTATCCTTCTCATTTTCTTATTCTACTTCTTCTTCTTTTCATACTTTGTTCACACTTGTAATCGCCGTCTTTGGCACCCTTCTTAATGAACGGAATCAGTACTGGCTGTGTTTTGTCAAAAAAAGTTTCAATGAATACTAGCGCTGGTGGCCTGATCTTTGGCAATGACTGACACCCAAGTTAGGAAGATGTGAGGTACTTTTCCCAGTCTGTATCATCCTTGAGACGACCACCACCAGAGACTAGTTTCCTCACACCACGAGTGGTTGCATTGCTCTACCGCGAGTGGGGAAATGGGCATAAATTCCATCTCGGCTCTACGAAAGAATAAGAAACATTCCATTTGTTTCTCCTTGTTCTAAGGAAGTTTATCATCCAGTTGAGAAATCCTTGCTAGACCGGCTCATGTATAGGGTGCCAACCCGAACCCATTTTCCCGGTGCATCACATGCCCTGAGACTGATCTCGTCGTCATATAAAAGCCCCACTTCTCTACCCACTTGGATGTAACTTTCCGAGTAGGTGATTTTTCATATAAAAAACTTTTTCATCCGAGTTAGTATGCAAAAGTTATGCCCATATTTACAAATTCTAGAGAGATTTTGCAAATAAAGTCGAAATTCACATTTGCAAATTTTCCCAACAACTAGACCACATATCAGATGGGAAACTTATTTTCTTTTATTTTTTTGACATTTCCATCATTTTCTTTTATTTATTTTTTAAATTGAAAAGGCGATCCAGGGGGGGTAGAGTTTGAAAATGGGACCTTTAGTACCGGTTCGTGGCATGAACCGGGACTAAAGGTCTCAACCCCATTAGTCCCGGTTCGTGCCTCAAACCGGGACTAAAGGTCTACTCTTTAGTCCCGGTTTGAGGCACAAACCGGGACTAAAGGGCACAGGTGAACCGGGACTAATGCCTCAGCCGCACGAACCGGGATAAATGCTCACATTAGTCCCGGTTCTGGATTGAACCGGGACTAATGGGCTAAACTGGCCTGGACAAAAGCCATGTTTTCTACTAGTGATGGGAGCTATTTTGTCCAACGTAGATGTCGCATGAGAGCTATTACAGCCAACGACGTCGCATGAGAGACAGTTCACACCAACGACGTCGCATGGGAGCTATTTGCCCCAACCCGGCGCTGCGCGTCATGCCGCTCCCTCCGTTACACCTCCTGTGCCGCTGCCGCATACTCAGCCGCCGTCACAGCGCTGCACGGTGATGTGCTATCACCGCCGCGGCCGAGACAATGCAGGAGACGCCCCCGCGTACGTTCACGAGCGTCGAGGAGGGCTCCTTCTTGATGGCGACCGGACGACGACGGGGTGGCGACGGCGGTGCCCTCTTCTTACCGCACCATGCCGACCAGTCAAAGCGGCCGAGCGTGCTGCACGACGATGACAGCGGCTCCTCCTTCACCTCCTCCTTGATCCGGCGTCCTACTTGGACACCGCGGTAGCATGGGAGGGGGAGCGGCTCGTGCTTCACCTCCTGCTTGACTGGGTGGCGAGGGTGGCGTCGGACCGCGGTCACGGCCGGAGGGGCCGTTCGAGCAGGACCTCCAGCGTCACTGGAACTCCTCGTCCATCACGACAGCCCGGGCGAGGAGGGGTGGCTGTTGCTGCTTGTCGTCCGAGGAGAGCATGACCTCTTCATTTGACGACGAGGAGGATGCGAACACCGGAGAGAGAATAATGTGGTGGCGCCACCGCTTGGATGGAGATCCACACCCAGCCGTCGGCGCCGAGAACCAACCCCTACCCACTGACATCAGATCCGATCTGAGAGGAGTGGAGAGGGTTTGTGGCAAGGAGGGCGTCGGAACACTGCATAAATAGGCTAGGCAATGCTGCTTCAATGCGGTGCAGCAGCCAAAGTAGCCTTCTCATGTGCCGCATCTGCATTGAAGCGGTGTCGCCCTCTCGTCGATCCACATCCTCTCGACCGCATTAAAGGTTGTCGGCTGGCGTCCGCTATGGAGCAGCTGACCAACATCAATGTGCGGGCAAAGTTTCAAGAGCGGTTCACGTGGGAGACGGTTGAGACGCCCGCAAACCTCCCCAGGTTTGGTGCGGTTTGCAGGAATTCAGATCTTGTGACGCGTCCGCAAATGTTTGCAACACCGTATTGGATGACAGAAAAATGTCGGTAGCGTCGATCCGGACATTTCTTGCGGGCGTTTTAGAACGCGACGTTGAAGATGCTCTAAAGTATGGTTTTATTTGGTGTTGTGTTGCCTGTGTTTTCAACTTTTCATTTATTTTTTTGTCGCTTGGTGGCCTTTTTTCTTTCATAAACAGGGAATTTTCCTGCCAAGACAAATCAAACGGTCCAATCCTTTATTGAAATTGCCGTAAAAGTTTTGCCTTGTTGAAAGGAGAGTTGCCGAAAAGCCAGAAAATAGAAGTCTACTCTCACGTGATCAGTGCTCCCGGGTGGCCTGGTCTTTCTTTTTTAGGATGACTATCACAGTCTCCATACATCAGTAGCATCAGGGAGCAGAGTTGCTCCGGTACATTCGCTATAGTTAGCGAATCTTTTCCATGTACATTCGCTGAGGTGCCTGAGGCTGAGCCCTTGGTGACAGGTGCTGTCGGTGCCGTCGACAAGTCTGATGCGGATAGAGCTTTTAAATGGGCTCGTAAAAAGGAGAAGATGTTGTGCTACCGTTGTGAAGAGTGGGGTCACTTTATTGCTGAGTGTGTGACTGAGCTTTGTGATAACTGCCTCAAGCCAGCGCATGACACGGGGGAGTGCCCGATCTTGCGTGATCAGATGTCGAGTATTACCATCTATGGAGTCTATTGTGCTGAGCTGATGGTTTTTTTTTTTTGAAACGGAGGCAAAAGAATTGCAAGAGAATTGCCCGGTTAATCTACGGAAAACCGGGCTAAAACCGATGCAATCATACCATAATTGGATTACTCACCAATCATGACCCCACGAGCACTCGTTCAACCCGCCAAACCCTCCTAACACACAATAACTCCTCACGCTTGTACACCACAATTTTGAACTCGACAAGAACATCCCAACGAAAGATAGTGGACCACGCCGAAACCACATATGACGACCCAAACCGCGAGGATGAGCGAGGGACCGAGAATCATCCATTAAGCAGCTGCGGGTGCCTTACCTATGGTGCCACTCTTTTTGCCTTTGCACCTTAGTGACTTCTCCTTCACTATAGCAGTCCAGGGCAATCACTCGCCTTCTTGTATTTGCCCTTGAATGTCGTTCCCGTCAGGAGGCAAGCAATCGCCCTTCCAGTGCTAGGGCTAACAGTCTCCATGCTAGCGAGCAAGTCACAAAGCTCTTTTGCAAAGAGAGCATTGGAATTATCCATCGGCGGGGGTGGAATGGATGCAGAAGCCACATGTGAGTGCGCAGGCGAGTTCACCTCACTCGACTCACATGTCAAGGTTGAATCATGTCCCTCACACATGGTTGCCTGCGTGTCCACCATCATATGCTCCACCGATAGAGGCGAATCAGAGCTCGCGCATAACACTTGAAGCTCGGGCATCACCTGCAGCACCGGAGGCACAACCACGGGAATGGTCCCGCCCTCAACGGTAGACATCACAATGGGCAAGGCAGACGGCGATGATGAGTTGTCCATAGCTCTAGGGGAGAAACAACCATAGAGCTCCCCAACCCTGTTCTCCACTGAGCCACCAACATCAACCTCACTAGGAGGATGTGGTGCAGGAGCGGATTGCAACACAGCTGGCACAAGAGAGAGCTTTCCCAGAGTAGCCTCTGCTCGCTCCAAAAAGCTCCCAACACGCACCAGGAGCTCAGCCTGGGCAGCTAGAGTGGATCGAGCAGCACTTGATGGGGTTGCCGACTCGGCGTGGCGGAAACGACCGATGCCAGGACCTGCGGTGAAGCACCTTGGAGGGGAGCTGGGATACCATCGGACCATCACAAGGAGTTGGAGCTCGGTAATGCTCGGTGTCGAGGCGAGACCGTGGCGGCATGGCAAGGCATGCAAGTGAGCTGAATGGACGCCAAGCATTGCAACACCCACGCGCCCAGTGGTCGTTCTCCAAACAGCGGGAGCACCTCAATGGATCTCTGCAATCAACCGCTCGATGACCAGGAGCAAAACATCTGCAACACCTACCAAAGAGCCAAGCCGGAATGGGACGAGGGGGCAATGCCGGAGTTAGCGACTCCAGACGGCGCCGGCCACGCCGAGGCAGCACATCTTGCCATCCTCCAGTCGCCTCCCTCTCGTGCATCACACACTGATCAGCATGCTGAGCTGCCGGGACAGAGCTTTTGGCAGCCGGTGGCGTCAATGGGGCCAACTCCTCCTCTTCCTCATCGTCAACATCCTCGTCACCAAGGGAAGCCCAGGACACATGCCGCCCCATGTCTAAGTCAGCCGGGGACGCGTCGATGGGCGCTGTCGGGGACGAGTCGATGATGAGCGCAGCTGGAGACGACGGTGGTAGGTCGGAGGCCGCACCGGCTGTAGCGGGAGCGGAGGGCTCTGTCGAAGCCGAAGATGTTGTCGCCTCCTCCCCGAGGAGCGTACGGGCCACCCTTCGCCCTTGGACGGCTGGGTCGGCGCGGCGGGAGGCGAGGGCGGCCGCGGCGAGAGCTGACGTGGGAGATGGAGCGGGAGGCGGCGGGCAGCCGGCACTCAGTACGGCATGAGTAGCCGCCGCCGTCGCGACCGACGCGGATGCGGGCCAAGGTCGTAGGTCAGGGCGGCGAGAGGTGAGGGCGGTCGCGGGAACAAGAGCAGCGGGTGGCGAGGAGCCGACGCTCGGCACGGCCGGAGTGGCCGACGCAGGCGCGGGACGAGGTCGTGGATGAGCAACCATGGCGTCACCCCGCAAGGAGAAGCACGTATGCTACAAGAGGGCGTCGAGAGGATGCCGGATCTGGATTGGGCATGTGAAGGGGAGGCCGGAGAAGGGAGATCAGGGCGGCGGCGCAGCTGATGAAGGCGGGCTCACGAGAGCCATGTCCACTCGTACTAGCTGATGGTTTTTGAGTCTCCTAGCGCGAGGGAGATACCAGAGGAACCCCAGAGCACAACCACGGGGATTGTCAAAGTCTCGAAGGGTGATGTGTCTGAGGCGCAGATTATGCACAGGCTCAGTGAGTTAGCTCGAGGCAATTTCAGTGGGAGCTCACTCCTCTCGAGGCCAACACATATAAGGTTGATTTCCCTACAACAAAGAACTTGGAGCATCTTCTGAGCTTTGGGTTGTGCAGAGTACCTGGCACAGAGTGCATCCTCGAGTTCCATGAGTGGAAGAGAGTTGAGCCGTAGGGCAAGCCCCTCACCCAGGTCTGGTTGCGATTCTCAGGGGCTCCATCCAAGCCGCTTCAGGATGCTCGGGTTGTTGCGAGCTTGGGGATTCTGGTCGGGAAAACTGAGAAGGTGGACATGGCCTTCACCCGAGTTGACGGGTGGCCCAGCTGGTGAGTGTCCTGGATATCGAGTTCGTGCCTGACGTGGTTAAGTGGACTTATAGGGGCCAGGTAATTTTTAATCTTGACACTGAGTTTGAGGATACAGATCTTTTCGCTGAGGCTTTGGCAGGGACGGATGTGGATATGCATGATAGGAATGATGGATCGGGTAACACGGAAGCGCGAGGGGATGATGTTGGGCATGAGTCGTCCAATGGCCCGAGTTCCACCTCGCAGATGCCCAGGACTTGGGTTGCTTCTTCAGCTATGGTGCCGATGAGCACTCTGAGATTCGTTTCGTTTGAGCCAGCTTCTGCTCCTCCTAAGTTATGGAGTGATCGAGTGGAGTCGGATGACGTGCTAGAGAGCATGCTCCCTCCATTGGATTTTGCAGCGGTTTATGGCTTTATCGATGGGTGCATGGAGACGTCGGCTACTCTGATGACTTCGGTCGAGGGGGGGGGAGGATCGTGGGCAGGTGGCGTATCGTTCCCCCTCTCCTTCCAATGTTTCACCACAGATGAGGACTGCGGTGGAGGTGTTTGTGTTGCCGAGCGGCGACATGACTGTTTTGGGAGGGGGGCCCGGGCAGGAGGCCTTGGCTCCCTTCTGTCCTCCGATGGTCGGGGTGGCCGTGCCTGCGGCGTCCGTGGGTCCCGAGGGCCTGCAGTCACCTACACAGCTACAGGGGATGCTCCAACTGACGCCGACCAAGGTGGTCGCGTCACCCGCCTGCTTGAGGGTAGGGTCGGGTGGGGTGTGGGGGCAGGTGGCCCCCGCACTCACTTCCCCTCGCTCGCCTTTGGGCGGGCCGTTGATTGTGTTGGCCGCGTCAGGTGGGGAGCGTGGGCATGTGGCCAGCTCTCTTCTCCCTTCGCGGGGCAGTGCCGGTGCCTGCGGCTCTTGGCGCCTCTCTAGATGGTGCAGCCTGGCCGCATGTTGGGGGTGGGGCTGGAGGCCTTACCCTTAACGGGGCCACTCAGGAGGAGGTCATCGCTTTCAGAGGCATTTCGGATCCTGTTTTTGAGGGGCGGCGGATGAGCTGCCGTCTCCAGGACCAGCCGGATGTTGATGACATGCAGCTGAGGTGCGCCAAGCGGGCGACCAAGTTTCATGACATTGAGGTCACTTCTGGTATGTCGGACAACACTTCCAATTCCATTCTGCATTTTTCTAATGATGAGATTATTCATAATGCAAATCAGTTAGGAGTTTCACTAGGTCCTAATGATAGTGAAATCGCTAAGTCTGTTAATGATCTCCTGGATCTTGAAGCGGGCGATGCTTTAGATATGATTCGCAACTTAGCACCTGTTAAACCTATGAACGATTCCAAGATTGATGCGTTGGGAGTCAGGGTGTTAGACACCTTCTGTGCAGATATTTCCCCATCCCTCCCTGATATTGAGGAGGATGACGTATCTTTACCTCTTGGGGATAGTGAACCCATCGAGGATCAGAGTGTTAGGTCCACGGAACCTGGTTGTGAGGACCGGGTGGAGGATCAAATCAAACCTAAGCGCAAGTGGAAGTGCAAGATTTATCCAGCTTCGGTTGTGCGTAGAAGTGCTAGGAACCGCACTACCAAAAAAATTCATGATGAGTTATGAGAGGAATTTTTTGGAATAGCAGAGGTCTGAGAGACTTGGCTAAAAGAAGATTTCTAGTGGATGCTTCTATCGAACATAGGTTGGATTTTATTGCCCTTTTTGAAACAGGACGGGGTAATTTCCCCCCGCAATTCCTGACTATGTTATCAGAATGTGTCGATTTTGATTGGAACTGCCTACCCCCGAGAGGAAGATCAGGTGGGATCTTACTTATGGTTAGATGCGAGACATTGGAAGTCCAAAGTGTGGTTATGGGAGATTTCACCGTCAAGTTTCGGGTTAGAACGAAGGCCGATGGGTTTAATTTGGCACTGGTGGCGATATATGGGGCCGCACAGCCAGAACTCAAACTAGATTTTTTGGCGGATCTTGTCCGTATTTGCGGGTCTGAGCAGCTTCCAATCTTAGTTGGGGCTGATTTCAATATTATTATAAGGAGAGATGAATAGGACAATGATAATTTTGACGGCAGGTGGTTTGAAAGTTTGGATCTGAGAGAGATAGAGCTTTCGGATAGACAATTCACTTGGTCTAATACTTTGCCAACCCCTACGTTTGAGAAGCTAGATCGTGTCCTTGCGAGTGTTGACTGGGAACAGAAGTTTCCTTTGGTAACATTCCAGGTGTTATCGCGCGGAATCTCGGGGCACACCCCTTTACTGGTTGACTCTGGTGAGGCAACGCATGTGGGGAAAAAAATATCTTCTCTTTCGAATTAGCGTGGTTTGAGAGAGAATGTTTTTTCGATCTAATAGCTAGGGAATGGGCTAAAGATGTAGGAGGAAGGACTTCTGTTGAGAGATGGCAGACTAAGATAAGACACTTGAGAAGTTTCCTACGTGGGTGGGCTAAGCATCTCAGTGGGATTTATAAGGTTGAAAAGGAAAGGCTCCTTACTCTTATTCAGACCTTAGATGTAAAATCTGAATCCACTATCCTAGAATCCACGGAACTTCATGCTAAAGTAGACGCGGAGATGAGATTGAAAGAACTCTTGCGATAAGAGGAATTGAAGTGAGCATTGCGGGCTAAGGTTCGCAAAGTTGTCCAAGGGGATGCCAACACTCAATTCTTTTATATGATCGCCAACAGCAAGCATAGAAAGAAAAGAATCTTTTAGCTTGAGATAGACGAGGGGACGATCTTAGGACAGGATAACCTAAAAATATACATTACCAACTACTACAAGCAGCTTTTTGGGCCTCCGGAGGATAATTTCGTGTCCCTGGATGAGTCGAGAATTGAGGATGTTCCTCAACTTGTTGCGGATGAGAACGATATTTTGACTACCCCGTTTTCGGAGAAAGAGGTGTTTGAAGCTATTTCTCAGATGAAGAATAATAAAGCTCCAGGGCTGGATGGATTTCCAACGGAGTTTTATAAAAAATGCTAGCATATTATTAAAGGGGATTTGCTACCAATGTTCCATGATTTATTCTCTGGACAGCTTCAGTTGTTTCATCTGAATTTTGGTACTATTACTTTGCTTCCTAAGAAAACAGAGGCCGTGAGAATTGAGCAGTTCAGGACGATCTGTCTTCTTAACGTAAGTTTCAAAATTTTCACCAAGGTTGGGACAAATAAACTCACGCAGATTGCGCACTCTATTGTGCAGGCTCATGTTGTAATTAAACTTTAATGAACTTGTATGTCTCTTTGGTTTGGACAGTCGTTCAACTTAGATGTAATCGATGCTATTAATGTGTTGCTTTTCTCTTCTGATCCTTTTGTTGCATACTTATATATTGCTTATGTATTGTCTGTGAATTGTTACTAACGTTTTGTTTGGCTAGTGCATAGAGATGCCGTCGTATGTCGTGTACAAGGGTATGGTTTCCGGAGTCTACGACGACTGGGAGGAGTGTCGGAGACAGGTTCACCGCTTCAGCGGTAACAGTTACAAAGGGTACACCATTAGGGCAGAGGTGGAAGTTACATACGCGCGCTATCTAGCGGGAGAGAGGAGGGAGCATTGGAGGAACCGGATGAGGACCAGTTCCATCGCGATTATGCTCATCGTGATGACCGCAGCTCTCTTCTATGTGATGGTAGTTTAGATGATCGATATCGACTTGTAATGTGAAGACACACTCGCTACTCACGGTTTCGAGACTTGTAATGTTCTAACTTTGTTCGGTATTTTGAATTCGGAGACTAATATGATGAATTGTATTCGAAGACTAATCTTCTATTGTATTCGATGAATCTGCTATTGTTGTGTGGTGCTGTCTATATTCTGTCCAATAATATATTTTGTAACCTGTGAAAATATCAGAAAAGAAAAAAATCCCTAATATTCATACTAGTGGCGCACCACTCAGCACACTAATGGCGCACTGCAAAAAGGACTCTAATGGCGCATCATCCACAAGTGCGCCATTAGTATGCCAAAGCACATGGGTAAATATGGCCCCATGGGAGGCATACTAATGGCGCACCGTGGGCTATACTAATGGCGCACTGCATGGTGCGCCATTAGTATATCAGATACTAATGGCGCACCAGTGGTGCGCCATTAGTAAAAAAATTCTAATAGCGTGGTGCTAGTGGCGCACCTGTAGTGCGCCATTAGTAGGCAAAACAGGTGCGCCACTAGTAGGCCTTTTCCTAGTAGTGCAGACAGAAACATCCTAGAAGGGGTTGTGGTCCTTCATGAAACGCTCCATGAAATTCACACGAAAAAACTAGACGGGGTTGTTTTCAAAGTGGATTTCTAAAAAGCGTACGACAAAGTCAAATGGCCATTTCTTCAACAGACTTTGCATATGAAAGGATTTGAGCAAGCCTGGAGACAATAGGTAGAATCTTTCACGCAAAAAGGAGTGTTGGAATTAAAGTGAATGATGACATAGGTCACTATTTCCAAACACATAAGGGCCTGAGACAAGGAGACCCGATGTCACCTATTTTGTTCAACATTGTAGTTGACATGTTGACGATTCTAATAGGGAGGGCTAAGGATGCTGGTCAAGTAGGCGATGCGGTACCTCATCTAGTTGATGGAGGTGTATCTGTCCTCTCAAAGACGCCAATGATACTATCATTTTTATGGAGCATGACTTGGCAAAAGCGAGAAACATGAAGCTGGTGTTATGCTTATTTGAACAATTGACCGGCCTAAAGATTAATTTCCACAAGAGCGAATTGTTCTGTTTTGGAAGAGCCAATGAGGAACAAGAGGCATATAAGCAATTGTTCGGATGTGAATTGGGGGTTTTACCTTTTACATATTTGGGTATACTAATTCACCATCGTAAGCTAACAAACAGAGAATGGAAGTGCATTGAGGATCGTTTTGAGAAGAAGCGGGGCTGCTGGAAGGGCGAATTGACGTCATATGGAGGCCGTTTAATTCTCATTAACTCGGTTCTCACAAGCATGCCCATGTTTCTTTTGTCTTTTTTCGAGGTACCAGTTGGAGTTCGGAAAAGACTTGATTTCTATCGGTCCCGCTTCTTCTGGCAAAGTGATGATCTTAAGAGGAAGTATAGACTCGCTAAATGGGACATTATTTTTCGACCGAAGGACCAAGGGGGTCTAGGTATCGAAAATCCTGAGGTGAAGAACAAATGTCTTCTCAGCAAATGGTTGTATAAGCTATCTGGTGAGACCGGGGCTACATGGGCACATGTTCTGCGTAATAAGTACCTTCATTCCAAAACTTTATCCCAGGTGACAGTGAGGCCGATGGATTCTCCTTTCTGGAAAGCACTCATGAGAGTTAAACCAGTCTTTTTTAATCGGACAAAGTTTGTTGTCGGTAACGGTACTTCTACAAGATTCTGGGAGGATACATGGCTAGGGGACACGCCCCTCGCGCTTCAGTATCCTTCTCTCTATAGCATTGTTCAACAGAGAGATGCAACTGTTGAGACAGTATGTCAGTCCACGCCTCTCAATATTCACTTCAGGAGAGCGCTAGCCGGAAACCGTTGGGAAGCTTGGCTCCATCTTGTGAGAAGATTGATGGATGTTCAACTTACTCAACGACCCGATCAGTTGTGTTGGAAACTAACTAGGAATGGAGAGTTTAGGGTCAAATCCATGTATTTGGATGTTATTAATTCTTGCTCTATTCCTACTTCGAAACATGTTTGGCATGTTAAAGTTTCCTTGAGAGTTAAAGTGTTTATGTGGTTTGTCCACAAACAAGTCATTTTAACTAAGGATAACTTGATAAAACGCAACTGGAATGGATCCACTAGATGTAGCTTTTGTGATCGGGATGAATCCATCAAACACCTCTTTGTTGATTGCCCATTGGCAAAACTTCTTTGGCAGACAGTTCACATAGACTTTAATATTACTTCTCCAAATAATATCAACACGTTATTTGATACGTGGCTGGATGGGATTGAGCCCCAAACAGCGAGACATATTCGTGTAGGAGTACGTGCTTTATTATGGGCTATCTGGAATTGCAGAAATGATTTGGTCTTTAACGGAACAACAAATACTCATTTTTGCAGGTTATCTTCCGAGCCACTGTGTTGATCTGTATGTGGTCGCTACTCACTCCGACGGAGGCCAGGGCGTGTTTGGTTACTGGATCTATCCGATGGGAGATGGTAGCACGGGCTATTTTCATCCGGTTTGGATGGCGGTCATGTAATAGGATGGGCAATTAGTTTTCCTATCTTTCTGTTGCCAGCCGGTTGTGGCTTTATTCTTTAGCTTTTTGTGAGCATGATTTGTTCTTTTTCTGAGACTTTAAGACCTATGTCGAACTAATTTGCTTGGTAATAATGGTGGTCGTATGCATCGTTCTGATGCAGAGGCCGGGAATATCCCCCTTTTCGAAAAAGCATGTGTATCATATATATATTGAGAGAGAGAAAAAGGGTACAAGAGCCCTCCAGAGGGTGTTACAACGACACACCCGTCCATGTCTTTTGTCGACAAAGGGTGGATTTTATTAATTCAAAATGAAGCATCAAGAGGATACAAACATTAGAAGTACACACCCGGCCTCTGCATAACTAAGATGCACACAGCCAACACCAACACACGCACACATAAAAAAGCCATTAAATAGCAAAGCCATATAAGACCAAAGCTATGTGTAGGCAAGAAAAAAATGACCAGATTTGCGATTGGCAAACTACAACAATGATCATATCAGCATCAACAATTTCGTGACACCACAAGAACGTCATGGTTCTTCAACAGCAACGCCTTCATGAAGGGAGCAACGCTCAAGCGCCGCCGTCACCCGATCCAACCACTCAAGGTCAGAATCTAGTCTTTCATCCTGATGAACTAGTCCGAGCATATCTGAGCAATGCTTTCAACAAGGTCACGATATAAAAATATCTCCATTGCTAGGTATAACCTGTCAGACCTAGTTTTCACCCTGGAGCTCGAGACAAGATGCTTGAGTAGCACCCCAACGACGTCATGCGTGTGTTTTCACCATCATTTTCCACGATCCCAACAACTACATGCGATGTGCGACTGCTGCCACTTCACGACCATCCCTCTGCGTCAAACCGTTGTTTGTAGTTTGCATCTCATCGTCGAAGTCAACAACCGGATCTTGCAGGTCGAACCCTCACGAAGACCTTATGGTAGCCACTGCAATCCGTAGGGAGGACGCTGCCGCAGGCCAGAGTGTTCATCACAACAACCAACACAAACGGCAGAGCACACCACGGGTGACTATCATCCCGTCGAAGAGAGCCCTGCCCAAGCCTGTCGACCCAGAGGCTGACATGGCTAGAACTGGAGAACGGAAGGCAGATCCCCGTCACGCGCCCGGGCGAAGCACACACTGCTAGATCAGGAGCAAACAACTGCCAAATCAGCACATGCCTTCTGACCAGAGCATTGTGCGTGCCCCGAGCATGGCCACTGTCTGCCTGCACTTGGCCTCCAATGGAGCAGCGTCCTGCACACTTGGAGAAGCGCACAACGATCTGCCACAACCCAAACCAATTGTCCATTGGCGTTGAGCAGCCATCGGTCAAATCCTTTAGGCCGTCCTTCAGATCCGGAGGAAATTCCTCACAGATGAAGAACGCTGCAGGCCCAAGCCTCTGCAACAAGCCACGGCTCCTCGGATCACCGCTGCTCCCGCCTGTGCGCAGACCTGCTGGAGCAGTGCCACCACACACCTATATGCACACCCACCACGCCCCCCGCCTTTCATGGCAGGGAGAGACCAGGATGGGGGCTCGCTAGCTAGGGTTCCGTTGCCTCCGAAAGTCGCTCGTCGCGGCGACCGGGAGGCGATTTTCAATCCAGCAATATTAGAAGATCTCCCGTCCATGTCTTGCCATGGCAGCCAAAGCTTGAGCCAACTTGTTTTGTCCCGTGGGATGTGTCTCGACCAGCATTACTGAAACCCAGCAGGGCATGTTTTATTTCACTGACAATTGAAATACACTTGAATCAGTTCTGTTTTCTGTTCTCGAGCTCTTTTGCAATCATGGCATTGTCAGTTTCAATTATTAGGTTGCAGTTGGTCATCTCTAATCTCATTAGCCCCTGCCAAAATGCCTTCATATGTGGGAAAAGCATACATGACAACTTCACTTATGTGCAATGCCTAGTGATAACCCTCAAGCAAAAGAAGATTCCATCAATACTTCTCAAACTTGATATATCCAAGGCCTTTGATTCAGTATCCCAGGAGTTCCTCCTGCAATTGTTGCAATTTAGAGGGTTTGGATCTGCTTGGATTGATGCTATTGCTGTTGTCTTGCGCACAAGTTCCACGAAAATCCTGGTCAATGGTGAGCTCTCAAAAACCTTCTGCACCGGAAAGGATTGAGGCAAGGGGACCCTTTGTCGCCCCTTCTCTTTGTTCTTGCCATGGACTGCCTTGAAATAATAATGGACAAAGCACACAGAGCCAAAATCCTATCACCCCTAAGCCCACAACTAGTTAAGTTTAGAGCCTCCCTTTATGCAGACGATGTAATCGTGTTTCTAAAACCAAAATGCCATGACATGGAAGCAACTAGCCAGATTATGAAGCTTTTTGGGCTTGCAACTGAGCTACACACAAACTTCCAAAAATGTAGTTTCTACCCAATTAGGTGTGAAGGGATCGAACTTCAAGCACTCCAAGCAGCCCTGGGCTGTCAACTGGCACAGTCCCCCTGCAAATATCTTGGAATGCCACTCACTGATAGAAAGCTCACCAAGAATGACTGCCAGCCGATTATGGATAAATTTGGGTATGCTTGTGTAGGATGGGAGATTGGCTGGATCAATATTGCTGGCAGACTCACTCTGGTTCGGGTAGTTCTCTCCGCTCTCCTCACTTTTTAGATGATCTCATTGCACAACTAAAGTGGCTTGATAAGATGGTGGATAAAATTAGAAGACCCTTCCTCTGGATAAGCGAGTGTAGCGCTTCTGGTGGTAAATGCCTTGTGAGATGGTCCCTAGTATGTCGGCCACTTGAGTTCGGAGGACTAGGAATTTCAAACATGTTCCTTCACAGTATCGCCCTACGCCTTCGATGGCTATGGCAACAAGCTACGCTCACAGACAGATCGTGGGAAGGACTGCCCCTTTCCCTTCGGACAAGTTCTCATAGAATTTCTTTGAGGCAAGCACCGTCATCCATGTTGGAAATGGGTAGAAATACAAATTCTGGCACAATCTTTGGCTTAATGGTTGTACCCTCAAGGAGACTGCTCCACACCTCTTCGCTCACATTCGAAAATAACAGATCATGATCAAGATGGCCGTCTCGGGCAACAACTGGATTCAATGCATCAAGCCCAACACCCCAATTGTTGTTCTTCATGAATACATATGGTTGTGGAATATACTGCAAGGTGTGCATCTCCAGACTGACACACCAGACTCTATTAGTTGGAAGTGGACTGCCGACGGATCATACTCGGTAAAATCTGCCTACTATATGCTCTTCGAGGGACTCACGAGATCAAATTCCAAGTAGCTGATGTGGGATTCAAAAACTCCTGCAAAGGGCAAATTTCATGCTTGGTTGGATATCCAAGGAAGATGTAACACTGCTGACATTTTGCTGAAGAAAGGATGGCCACACACCCCGATCTGCAAGCTCTGCAACATCCAGCCGGAGACAACGTTGTACCTCTTCGCCCAATGCAAGGTGAGCGGATGATCAGGGAGGAAATCACTCGCCGCTTTAACATGGACATGGAGCCACCTGCTAGCAACGAACGAAGTCTTGAAGATTGGTGGATCCAATCGACCAGCAACAGACCGCAAGCCACGATCACCAAGACTTGCACTCTCTTCATTTTGTATCTGGTGGAAAATCTGGAAGGAAAGAAACAATCGCATTTTCAAAAACAAGGCATGCGACGTCCCTTCTATCCTACTGAAAATATACAACAAACTCAACTCATGGAGGCTAGCCAGCCTTGCTAGGGCAATGTGGATGCCACCTGACTAGAAATATGACCCTAGGCTATCCTTCTCATTTTCTTATTCTACTTCTTCTTCTTTTCATACTTTGTTCACACTTGTAACTGCCGTCTTTGGCACCCTTCTTAATGAACGGAATCAGTACTGGCTGTGTTTTGTCAAAAAAAGTTTCAATGAATATTAGCGCTGGTGGCCTGATCTTTGGCAATGACTGACACCCAAGTTAGGAAGATGTGAGGTACTTTTCCCAGTCTGTATCTTCCTTGAGACGACCACCACCAGAGCCCTAAGTGTTTCCTCACACAGAGGTTGCATTGCTCCACCACGAGTGGGGAAATGAGCATAAACGCCATCTAGTCTCTACGAAGGAACAAGAAACGTTCCGTTTGTTTCTCCTTGGGCTGAGGAAGTTTATCTTCCAGCTGAGAAATCCTCGCTAGACCGTCTCATGTACAGGGTGCCAACCCGAACCCATTTTCCTGGTGCATCACATGCCCTGAGACTGATCTCGTCGTCATATACAAGCCCCACTTCTCTATCCACTTGGTGGCAGCAAGCAAGCTTACATTTCCGCCGTGAAGTTGCGAGTGTTCTACCTTCTCTATGCTCACCGGAACTGTCTAGGTATGTGCAAATGAGTGATCCAAGATGTATTTATGGGCCAGTTGTTGTTGATTTTATTACCTCGCCAGCCGCATGCCCGATTGTGTAAAACCACGAGTACAGTTTCTATAAAGGACACCAATCCTAGTGACATATTGTATTTACGTAGCCAGCACGGTCCTAGGTGTAGTTATGAACTTTAATGTAAGGATCCTGAGAGAAACAGAGCACGCCACTCATGTTTCTGTACTTTCCATATTCTAAAACTCTTCTGTAGTGGGTAGCTGACATCCTGTTATTTTGGTTTCTGGACGAATATGATCTTTTGACGAATAAGTGGTTGTTGTTGGATTATGGAGGTCCGTGAAAGTATGGTTTTAGTTTTACTTGGTTTTGTGTTGCCTGCTAATTTTGCTTATGTTGTTATCGCTACCTAGACAAAAAAACAGTGTAATCTTAATTGAAATAGCAGCAAAAGCTCATATTATATTCATTGAGTTCAACGAGGAGAGTTGCAAATATTTACATGACGCTGAAATATTGATACCCAACTTGGGAAGATGTGTGGTACATTCCATACATCCCTTGAGATGAGCACCATGATGGTCATGCATCCTTCTTCGCACAAAAAGGCCGCATCGGTCGATTTCCACTGCTGAAATGAGAGTAAGCGTCATATGGACTATTCGAAGGAACAAGAAAAGTTCCAGTGACCCCTCCTTTGGCAGAGGAAGTTTGCCATCCAGTTGAGAGAACCTCATTGGATCGGCTCATGTACACACTCTCAACTTGAACGCATGATCCTGTTGCATCTGATGCCTAGCATTGATCTCGTTGTCATACAAAAGCTAGCACCACTTCTCTCTACCCAACAAGTGGCAAAAAGTAGCTTTACATTTTTAATGAGCAAGTTTTGAGTATTTACCTTTTTTTGCTCATAGGAACTGTATAGTGTGTGCCAATTTGTCATCCAAATTATAACTATGGGCCAAGTGTTCTGGCTCCATGAATTTTCTTTCTATATTTTCAAAAACAATAGAAAACAGAAACTGGCTTGGACACTTGATTAATAGGTTAGTACAAATAAATATTGTGCCAAAAACATAAATAAATAATATAGAAATACTTCACAAATTATAGATATGTTTGAGACTATCATGATTTCTCCTTCACCATGGCGTCTCAGGGTGACGGATCGGAGCCGACTACTTGGTCTTCTCGTCGTTCGCGTGGAATGGTGGGAGTGTTGGTGGTGTTCGTGGACTTCAGGCTTGATTTCTCTGACTGGTGATTTGTGTCTCAGCTTGCTCGCGTCGTGTCATGCCGATGGCTCTAGTGGTGGTGATGCATCGCCGGTTTTTCCCACTTCCGGTGTGCTGGTCTCTGACCGAAGATGAAGACTCCCCGTCCGTCATGAGTCTATTTGTGTAACCAATGATTCACCAGCTTTCTGGGGGAACGGTGGCGACAACAGAGTGCCGGCATCTCGCATTGGTGGATGTGGTGAATTGGCTCCTGAAGGATCCGTTTGTAATTTTCTTTCTAGGGTGTGTTGTACCATTAGTTCTTCACAATCTAGTCTTGCGTTTCTCCTCACAACTTTTGTATGAAGGCTTGATTAAATTTCATTAAATAGAAATAATTTAAGCATGATATTACCATGTAGAATGTGGTATTTTTTTCAAAAATAGAAAATGCCTTATCTCTACATTGGTATAGTGTGGTATCTTGATATGTAGTTCCATTTTACCATATTTTTGCATGCACGGATGTGAGGAAGTTGGCTAAGCTCAACAAGCTAACGTAGATGATGAACATGGAAGGTTTCCTCTCTGCCATTGATGTCATGTGAGACACAACTTTTGCGCTGCCCTCTGGCACTCACGATTCCTCGTAGCACATCGACCACTGCATAGGTCTTCTTCTACTCTTCATTGGATACAGATATGAGAGAGTACTATGGCAGGGGATTAGAAGAAAGGGGGAATTTATTCACTTCATGGCACCATCTTCTTGTTCGTGATAACTTTGGCTACTGCGGCCCGTGGATCAAGCCACCTGCATCCACCTGCATCCGTTTCCAGGTGCTTTTGTTTCCTGTATTGACCCACTTTATGCAGCTTGTTTAGTGACATGTCTCCAAGAAAGTATTCATTCAGTAGTGATAAAAGGAAGAGAGAAAAACGGATAGATGAACTAGTAGAATCCCAAAAGGGATTAATTGCTAAGTTCTCCGAAACTAGTAATTCGTCTAGGTATTCTTTGCAATTGGCCATAGTAAACGTCGAAGAGCAAACAACTGATAATATTGATGTTGTTGCTGATGATATCAACGAGGGTGATAATAGTTATGGTAGGCAAGAAAACCTAGATCATTCACAAAACTCAGAAATACCGTGTGCCAATGAACAACAACCATTCACTGTTGATATGTTTTTTATCCACAAAACTTGGACAGTCTACTAGATGATAAGGCTATGTATATTTAGTTGAGAAGGGTCACGTAAAAGAAAAGAATATTGTTCTCGGTCCAAAAAAATGTAAATTCATGCATTAACTTTACATCTCATGGTAACACATTTTTTTTGTATCAAGCAGTTAAGGTAAGGTTATTTGTTTCATAGAAAAATGGTGTCTCCATTGTAACAATAGGAATCAATCAGTTATCTGTTAAGAGTAACAAATAACCTCTTAAGACAAGGTTATTTGTTATCTATGGGCCGGCCCTAAGTATTTCTGGAGTTTCTAGCTTCAGTGGGCAACATTAACATCTCGCTCTAGTGTTGGATGAATATGAGTTGATGAACATATGAGTGGTTTTTTTATTATTTTTTATCTTGGTCTCTAGCATGCATTTCAAGTTTATGGTATTATCTCTAGCCATCAGGGCTCAACTTCTCTTCCAAAGGAAGGAATTCCCATGCCTGGATAAATTAACACATAATGCATTCTTTTACTTGAATAGAGGAAAAATATTTGCCACCTTCCATGAATAGGAAGATTTGCACATGTTTATGATGGGAAAAAACAATCTACTCTCACAAGTGATCTTAGGTCTTTTGCTCTCGCTAACACCCTAGTTTGGAACTTGGTTTTAATTTTTATTAGGATACTGGGTTGCATTGTTTCCATTCCATCTCCCTCGAGACAAACAACCCACACCCACCTTTTACGCACAAATGCCACATTACCCAATTAGAAATGATCACAAGTGTGATGTCGTCTATTTGGAGAAGCTAATGTTGGCATAGACTCCATGCATGTAGCAGAGGAAGACCGTCAACCATCATTTGTAAAAATACCTCGTCGTATCATCTCCTCTGCACACTCTCAAATTGAACTCATATTGCTGGCGCATCCCATGCCTAGCATCAAACATAGTCATGGTAGACCAAGTTAGTGTCATTTCTCTATCCACCCACTGAGCGGCAACAACAAAAAGATGGGCAAGCTTATATTTTGGTCGTGCTGTGTTGAGTGTTCACCTTTTATGCTCACCGGTACTATGTGTAGGTAGCTTTCTAAGGAGTGATTCCTAGTTTTATTTATAGCCTGGGTGTTCTAGATTTTTAACACCTCACCAACCACATGTCTAGTTTTACTCATGAGTACAGTTGTTGCAAGAGCTACCAATCCTAGTGACACATTTGATTTAGATAACTAGAAAATTATATTTATGGGCAAGCACTAGTACGCGTCGGTCCTAAACAAACGGTTTTTAACCCCTTTCCGCGACGGCATTCGGAACCGTCGCCAAGTGAGTGTGGGCGATAGGGGGGGGGGGGTCCTTCCCACACGACCCAGAAACCGTTGGGGATATGTGCTACCTCTTGAGCATGTGTTGGTTTCCCTTAAAGAGAAAAGGGTGATGCAGCAAAGTAGCGTAATTATTTTCCTCAGTTTTTGAGAACCAAGGTATCAATCCAGTAGGAGGCTACACGCAAGTCCCTCATACCTGCAGAAACAATCAAGAACCTTGCAACCAACGCGATAAAGGGGTTGTCAATCCCTTCACGGCCACTTGCAAAAGTGAGATCTGATAGAGATAATAAGATAATTTTTTTTGCTATTTTTGTTGTAAAGATTGAAAAGTAAAGATTGCAAATAAAAAGTAAACTAAGATTGTAGATTGGAAACTTTATATGATATGAAGTAGACCCGGGGGCCATAGGTTTCACTAGTGGCTTCTCTCATGATAGCATATATTACGGTGGGTGAAAAAATTACTGTCGAGCAATTGATAGAAAAGCGCATAGTTATGAGAATATCTAGGCATGATCATGTATATAGGCATCATGTCCGTGACAAGTAGACCGAAACGATTCTGTTTCTACTATACTATTACTCCACATATCGCCCGCTATCCAGCATGCATCTAGAGTATTAAGTTCATAAGAACAGAGTAACACATTAAGCAAGATGACATGATGTAGAGGGATAAACTCAAGCAATATGATATAAACCCCATATTTTTATCCTCGATGGCAACAATACAATACGTGCCTTGGTGCCCCTGCTGTCACCAGGAAATGACGTCGGAAGATTGAACCCAAAGCTAAGCACTTCTCCCATTCAAGAAAGATCAATCTAGTAGGCCAAACCAAACTGATAATTCGAAGAGACTTGCAAAGATATTAAATCATGCATATAAGTATTCAAAGAAGAATCAAATATTGTTCATAGATAATCTTGATCATAAACCCACAATTCATCGGATCTCAACAAACACACCACAAAAAGAATTACATCGAATAGATCTCCAAGAGAATCGAGGAGAACTTTGTACTGAGATCCAAAGAGAGAGAAGAAGCCATCTAGCTAATAACTATGGACCCGAAGGTCTGTGGTAAACTACTCACACATCATCGGAGAGGCTACGATGTTGATGTAGAAGCCCTCCGTGATTTCCCCTCCGACGGAGCGCCGGAAAAGGCCCCAAGATGGGATCTCACGGGTACAGAAGGTTGTGGCGGTGGAAATAGGGTTTTGATTAGTCTCCAATGTATCTATAATTTTTGATTGCTCCATGCTATTATATATTATGCTTTGGATGTTTAATGGGCTTTATTATACACTTTTAGATTATTTTTGGGACTATACTATTAACCCAAGGCCTAGTGCAATTTGCTGTTTTTTTTTTATCTATTTCAGTGTTTCGCAGAAAAAGAATATCAAACGGAGACCAAACGGAATGAAACCTTCGGGAGCATGATTCTTGGAACAAACGTGATCCAGAGAACTTGGAGTGGATGTCAAGCAATCAATGAGGAGGCCATGAGGCAGGGGGCGCGCCTACCCCCCTGGGCGCGCCCTCCACCCTCGTGGGCCCCTCGTGGCTCCACCGACCTACTTCTTCCTCCTATATATACCTACGTACCCCGAAACCATCGAGGAGCACCACGAAAACCTAATTCCACCGCCGCAATCTTCTGTACCCCTGAGATCCCATCTTGGTGCCTTTTTCGGCGCTCCGCCGGAGGGGGAATCGATCACGGAGGGCTTATACATCAACACCATAGCCTCTCCGATGATGTGTGAGTAGTTTACCACAGACCTTCGGGTCCATAGTTATTAGCTAGATGGCTTCTTCTCTCTCTTTGGATCTCAATATAAAGTACTCCTCGATCTTCTTGGAGATCTATTCGATGTAACTCTTTTTGCGGTGTGTTTGTCGAGATCCGATGAATTGTGGGTTTATGATCAAGATTATCTATGAACAATATTTGAATCTTCTCTGAATTCTTTAATGTATGATTGGTTATCTTTGCAAGTCTCTTCGAGTTATATGTTTGGTTTGGCCTACTAGATTGATCTTTCTTGCAATGGGGCTTAGCTTTGGGTTCAATCATGCGGTGTTCGATCCTAGTGACAGTAGGGGAAACTACACGTATTGTATTGTTGCCGTCGAGGATAAAAAGATGGGGTTTATATCATATTGCTTGAGTTTATCCCTCTACATCATGTCATCTTACCTAATGCGTTACTCTGTTCTTATGAACTAAATACTCTAGATGCATGCTGGATAGCGATCGATGTGTGGAGTAATAGTACTAGATGCAGGTAGGAGTCGGTCTACTTGTCATGGACGTGATGCCTATATACATGATCATGCCTAGATATTCTCATAATTATGCACTTCTCTATCAATTTCTCGACAGTAATTTGTTCACCCACCGTAATACTTATGCTATCTTGAGAGAAGCCACTAGTGAAACCTATGCCCCCCCCGGGTCTATTCTCCATCATATTAATCTCCCGTCAACGAGCTATTTCTATCACCGTTTATTTTGCTTTCTTTACTTTTAAAATTTAGCATAAAAATACCAAAAATATTATCTTATCATCTCTATCAGATCTCACTTTTGCAAGTGGTCGTGAAGGGATTGACAACCCCTTTATCGCGTTGGTTGCAAGGTTCTTATTTGTTTGTGTAGGTACGAGGGACTTGCGTGTGGCCTCCTACTGGATTGATACCTTGGTTCTCAAAAACAGAGGAACATACTTACGCTACTTTGCTGCATCACCCTTTCCTCTTCAAGGGAAAACCAACACATGCTCAAGAGGTAGCAAGAAGGATTTCTGGCGCCGTTGCCGGGGAGTCTACGTACAAGTCAAGACATACCAAGTACCCATCACAAACTCTTATCCCTCGCATTACATTATTTGCCATTTGCCTCTTGTTTTCCTCTCCCCCACTTCACCCTTGCCGTTCTATTCGCCCCTCTTCCGTTCGTCTTTTTCGTTTGCTTGTGTTGCCATGTGCCTTCTATGTGCTTGCATCTCTGCTTGCTAAAAATATATTGTTATGGATCCACTTAAAGTGTTCTACTTGGATCATCTTCGATCCTTATGCGCTCGTGCTGAAACCCCAACTAGCCTAGTTGATGGGAAATCTTTAGATGAGCATGCTCATTTTATGCGTCACCGTTTGTTTGAAAAAGGGAGACTCTTATGGGATCAAATAAAAAAATTGTTGTGTTATGCTTGGAATCTTTGTGAAATTTATGATTTTACTTGTTGCTCTAAGAACCCTAAAAAACACCTTCCCTACCTATGCGAGTTTAATGAAAATGAAACCTTATCTTCTTATGCAAAGGGTGTTTATAGTTACTATGATATCGAACAAATTGAAGAATTTGTTGCTTTTAAGGGTGCTTATGAAGTTGCTTCTTTGATTGAAAAGAATGATATTACTATCTACGAATCTGAAAATTTTGACATAATTAAATATTGCTATGAAAACTATGCTCATAATGTCTATGTCAAAGAATTTATTGAGAGAATGACTGTTGCTTTGGAAGAATATAATGATATGCATGAATCTATAGATAATTATGATTCCGATGATTTGATTGAAATATCCCTTGATGAACATGATGCTTGTTATTCTTGTGGCCATAATGCCAATATTTATAAAGATGATTTTGCTATAGTTCCTTATGTTTAACATGAGATCGTTGCTATTGCACCCATACTTGATAATTCCTTCGGTAAAAAGCATGGTTGCAATGATTATACTATAAATTCTCTTGTTTATAATTGTGATAATAATATGCAAAACCCTAAGCTTGGGGATGCTAGTTTTGTTATGACTACTATTTGTTGCAACGATCATGATTGGGGTCATTCTTCTTTTGATCTTGAAAATTTATTTAAGCCCCATGATGAATATGAGATTGATAATAGTGTTTGCAATATTATTGAAAGTGGGTTTGGAAGCGTGTCCACTTTAGATCCCACATATTTGGAGAATGTTCAATCTTATGAAATTTTTGATAAAAGTGGGTTTGGTGAGGTCATGACTTTAGTTAATGTTAATCCCACTATTTTGGAAGAGTGTCAACTTTGCATACATGTGGATCGTGTTAAGAATATTTTTTGTGATAGCTATTTTGTTGAATTTTCCTATGATCCGACATGTAATTATTATGAGAGTGGAAAATATGGTTGTAGAAATGTTTATGTTACTAAATTACCTCTCGTTATGTTGAGATTGCTATTGTTTGTTTCCACTTCCTTGCATATGCTAGTTTTTTCTTGCTATGATAATTTATTTGCCAATAATATGCCTATGCATAGGAAGTATGTTAAACTTAGATGTGTTTGTCACGTGTTTCATGATGCTCTCTTTGCGCTTCAATTCTTGTGTTTCATGTGAGCATCATTAAAATTCTATATGCCTAGGTAGGGGTGTTAAACGATAGCGCTTGTTGGGAGGCAACCCAATTTTATTTTTGTTTCTTCCTTTTTGGTTCTGTTTAGGAATAAATAATCAATCTACATTCTGTTTGTATGTGGTTTGTGTTTTAATTAGTGTTTGTGCCAAGTAGAACCTTTGGGAAAACTTGGGGAAAGTCTTTGCGATCTTGCTGTAAAAAACAGAAACTTTAGCGCTCACAAGATTAGCTACAACTTTTTACTGGAGAGTGATATTTAGTTGATTCTTTTTGCAGATGATTAATATATAAATTACTCACGTCCAGCAATTTATTTTAGAATTTTTGGAGTTCCAGAAGTTTGCTTTAGTTACCGATTACTACAGACTGTTCTGTTTTTGACAGATTCTGTTTTTCGTGTGTTGTTTGCTTATTTTGATGAATATATAGCTAGTAATGGAGTTTATGAACCATAGAGTAGTTGTAATACAGTAGTTTTAACACCAATATAAATAAATAATGAGTTCATTACAGTACCTTGAAGTGGTGTTTTCTTTTCTTTCGCTAACGGAGCTCACGAGATTTTCTGTTAAGTTTTGTGTTGTGAAGTTTTAAAATTTTGGGTAAATATTTGATGGATTATGGAACAAGGAGTGGCAAGAGCCTAAGTTTGAGGATGCCCAAGGCACCCCAAGTTAAAATCTAATGACAACCCAAAAATCCTAAGCTTGGGGATGCCCCGGAAGGCATCCCCTCTTTTGTCTTCGTCCATCGGTAACTTTACTTGGAGCTATATTTTTATTCACCACATGATATATGTTTTGCTTGGAGCGTCTTGTATGATTTGAGTCTTTGTTTGTTAGTTCTCCAAATCATCCTTTCTGTACACACCTTTTGAGAGAGACACACATTATTCGGAATTTATTTGAATACTCTATGTGCTTCACTTATATCTTTTGAGTTAGACAATTTTGCTCTAGTGCTTCACTTATATCTTTTAGAGCACGGTTGTGGTTATATTTTATAGAAATAATTGATCTCTCATGCTTCACTTATATTATTTTGAGAGTCCTTTAGAACAGCATGGTAATTTGCTTTGGTTATAAATTTAGTCCTAATATGATAAGCGTCGAAGATAAAAACTTCCATATAAGTGCATTGAATACTAAGAGAAGTTTGATACTTGATAGTTGTTTTGAGATATGGAGATAGTGATATTAAAGTTGTGCTTGTTGAGTAGTTGTGAATTTGAGAAATACTTGTGTTGAAGTTTGCAAGTCCCATAGCATGCACGTATGGTAAACGTTATGTAACAAATTTGAAACATGAGGTATTCATTGATTGTCATCCTTATGAGTGGCGGTCGGGGACGAGCGATGGTCTTTTCCTACCAATCTATCCCCCTAGGAGCATGCGTGTAGTGCTTGGTTTTTAATGACTTGTAGATTTTTGCAATAAGTATGTGATTTCTTTATGACTAATGTTGAGTCCATGGATTATACGCACTCTCAACCTTCCATCACTGTTAGCCTCTTCGGTACCGTGCATTGCCCTTTCTCACCTTGAGAGTTGGTGCAAACGTCGCCGGTGCATCCAAACCCCATGATAAAATATGCTCTATCACACATAAACCTCCTTATATCTTCCTCAAAACAGCCACCATACCTACCTATTATGGCATTTCCATAGCCATTCCGAGATATATTGCCATGCAACTTTCCACCGTTCCGTTTATTATGACACGCTTTATCATTGTCATATTGCCTTTCATGATCATGTAGTTGACATCGTATTTGTGGCAAAGCCACCATGCATATTATTTATACATGTCACTCTTGATTCATTGCCCTTCCCGGTACACCGCCGGAGGCATTCATATACAGTCATACTTTGTTTTAGTATCGAGTTGTAATCATTGAGTTGTAAATAAATAGAAGTGTGATGATCATCATTAATAGATCATTGTCCCAAATAAAGAAAAGAGAAAGGCCAAAAAAAGGAAAGGCCCAAAAAAAAGAGAAAGGACAATGCTACTATCCTTTTTCCACACTTGTGCTTCAAAGTAGCACCATGATCTTTATGATAGAGAGTCTCTTGTTTTGTCACTTTCATATACTAGTGGGAATTTTCATTATAGAACTTGTCTTGTAAATTCCAACAATGGGCTTCCTCAAATGCCCTAGGTCTTCGTGAGCAAGCAAGTTGGATGCACACTCACTTAGTTTATTTTGTTGAGCTTCCATATATTTATAGCTCTAGTGCATGCGTTGCATGGCAATCCCTACTCCTTGCATTGACATCAATTGATGTGCATCTCCCTATCCCGTTGATTAGCTGCGTCAATGTGAGACTTTCTCCTTTTTTGTCTTCTCCACACAACCCCCATCATTATATTCTATTCAACCCATAGTGATATATCCATGGCTCACGCTCATGTATTGCGTGAAAGTTGAAAAAAGTTTGAGATTACTAAAGTATGAAACAATTGCTTGGCTTGTCATCGGGGTTGTGCAAGATGAGAGCATTCTTGTGTGACGAAAATGAAGCATGGCCAAACTATATGATTTTGTAGGGATAAGCTTTCTTTGGCTATGTTATTTTGAGAAGACATAATTGCTTGGTTAGTATGCTTGAAGTATTATTATTTTTATGTCAATATTAAACTTTTATCTTGAATATTTTGGATCTGAACATTCATGCCACAATAAAGAAAATTACATTGAAGAATATGCTAAGTAGGATTCCACATCAAAAATTGTGTTTTTATCATTTACCTACTCGAGGACGAGCAGGAATTAAGCTTGGAGATGCTTGATACGTCTCCAACGTATCTATACTTTTCTATTGCTCCATGCTATTATATATATCCTGTTTTGGATGTTTAATGGGATTTATTATAAACTTTTATATTATTTTTGGGACTAACCTATTAACCCAAGGCCCAGTGCAATTTGCTGCTTTATTGCCTAATTCAGTGTTTCGCAGAAAAAGAATATCAAACGGAGTCCAAACGGAATGAAACCTTCGTGAGCGTGATTTTTGGAACAAACATGATCCAGAGGACTTGGAGTGGAAGTCAAGCAACCAACGAGGAGGCCACGAGGCAGGGGGGCGCGCCTACCCCCCTCGGCGCGCCCTTCACCCTCGTGGGCCCCTCGTGGCTCCACCGACCTACTTCTTCCTCCTATATATACCTACGTACCCCGAAACCATCGAGGAGCACCACGAAAACCTAATTCCACCTCTGCAACCTTCTGTACTCGTGAGATCCCATCTTGGGGCCTTTTCCGGCGCTCCGCCGAAGGGGGAATCGATCACAGAGGGCTTCTACATGAACACCATAGCCTCTCCGATGATGTGTGAGTAGTTTACCACAGACCTTCGGGTCCATAGTTATTAGCTAGATGGCTTCTTCTCTCTCTTTGGATCTCAATACAAAGTTCTCCTAGATCTTCTTGGAGATCTATTCGATGTAACTCTTTTTGCGGTGTGTTTGTCGAGATCCGATTAATTGTGGGTTTATGATCAAGATTATCTATGAACAATATTTGAATCTTCTCTGAATTATTTTATGTATGATTGGTTATCTTTGCAAGTCTCTTCGAATTATCAGTTTGGTTTGTGTCGGTGTGGAACGACACCTATGGGATCACAAGAATCCCTACTACGGTTGTCGGGGCGCAGGGTTGCAAGGAGAGCAGGGCTAGTAGACATCACAAGGATCGTTTACCCAGGTTCAGGCCGCGAGGATGCGTAAAACCCTAGTCCTGCTTTGGTGGGTGTATTTCTGAGAGTTCTTGAGCTCTCGAACTAGCTGTAGTCAGCGTGGGGTTCGAAAGAGCCGAATCCTTCTCCTGGTCGCCTCGGGCCTCCTTTTATAGGAAAAAGGGCTTGCCACAGTGGCACACAGGAGGTGGAAAGGTGTATGATGTTGCGAGGTTATCCTCGTAGACATGTGACAAGATGCATTTAATGCACCGCTTAGGTGTCCCCTTGCTTTATCGGTGTCGGAGTAATGGGCCACAGGTAGGCAAACCCGAGCCCCTGGACCTTTCAAAACATCGGGGCAGACTGCGCCCCTCAAGACCCCAAGACGAGGAGCCGCCTTCTGAGAGTCGGCGGGAGAGCCACCGACTGCCCCTCCTAGCCGAGTCCCAGAGACGGCCTCAAGATGGGCCGACTCCCAGCCAACGACTTCCGAAGAGCCGGCTGTGGGGAGTCGGCCCGCGACTCCAACCACCTCCTGCCTGTGCAACTACGAGCGGGATGGGATAAAGCCGCCTCGCAGCCCATCCCTGCCCCACCCATAAAGGACAGGCATGGCCACAGAGCGCCGTACTGACGGAGATCTCCGTCCGGCCGTGGCAACCTTGTTGCCACGCTGGCCTCGACATCAGCCCGTGGGCAGATCCTCGTTTCCCACGATGGCCTGTCTGCACGACCGAAGACGGCGGGACCACCGCTGTCGGCGGGAGTACGTAAGACGGCGAGAGCATCCCAAGACGGACACGCCGAGTCGGCCTCCGAGAGTCGGCCGACCCTCCCACGGGCTCCATGCGCCATTAACCGAGACAAGACAGGAATGGCAATCGTGATCGCCGCCAGCGGCGGCGGCACTGTTGCCATGACCCCACGACCAAGCTCGCGTCATTAGAAGCACGGCTACAGTAATCCGCAGCCGGCAAGACCCGCCCGCGGCGGATAAGGGCTGTCGGCCCCATGCTGGACCGTCGGCGGGCCCCAGAAGTCGGCGGAGAAGACGGCGACTTAAGAGACTGACGGCTGGGACCTGCGCCCAGCCGGATTATTATTGTACCCCCGGGGGGTAGGCCTATATAAACCCCCCGGGGCACCCATGCAAAGGGTTGGAACCTAGTAGTTTGACACACACATAGAGGGAAGAGAGGAGCTAGTCGTGCCCTTCTACTTCCTCACCCCGAACAGCTCAAGGAGCAACCTTGTACTCACTTTGCCATAGTGATCATGCGGAGACCCCGCAGAGCAGCAGTAGGGGTGTTATCTCCCGGAGAGCCACGAAGCTGGGTAAGATTCGCCGCATGCATGCCTTCGCCTCTTCCCGTTTCGTGCACCGCGACGCTCTACTCGCCTCCATGCTAAGCCATCCTTTGGCATATGTCGCACCCAACCCCCGACATTTGGCGCCCACCGTGGGGCTAGGTGCACCGTCGTCCGGAGACCTGCTCTGGACGGGAACCCTCTTCCTCCCTGGCAAGCGCAGCTAGCCCGGCACGCCAGACGGAATCTGCGCCAACGCGCTGCATGGCGCTGAGGTCGCCTGCGCGGCGAGCTGCCTCGCCGAACTTGTCGGTGAGGTTCGCCTCCGACGAGCTCAGCATCTCGACGCAGTAACGGACGGCCCCAAGAGCCTCCTCGCGGGCCTCCTCGAGCAGCTCCACTTCGCCGGCGCGCCTGCCGCCGACCTGGAGTCCGCTCCACCGACCCGATGCTGGTCGACTCTGACACCGCGTCGCTCGACGCGTTCCCCCCCAACGTGGTGGTCTACGATGAGCCGCTCCCTCGCGCGGTTAGCGGCGGAAGCACCGTCACGGAGGTGCTCGTCATCGGTCACAGTGAGCCTTCCGGTGAGGGAGCTCATGACCCTCTCGACGTGGTTCTGCAAGACCTAACCGCGCCTATTCCGGAAGACGCCGACGCTGGGACGCTGGAAGCGTGCCGCCTCCAGCTCCTCGTGGGCGCAAAGAAGCTGGCAAGCATGAGACGCTTGTCAGAAGCCTACCAGCGCGAGATGGATCGCGCCGTGGGCGGCTCGCCGGCTCCGACTGGGCCTAGCCGCCTAGGCGCGGTCCAGCAGCGCGGCGTAGCCATCGCCAGTCTGTTTGGGGCCAATCGCCCCGTGTACGCCACGCCCGCGGAGAACATCCGCGCCGCCCAGGCGGCGGCAGACGAGCTGGATAACCGAGGCGAGAGCGCCGCCGATGACGGAGCCAGTCCAGCAGCTCGACGCGGCCGCCGACAAGACGGCTGCCGCCGCGGAGGCGCCGCGACGACAACACGGTGACTTGCCCCCCCCCCCGCTGAGATCAAGGCGCGACGTCTCGGACACCGACTGGCGGTATCCGTGGAAGAAAACACAAGGATCCGGCTGTCAGCCATAGTCGGACCCACATCTCCATCGAGCGCGACGAAGACGGCCGCCCGAGAGCAGTGGAGCGGCGGGACGACTATCTTCCTCCTCCTCCCCGTAGAGAAAGGCGAGTCTCCCCGCCACCCATCGAGCATCCGACTCTCTACGACCGCCTTGGCCGCCGAGAGGGAGTCGGAGAAAACGACGCCCGCCACCGGATCGAGCGACTCCATCGATCCCTGGCGCTGGAAGAAGAAGACGAGTTGGGCCCGCCCTGTTTCGGACCTCGCATCCAAGACGAGCCCTTCCCCAGAGGGTTCACACTCCCCCGAGATACGCCCAAATACACCGGCTCCGTGAATCCGGAGGATCGCTAGTGGACTACTCCACGGCCGTCAAGATAGCTTAACGGCAACAAGCGTGTTGCCATAAAGTATGTTCCCTCATGCTCCGTGGCACGGCCCGGACATGGCTGAACAAAGATGAAGCCCCGCAGCATCAACAGCTGGGTCGACTTCACCGAGGCCTTCGTCCGCAACTTCACGAGCACATACAAGCGACCTCCCAAGCCTCGCCATCTTTCCTTGTGCGTGCAAGGCCCCAACGAGTCCACTCGCGACTACCTCACGCGCTGGGCCGAGCTCCGGAACTCCTGCGAGGGAGTGCACAAGGTGCAGGCTATCGAGTACTTCACCGACGGGTGCAGAGAAGGCACCCTCCTCAAGCACAAGCTCCTTTGCGACGAGCCGGAGACCCTCGACGAGTTGCTGATCATAGCGCATAAGCATCGCCAGCCGACTCCTCCATGAAGTCGGAGATCGAAGTCAGGCGACCGCAAGGTGGCTCCTCAGCTCCTGTAACTCCGCCGGCGACACCAGTCAGCGACAGCAGCAGAATGATCACAAGCGTAAGGCCCCGCAGCCGGCTTCCAACAGCCAGAGGGGCAGCCTCCTGCCAAGCGGCAGAAAGGCGGCAAGTCCAACTGGTTGCCGGCCTTCTCTTACGAGCAGACTCTAGATGGACCCTGCAAGTTCCATAGCGGTGCGAAGCCGTCAAACCACACCACCCAGAAGTGCCACTGGCTCACCAGGATCGCCAAGGGAGACGGCCTCATCCCTCCCCCGCCTGCTGGGCCTCCGCCTCCACCACCGCCCCAGCAGCCGGCTGTCAGGCCAGTTGGCGCAGTGCAAGACGAGTACCCAGAAGAGCATGGAGCCTATGTAGTGTTCACCAGTGTGGCCGACGATCGCCAAGAAGCAGTAGCTGCAAGAAGAAGTGAATGCTGTAGCATCAGATACTCCAGAATTCATGCACTGGTCCGAGAAACCTATCAGTTGGAGCCGAGCTGATCACCCAGAGGTGATGCCGAATCCGGGCTCCTACGCCCTGGTCTTGGGAGCCACCCTTGCCGTGGATAGGCGGGCCGCTCGCTTCTCGCGAGTGCTGATAGACGGAGGCAGCAGCATCAACATCCTGTACAAGGATACAATGGAGAAGTTAGGAATCAAGCAGAGACAGCTTGTAGCAGTCGGATCGTGTTCCACGGAATTGTACCGGCCTTTCCCGCTCACCGATCGGCAAGATCCTCGATAGACGCCCCTCTTTGGGGACAAAGATCACTTTCGCCGAGAGCCGGTCTGGTTCAAGTGGTGGACCTCGAAGCCCATACCATGCTCGCTCACCGACCTGCTTTGGCCAAGTTCATGGCGGTCCCCCACTACGCCTACCTCAAGATGAAGATGCCGAAAATTAAGGGGATTCTCGACCGTGGGCAACTACAAAGTCATTCGCTTATGCGGCCGAAAGTACCGGCTGGCCGAGTCCCCGTGATCGCAATGAGAAGCGGCTTCTTGATCGGGTTGTAGCAATGGCCGCAACCAGCCGTAGATGTCGCCCAACCCCAAGGAGTCGGGTGAGGCTCGTTCGTTCAAGCCGCCAAAGAGACCAAGAAGATACCCTTGGACCCGGAGCACCCGGAGAGGTATCGCTGTCAGAGGTGCAAACCTTGACAAGAATAGGAAGGCGAGCTCGTCGATTTCCTCCGTGAGAATCGGGACATTTTCGCATGGTCCCCTAAAGACATGCCAGGTGTACCGACGGAATTCGCCGAGCACAAGTTACATGTCCGATCTGATGTGAAGCCCGTCAGGCAGCCCTTGCGCCGCCTGTCAGAAGAGAAAAGAAGAGTTGTTGGAGAAGAGATAGCCCGGCTCCTCGCAACCGGTTTCATCATGGAAGTGTTCTTTCCAGAGTGGTTAGCGAACCCGGTCTTGGTATTAAAGAAGAACAAGCAATGGCGGATGTGTACTGACTACACAAGCCTCAACAAAGCTTGACCCAAGGACCCGTCACGGCCGAGAATTGATCAGTGATAGACTCCACAGCCGGATGCGAGCTGTTGAGCTTCTTAGATGCATACTCAGGATATCACCGCATCAAGCTGAACCCGCCGATGATTGAAGACCGCCTTCATCACGCCGCTTGGAGCCTCGCCGCTACCGACCATGACATTCGCTTGAGGAATGCCGGGCGCCACCTTTCAGCGTTGCATGCGTAGTGCCTCCTCAACCAGCTTGGCGTAAACGCCCATGTTTACGTGGACGACATGGTGGTGAAGACGGAGAAGCGAGGAACGCTGTTGGAAGACCTCAAGGAGACCTTTGAAAATCTGCGCGCCGATTCCGCATCAAGCTCAACCCGCAGAAGTGCGTCTTCGAGTACCACCGCCAGCTCCTTGGTTTCCTGGTCTCTAACGCGGCATAGAGTGCAACCCTGTGAAGATCAAGGCAATCGAAAGGATGGAAGTACCCACGATCGCTAGATGTGCAAAAGTTCACCGATCGCTTGGCGCCCATCACCGATTCATCACCCTACTGGGCGAGAAAGCTCGTCCTCTGTACTAGCTCATGAAGAAGACCACCTTCTTCGAATGGAACTCCAAGGCGGACGAAGCTTTTCTCCAGTTGAAGAAAATGCTGACTACTCCCCCTGTGCTGGCGGCCCCGACTCCCAAGGAGCCCATGCTCCTGTATATTGCCGCCACCAGCAGGGTAGTCAGCACAGTCATTGTAGTTGATAGCAAGGAGGAAGGCAAGGCGCTACCTGTCCAGAGACCGGTATATTACCTGAGCGGGCATCACGACCTCCAAGCAGAACTACCCCCACTACCAGAAGATGTGTTACGGCGTGCACTTTGCCGCTAAGAAGTTGAAGCCTTACTTTCAAGAGCATCCAATCACCGTGGTTTGCACGGCCCCACTAGCAGAGATCATCGGAAGCCGAGATGCTTCTGGCCGAGTAGCCAAATGGGCCATAGAGTTGGCCCCCTACACCATCTATTACCAGCCCCGCACCGCCATCAAGTCACAAGCACTGGCCGACTTCCTCGTCGACTGGGCCGAGACTCAAGATCGCCGCCAATGCCCGACTCCACCCATTGGCGGATGCACTTCGAGGGCTCCAAGATGCGCACCGGCTTGGGAGCCGGCGTGGTCCTCACTTTCCCCAAAGGCGACAAGCTCAAGTATGCGCTGCAGATCCATTTCGCCGCCTCCAACAACGTCGCCGAGTACGAGGCGCTCATTCACGGGGTCCGGCTTGCCAAAGAGCTTGGCATTCGCCGGATCCTATGTTATGGCGACTCCGACTTGGTGGTCCAACAGTCATCCGCGATCGACGCCAAAGATGCAAACATGGCGAGCTACCGCTTCTGGTACAGCAGCTGAGTGGATATTTTGAGGTGCGAGTTCCTCCACGTGCCAAGAAACAACAACGACCAAGCAGATACCACGGCAAGAATCGGCTCCACCCGCCAGTAATACCATCCGCGCCGCCTTCGCCGCCTCCTCAAGCCATCTGTCAAGCCGTCACCGAGTCGACTCCATTTTTGTGCCGGCTCCCCAAGAAGTCGGATCCGACTCCAAAGCCTCTGCAGACGGCACAAGAATTCCGGCAGACGGCCCCAAGAACGCTTACAGCCAAGCCGCCCGGACTTCGTAACCCGGCCCGGGACTCTGGCGACCATTGCAAAGACTCCAAAGATTTCGCCCAGGACTGCGCTTAGTCGGCCCGGGACTTCTTCAACCCAGCAAGTTGCTGCGGACTCCAACCCGCCGCCTCCCAGCCCAGCCGCCCTCGTTCAAGTAGCAGTACTGGCAGTCGAAGAAATAGCAGCACCCTCATGGGCCCAGCTCATCCTGAAGTTCCAAGTAAGCGGAGAGTACCAACCGATGAGACCTTGGCTCGGCAAGTGCAACGCCGAGCGGCAGCCTACACTATAGTCAACAGAGAGCTAGTCAGGCGCAGAGTCACTGGTGTCTACCAGCGCTGCGTCGAGCCAGAGCAAGGCCAAGCGATTCTCGAAGACATCCATCGTATGAAAAGTGCCATCATGCAGCCTCAAGAGCACTCGTCGCCAAAGCCTTGCGACACGGTTTCTTCCGCCGACTGCCCTAGAAGAGGCCAAGGAATTAGTTCAAAAATGCAAGGGTGCCAGTGTTCCGCTTCCAAGCCGCTTTCACCGGCTTCTACACTCAAGACTACCCCGTCACCGCCCTTTGCTGTTTGGGGCCTAGACATGGTGGGACCATTCAAAACGGCACGAGGCGGCCTAACTCACTTACTTGTCGCGGTGGACAAGTTCACCAAGTGGATAGAAGCAAAACCCATCAAGAAGTTGAATGGTCCCATCTGCAGTGACTTTCATTGCCGACATCACGACTCGACGGGCGCACCACACAGCATCATCACCGACAATGGCACAAATTTTGCCAAAGGCGCCCTGGCCTGTTTTTGCGCGACGCAAGGCATCCGACTGGACTTAGCGTCCGTTGCCCATATGCAGTCAAACGGCCAGGTGAAGCGAGCGAATGGCCTCATCCTGTCTGGCATCAAGCCTCGACTGGTCGAGCCATCGAGCTGCGTTCGGCCGGCCGCTGGCTCGAGGAGTTGCTACCGCCCTTCCGGAGTCTGCGCACGACTCCAAACAAGTCAACTGGCTTTACACCCTTCTTCCTCGCTTCACGGTGCCGACGCCGCCATCCCAACGGATATAGAGTTCGACTTCGCGAGTCACCATGTACAATCAAGAGGAACCGTAAAAGCACGTCAAGACGGGCGCCGATCTCATCGAAGAGAGCCGGTTGTTGGCACTCACCGTCCAAAGATCTACCAGCAGAGCTCGCGCCGCTACTACAACAAGAAGGTCAAGCCAAGATCATTCCTAGAGGGCGACCTTGTGCTCGCCGATCCATCGAACAGCCGGCCAGCACAAGCTGTCGGCGCCTTGGGAAGGCCCATTCATCATCAGCAAAGTGTTGGGCAACGACTCCTACTACCTGATCGATGCTCAGAAGCCCCGAGCACGCAAGAGAGACGACTCCAGCAAAGAGACGGAACGGCCATGAAATGCGAATCTCCTCTGAAGATTTTACAGTTGATGCAGTATGTACCACGCTACCCTTTGTGTTTAAAGTACCAAGACTTCGGGCCCCCCGAGACGAGCTCGGGGACTGCCCTCTTTTGTTATCTGTATAATAAGAATTATGCCTTCGAGTGTGTTACTCTTTGTTATGCTATTTGGCACCGGGCTCGACTAGTCGGCCCGGGGACTCGCCGCCTTGGGCTATGAAATGCTTCCTGCAGTCAGACAAGTAACGTGCGGTGCCTAAGCCGTCTCCTGTCAGAAGCCGCAGCTCGCAGAGCGACTGTTTGGTGGGCAGGAGTAAGGAAGAACGGGCGCCCACACGAAAAAACCGACTCTTAAGTAGTCGGCTTGCCGCTTTCTACCCAACTTGTTAAGACTCTAAAAAATGGCCAAGTACTTGCCTTCTCAAAGGTAGCCAAGCACTTGACCCAGACGGCAGTCTGCAGAGCGGTTGCCCGATGGGCAAGGCGGCAACCAAGGGAAGGCGGCAAAGGAAAAAGCCATAAGAGCAATAAGCAAGGAAAGATAAAATTAGAATAATATTTACACAGCTTAGGCCCTTGGCCGGATCTTCGGACAGAGGTTCAGAATACACCCCGCGGGTGGAATTGTGCGAATTAACAAGTTCTTTCAAAGACTAGCAAAACAGATAAAATAAAGGCGAGACAGCGGCCTAGGAAGCGGCAGATGGGGTCGGAAGGCCGGAGGCGACGGCGGCGTCAGGCGCCGGGGCGGCCGGCTGGGCGGTCTCGGCTTGATCGTCTTCGGCAGCCGCCCAGACGGCGCGCTGCGTTCTTTGGAGGCGCGGTCGAGCTGAGGCTGGTCGCCCGCTCCGTCTTCTGGCGCCTCCATGTCGTCTCCGTCCTCCGCCTCGTCTTCCTCCTCGGCGCTGGAGTCGATCACCTCCGCCGAGTCCTCGTCGTAGTACGGTTTCATTCCGAACCACTCCCCACCGTCCTCAGCCCGCTCACGGACGAAGACGCTGGTGTCCGTGTAGTCGGCAATCGCCGCCGCACGCTCGACGAGGGCGTCCTCCACGGCCAGCAACTCCGCCTGGGCCTCTGACCGGAACGCGGTCAGCCGGTCCAGATCCAGCCCTGGATACCATGCCTTGACGAATTACAGGGCCCGGCGAGCTCCAGCCCGAGCCGCGGAACCCTTCCAGGCCTCAAGACGGCCAGCCGCGACCTCCAGCCAGACGGCGGTCCGGCTGGGAGTGCGCAGAATCGGCATGTCCGGCCACAGAGCAGCGATCGCCTGGCGGCCGGCACGCTGAAGTCGGCGCAGCATCCGATGGGCCGGCCGCAGACGAGCCTCAATGCTCAGGAGCTGCTCGTCAAGGGTCCGGGCCGCTGGCAGCGATCTCAAGACCACCCGCCTTCGCGCCTTCACGATCAGCCTCGATGGCTTGATTGGCCGCCTGCGTGTGGCCGGGGAAGAAGTCTGCCAAGAAGAAGGAGAAGCAAGTCAGAAAAACAGGAGTCGGCCTGACCCATAGTCGGCGACCCAAAAGAAAAAGTAAAAGCAAACTCACCATCGACAATGTCCTCGATTTCATGGAAGCCGGAGGTCAGCAGCGCTTCCTTGTCGGTCCAGGAGGAGCACTCTCTCTCAAACTCGGCCAGGAGAGCAGCCTCTTTCTTCTCCGCCTTGTCATGCGCTGCTTAGCCCTCTCGCTTCCGCCACCATGCGTAGCCAGCAGGTCGCGCTTCTGGGCGAGCTTGTTGCACTCCTCCTCCTTGGCGCAAGGTGGTGTTGGCCGTGCACTCAGCTGCCGCCGCCAAGAGTGGCGCTGGCCTCAAGAATAATAAGAAGAAGGACGCAAAGTCGCCGCCTAAGAAGGTCGCCAGAAGATCCGCCCGATCACAGCTAGCCGTCTGAATCTCGGGACTACAGCCGCTGGTGCGCCAGCCTCAAGAAGAAAACTCACCTCGGCTCCTCGCCAAGTCGGCAGTCTGCTTGCCCAGCTTCTCAACGCTATGGTTGAAAGGCAGGCGCGGAGGTTGTGATACTCCTGCGACAAGAATTTCAGACAAAGGTAAAAATTTGGAAGTAAGCAAATAGAGTTCCGAGCCGCCTGCTCAGCAGCCGGCCCGAAACTCGGGGACTACACCCAGTGGGTGCGCTGGCGCGCCCCCATAGAGAAGAGCAAGAAAAAATTCAAAGAAGGAAACGTACCTGCACGGCGGCTCGCGACGCCAGGTGCGCCTTGGAGCAGTTCTGGATGGCGTCGCCCTCACTCGCAGCTGGCCGGACGCCCAGAGCGCCGTGTTCAGCCGGGCTCATGCCGCCTCGCACTCCACCCAATGGGCGCGGCGCTTGTCGCCTCGGCGTCGAATGGCCGAGCTAAGCGGCGCCGGTCTCTGCGGGCGCGCGCCAAGTCGCCTTCTCAAGACGGGCGTCATACCGGGCGAGGCGACTTGAAGAAGCAGCCTCGCCACGGCCTCGTCATCGGTCGGCGGCACAGGCGGGTCCGCTGGCTGTTTGCCTCGCGCGCTCTCAGACTGCGGTGGAGGCGGCGGGGGCGGCACGGCCGTGCCCGACAGGGAGGCCTCGCCGCCTTCCCTCTCCGCGACGGGGACCTCACCGCCGACTCCCTCCGTCTGCCCCGTGAACTCCGGCGGCGGCGGCGCAGAGCTCAGCGGGGTGACGAGCAGCACCGACTGGAGGCGCGCGGCCTCCTCGGCTCTCCTCTTGGCTGCAACGGCTGCTTTGACCTCCTTCAGCTTCTTCTGGGCGGAAGCCGCCGCCTTCTCAGCCTCCGCCTTCTCCAGATGGGCGGCCTCCTCCTCTCAAGGCTTCTCCTCACATTCCGGCCTCCGTCGCCTCCCGGAGGGCGGCCGCAGGATCAATCCGCCGAGTATTGGCGGACGCCTCGCCGACCCCATGATTTAGGCGGGCGGCGACCCTCTCCAAGGTGAGGGGAGCCCTGATGAGGAAAAGACATGTAAAGACTTGGCCAAGACAGACCAGAAGAAAACAAGACAAAACAAGAAGTACTTACGCAGAGACCAGCAGCGGCTTCTTCACTTCCTTGCGGAAGCGGTTAGCCTTCGCGACCGCCTCTTCGCGCTTGGTCGCGGCGGCCGCCCCCCTGAATTTCTTTGCCCGGCCGCCTGGCAGGCTCGGCCTGGCCCGGCGCTTCTTCGCGCCGCCTCGACCACCCAAGGCGGCGGAGGAACTCGCTACCGATGGCCGGCTTCACATGGCGGCGGGGGAAGAATTCCCTTTCGCCGTCGTCGTTAGGCCAGTCGGCGAAGGTTGCCGAAGGCCTGAAGTCGTCGGCCCCTCCTCCTCCCTCGGCGTCGGTCTCCATCGCCGCCACCCCCAAGTCGGGGTCGTCGGCATCGCTCTCCGCCCGGTCGGGGACGAATTCACGAGGCCTCGCGGTGCCGGCCGAGGGCCTGCATGAAGGATTACGAATCGGAAAAGACCAAAGAAAATTAGAGCCGGATTCGCTGAAGAAGGATATAGAAAAGCAAGAGATGACTTACCACAGCGGGGGTTGGTGCGCGAAGACGGCTCCTTGCCGAACTGCCATTCCTCCGTGAGGCCGCAGTCGCCAGAAATTCATCGTGTCCGCCACCTCCGCGTGGGGCATGTCTTTGGAGCACAGCCGACTGTGGTCCCGGCGGCCGCTCATATGACAGATCAGATGAGGTCGGCCTTGGAGAGGAAGAACTCGGCGCGCCATGAAGGCGGCCAGCAAGTCGGCCCTGGGCCAGGCCCTCCGATCACAAGACTGAGTCAAGCGACGGGCGGCGGCGCCGCGGAGTCGGCCCCGACCGATGGGACCAGCTGGGAGTCGCCCAACTCGCCGCCACGTAAGGCGGCAGAGTTGACCTGGGCCGCCTCGGGGGCGACGTTCTTGACATAGAAGTACGTGCGCTGCCACATCTTCACCGACTTGATGAGTGGGATGGCAGGGAAGGGGTTGTCGGGCACCGGCCTCCTCATTGCGATGAACATGCCACACAGAGCCGGCACGCGAGCGACGTGGGTTCCGAGCTTGGCTTGGAAGAATTCCCCCCACAGCTCGATGGTGGGGAGAACGCCAAGAAAGCCTTCGCACAAGGGTGCGAAGGTGGCCAGCAGCACCACCGTGTTTGGAGTGAGGTGGTGCGGCTGGAGCCCGTGGAACCTGTGAACGCTACGGAAGAAGCCGCCGCTGCAGCCCTAGCTCGCGCATGAGGTGCGAGCGAATATGACCCGCCGCCTCCTCCGGGCGCCGGCGTTATTCGCCGGGCGGGCGCGGGTCCGCACTAGGTTGGTGCCGGGGAAGCGGCGTGTCTGGCGAAGGAACTCGATGATGTCGTCATCAACAATGGAGCCATCCCACACGCCGGAGCGCGCGGCGGGAGGCGCGACGGCGGAGGAGGAGCTCATCTCCGCGGCGAAGCAAGGAGGAAGACGAAGCAAGAAGGAGAGGAAGCGGGAGAGTGGTGCGCGGCGCCGCCGCTTCTCCTCCCGCCTACTTATAGGCGCCAGGCCGAGAAGCCGAGGCGGGCGTGGGATTAATCGCGCCACGCCCCCACGCCTCACGATTAAAACTCACGACATTACCGCGCGCGCAGAACGGCGCAGAGTTTAACCGCCCGCACGGCCGCAACGGATCCGCCCGTGCGCCGAGGCGCGGTAGTGGAGGGCCCCGCCTGACGGGCCTGTCTAGTCACGGCGTGGGCGGGCAGACTGGCCCTGCCGCGTGGCGTCACGTGGCGGGCCCGCAACGGGCAGCTGCCTGGAAGCTTATGAGATAGGATGCACGGATCCCGCCACGACCTCCAAAACCTTTAAGGAGCAAGACGGCTTCCTGCAAGGCCGACTCCAGCTAGTAGGCTCAAGAGAGAGACGGCGAGCCGAGCCCAGATTCTTCCATTAGAGGGATGAAACTGTTGAGGCTCCCCACCAGCTTCGGGGACTACTGTCGGAGTAATGGGCCACGGGTAGGCAAACCTGAGCCCCTGGACCTTTCAAAACATCGGGGCAGACTGCGCCCCTCAAGACCCCAAGACGAGGAGCCGCCTTTCCGAGAGTTTCCAGGGCAGAGCCGCCGACTGCCCCTCCTAGCCGAGTCCCAGAGACGGCCTCAAGATGGGCCGACTCCCAGCCAGCGACTTCCGAAGAGCCGGCTGTGGGGAGTCGGCCCGTGACTCCAACCACCTCCTGCCGGTGCGACTACGAGCAGGATGGAATAAAGCCGCCTCGCAGCCCATCCCTGCCCCGCTCATAAAGGATAGGCATGGCCACAGAGCGCCGTACTGACGGAGATCTCCGTCCGGCGCGGCACTGTTGCCACGCCGGCCCTGACATCAGCCCCGTGGGCAGATCCCTGTACCCATGATGGCATGTCCGTACGACCCGAAGGCGGCGGGAGTACAGAAGAGGGCGAGAGCATCCCAAGACGGACCCGCTGGGAGTCGGCCTCCGAGAGTCGGCCGGCCCCTCCCACGTGCTCCATGCGCCATTAACCAGACAAGAGAGGGAATGGCAAAAGTGATCGCCTGCCAGGCGGCGGCACTGTTGCCATGACCCCACGACCAAGCTCGCGTCATTAGAAGCACGACTACAGTAATCCGCAACCGGCAAGACCCGCCCGCGGCGGATAAGGGCTGTCGGCCCCATGCTGGACCGTCGGCGGGCCCCAGAAGTCGGCGGAGAAGAGGCCCCAGAAGTCGGCGGAGAAGACGGTGACTTAAGAGACTGACGGCTTGGACCTGCGCCCAGCCGGATTACCATTGTACCCCCGGGGCACCCATGCAAAGGGTTGGAACCTAGTAGTTTGACACACACATAGAGGGAAGAGAGGAGCTAGCCGTGCCCTTCTCCTTCCTCACCCCGAACAACTCAAGGAGCAACCTTGTACTCACTTTGCCATAGTGATCATGCGGAGACCCCGCAGAGCAGCAGTAGGGGTGTTATCTCCCCGGAGAGCCCTGAAGCTGGGTAAGATTCGCCGGCGTGCATGCCTTCGCCTCATCCCGTTTCATGGCACCGGCGACGTTCTACTCGCCCCCTCCATGATAAGCCATCCTTTGGCATATGTCGCACCCAACCCCCGACAATCAGGGACGGGGGCGAGGCCCATCCCGTCCGTCACCGCTGCTCCTCGCTTCGACATGCGCCCCAGCCAGTGATGCGTGCGGTGCCATGTAGGCAGGCAGGCAGCTGAGGTGGCGCGGTGGTGGAGCCTTCACGAAGATCTGCATGCCGCCACACAGGCGCTTGATGAGTTGGCTCGAGCTGCATGTTGCCACGCAGTGCCCGCCCACCTGGTTATTGGCAGCCGCATGCGAACAGCGGTGGAAGCTTGGTCGTCGGTGGTCTGGCGGTGGCCCTCTTGGCGCCCTTCGTGAGGGACTTGTTGGTGGCCCGGCAAGGGTCTTGCTGCGGCGTATGCCGTCCCGGCAAGGGTATTGCGGGGGGTCTTGGTAGCCTTCCTCGGCAAAGATCTTACCGGGGATCGTTGTCTTCTAATCCTCATCTGATCTTGAATATGTCTTCACAAAGATCTGCATGCCACCACAGAGGTGCCTTCCCGAGTCCTGGCCCCACGTTGATGATGGTGTTGGCGGCCGTGGGCTCAAGGGTGGCTCGCTCTGTTGGTGTGGGGCGAGCTGTCCCGGCAAGGATCTTGCCAGGGCCGCTAAGGTTGCCCCGGCAAGGGTCTTGCTGGGGGAACCTGCTTCGTCCCTCTGCTCTTCCTGGTCTTGGCCTTGGCGTTGCTCTGATTATCTTGGGCTTCGGTCTTACCTTGGCTCACCTCCCCTGCTCTGCTTGGTGTGGTCGTGGGCGCGGCTCTGAATGCCCGTGCACAGGTAAAGGGGTACAAAAGCGTGCCCCTCTTTTTGTACACCGACTGTTTGCCCTACTAGATTGATCTTTCTTGCAATGGGACAAGTGCTTAGCTTTGGGTTCAATCATGCGGTGCTCGATCCCAGTGACAATAGGGAAACGACACGTATTGTATTGTTGCCATCGAGGATAAAAAGATGGTGTTTATATCATATTGCTTGAGTTTATCCCTCTACATCATGTCCTCTTACCTAATGCGTTACTCTGTTCTTATGAACTTAATACTCTAGATGCATGCGGGATAGCGGCGATGTGTGGAGTAATAGTAGTAGATGCAGGCAGGAGTCGGTCTACTTGTCACGGACGTGATGCCTATATACATGATCATGCCTAGATATTCTCATAATTATGCACTTTTCTATCTATTTTTTGACAGTAATTTGTTCACCCACCGTAATACTTATGCTATCTTGAGAGAAGCCACTAGTGAAACCTATGGCCCCCGGCGCCGTCAGGCCCACCACGCTCGCCTGTAGATGCACACCAGAACCGCCGCCCCGCCCAAGCCCATCTGGGCAAGGCGAGACCCACAATCCCGGCCACCGCCACGGGGGCGCCTCCGCTGTCGCCGTCGTCACGCACACCGCAGTGATCCCCACTCTCCTTGCCGCCGTATCTCCGCCGTACCATGCGCCGCCGCTAGGAGATCTCGCCACCACCCCGCGAGGAAGAAGGCCTCGCCGCCGCCATCACACGCTAGGCTTCGCCGGCGGGACCTCAGGCGGCGGCAGGAGGGAGGAGGCCTAGGGCCGGCGGTACAATCGCCCCACTTGTCCCCTAGGGTTGGCGACGCGGGGGTGGGGGTGGGGGACGTGCCAACCGTGTGCCTCGGGGGATCCAAGCCCCGCTTGATGGCTCATTCGAGAACTACCAAACCTAGTGAGCTGTTTTCTTCACATAACTAGCAAATCGTATTTAATTATGGGCCCAGGGTGTTATTGATGTGGCTCTTCACTGGCGTTTGTCCAATTATTTAACTCCATGGCTAGAGTTGTTTTAAGAGCTACCTATCCCAGTCACGTTCAAATTGTATCTTATGAACCTGGGGTGTTTGTTGATTTTCCTCCTCACCGGCAGTATGATCAAGAATTTAACTTAATCAGTACATTTGATGCTGCAACAAATTCCAACTAAAAAACGTTAAGATTCCTGTTATGCAATGCTGGATGTATATGAGTTTATGAATCGTATGAGTGGTTTTCGGTTTTCTTTGCATTGGACTGTGGAGGACTGCTAAAGTATGGTTTTATTTGGTGTTGAGTTCCCTGCGTTTCCAGTTTATGCTGTTGTCGCTTGGTCAGGACATGCCTTTCTTTCAGAGAACCAGGAAATCAGCAAACAATCGGTGCAATCCTTTACTGAAATGGCGGCAGTAATTTTACGAAATTTCACTGAATAAGGAGAGTAGCACATGTTTGCTGAGAGCCTGAGTGCTCCGAGGTCTTTTACTCTAGCGACACCCCAAATTTGCGACTTCAGATTAATCGTGTCCAAGCCAAGGATTGGAGCGTATTTAGGGGGATTTTAACTGGGAGTTTCATTGAGGCGAACAGACCCTCGAGAGATGGTAGAAAGTTCCAGCGACATCGCAAAGACGCCGCCTTACTTGAATCAATGTGGATATGAGCACTAGTGCCATCATAGCTCCCTGGTGGATAGAAAAACACTGAAATTGCCACGTGTGCAGTAGATGAATCTCTTCCAAACGTCTCTTGTTGCAAGACACAGCTTTGTTGGCTCATGTACACATTCCCAACTTCAACTTGTGTTCCTGGTGCATCCCATGCATGCATAGCACACTTATCATCATCCAGTAGACCAAGCTAGTGCCACTTCACTATATATCCACTAGTGGCAGCAACAAAACTAAGTGGGAGCTTACATTTGTGTGGTGCAGTTTCGAGTGTTCAGCTTCTATATATGCAGGTGCAAAGGAGGGATTCAGAATAGTATTTATGGCCCAGATATTGTTGATTTTACCACTCACCAGCCGTCTGTCCAATTATTTAACTCCATGAGTAAAGTTGTTATAAGCGCTACTAATCCTAGTGACATGTTTCTTCAGATTTGTTTTTTGCGGCAAACATGTTTTTCCAGATAACTAGAAAACTGTATTCATGGCCCCAGGGCCAAGGGTGTTATTTATGTACCTCTCGTCCTCTCCCCTCATCGTTTGTCAAATTATTTAACTCCATCGATACAGTTGTTATAACTTATAAGAGCTATAAATCACAGTGACGTGCAAATTGTATTTTATGGACCTGGGGTGTTGTTGATTTTCCTCCTCACCGGCACTATGTTCAATTATTTAACTTAATCTGTACAGTTGGTATAAGAGCTACTAATCCTAATGACATATTTTATTTAGATACCTAGGACGGTGCTACATGTAATCTAATTGTAGTTATGAATATTAATTTTAAGGATCCTGCACAAGATCGACAATATTGAGTGATGTTTATGTGTAGCTATACAAAAATTGGTATATCTCGTTAGAATTATGAATAATTGACAATGATGACTGATGTTTATGTGTAGTTTATACTAAAATTGGTTGTGATATATTTCATTAAATTTTATGAATATCTATCAGATGAGCAAGAAACGGTTGTGACATGTTTTGATGTATATACGATCATTTGTCAGCTATTTGGTTTGTCACAGCTACGATAATTTATCGGTTTACATACATGAGATTTGTTGATTGTGCCCTACTATAAAAAGAGATCTAGCAAATAGTGATTCGATGTTTTAATTGGACAGTGAAGAGCTTTGCTTCCATTTTCCCTTCAATCTAGATAGCTTACCAACTAGGAGGATTCTTTATTTGCATCTTTGTCAAAGGCTTCTGAAGTTTTGATTAACTATCATTAAAATGGGAAAGAATTTAAGCGTGGTATTAGCATGTATAATGTGGTATCTTGCCTTGAAGTTTTCATATCTAGTAGCAGATCATTGCAGGCATGGATGTGAAGAACTTGGGCGGTGGGCTGTGCGATTCGGTAGAAGTGTCTTACCCTCGTTGTGAGGGGGCGCGTTGCATGTTATAGGCAGCAGGGGCGCACCTCCCTGACCATAGCGCATACAAAGTTGTTGGAGAAGATTACAACTTGGGGAGGAAGAGATAAGGAGATAAGAGAGGTTACAAGATAAAGAGATTCTTGCTAACAACCTAGTCTATCTCCCGGTGCGCCAACTCCATCGTGACATATGTGCATTTAACACCCTCCCTTAATCATAACTTCATCAAGTTGAGATTATGTTTGAAGTATTCAAAGCTTCTTGTGGGTAAAGGTTTTGTGAATCCATCTGCAATCCGATCCTTGGAATGCACAAAATGTATATCAAATTTCTTCTGAGCCACCCGTTCTCTGACAAAGTTAAAATCAATTTCAATGTGTTTGGTCCTAGCATGAAACACTGGATTTGCAGACAAGTATGTAGCACCCAGGCTATCACCCCATAAGTATGGAACTTGAGTACTTTTTACACCAAGTTCTTTCAACATTGATTGCACCCATATGATCTCAGCTGTAACATGTGCTAATGCTTTGTATTAATTCTGCCTCTGTACTGGATCGAGAGACAGTAGCCTGTTTTCTTGCACACCATGAAATCAAGTTAGGACCAAAGAACACTGCAAAGCCACCAGTGGACCGTCTGTCATCCAGGCATCCTGCCCAGTCAGAATCTGAGAAGGCACTCAAAAGTGTGGATGATGACTTGCTGAAATTCAGACCAATATTAAGAGTGTTCTTGACATATCTAACTATACGCTTTGCAGCTGTCCAGTGAACCGTGGTAGGTGCATGAAGAAACTGACAGACTTTATTAACAGCAAATGAGATGCCAGGTCCTGTACGCGTCAAATATTGAAGTGCACCTACCGGACTCCTGTATCTTGTACTATCATGTTGACTCAAAGGCTGTAGAGACAACTTTTCTGAACTAGATAGTGAAGTAGGTGAGGGTTTACACCCTTGCAAACCTGCCTTTTATACCAGATCTGTTGCATACTTTTCCTGTGAGAGATGAAGTCCATCCTAATGTTTCTTCACTTCTATCCCTAGGAAATAATGCAATTCTGCAAGATCCTTGAGAGCAAACTCTGCACAGATATCCTTCAAAAGTTCTGTGATAGCCTCATTAGATGAACTTGTGACAATAATATCATCAACATATATGAGAACAAATATGTGAGTGTTGCATTTGTTGTAAATGAACAAGGAGGTGTCAGACTTTGAAGGAATAAAGCCAAGTGCTTGCATTTTGTGACTCAGGCATGAGTACCATGCTCTAGGAGCCTGTTTCAGTCCATATAATGCTTTGTCAAGCTTGCATACATGAGAAGGTGCATTCTTGTTTTCAAACCCAGAAGGTTGCTTCATGTACACTTCCTCTTCCAGAACACCATGCAAAAACGTGTTCTGTACGTCTAGCTGTCTGAGACTCCAGCCCCTGGAAACAGCAATGGGCAAAAGAAGACGGATGGTGGCAACTTTTACAACAGGACTAAAGGTATCATCATAGTCTATGCCATACCGTTGTTTAAAACCTTTTGCCACAAGTCTTGCGTTGTAGCGGTAAATGGTTCCATCGGATTTTCTCTTGATCCTGAATACCCACTTGCAGTCAATGAGGTTTTTACCTCGCTATGGAGGAACCAAGTGCCATGTGTTGTTTCGTTTCAAGGCCATTTACTCTTCTTTCATTGCTTTCTTCTTATTTTCATCACCAAGTGTTTCTTCAAGTGTATGTGGCTCGCCTTGTTCACCTGTGGAACATACCATCCCAATTTTGTCATATGTTTATAATTTATGGGTTGTATAACCCCTTGTTGGAGTCGATGCACGTGACGTGAATTAGCTCCTGTGGCAGATAAGATCCCGTGTTGGTTGCAGATGTCGATCCCAAGATGGATTCAAGAGCAGGCGTAGCAGCTGTGTCGGGAGCAGGCGCTGGATCCTCTGTGCGCGCGGGTGCAGCAGTGACGCGAGGGGAAGCCACATGTGCCGCAGAAGATCCCGCCTGGCAGGCTCATCATGTGGCAATGATTGAGCCGGTTCCCCCCTTGCGCCAGACGTGGGGCCCGCACTTGTTGGTCGACACAGATCGCGCCACTTGTAGCAGACGGGTTGGAAGGGGAAGCGCCCGCCCGTGGGCCCTGGTGAGCGCGGGGCGTGGGTGGTGTCGCCACAAGCCACTGGTTGCTGCGTGGCGTAGGCTGGTCCGCCCGCTGGCGTGCAGTCAGGTGCGGCGGGAACAGCAGACGCGCGCGGATTCCAGAGGAGATCGCCCTAACTGGTCTGCTAGCAGCGATCCTGAGGCGGATTCCGCTGCGAGGTCTGCCACACCTGCAGGTACCGATCCCGATGGGGATTTGCTCCCCAAGCCCTGGCACATGAAATATGGCCCTGTTTGGCAGTTTTCTTCATCGTTTTCAACTCCGTTTTCTTCAGCGTGGCCTCCTGCATCATCACACAACTCATGCAAAGTGGTGAGAGGACTAATCATGATAGGATCATTAGAGCTATACTCCCTATGATCAAAGTCGGTTAGATTTGGAGATAGAAGAAGGATTTCTTTCCGAAGTAAAGCACCGGCGTTTGGGTATACATCAGCAAAGGGGAATTTAGTCTCGTTGAACACAACTTCATGAGATATGTATGCCCGACTGGTAGAAACATCTAGACACTTGACCCCCTTGTGTTGAGCGCTATACCCAAGAAAAACGCATTATTCTGAGCGAAACATAAGTTTGCGAGAGTTGTATGGTCAAAGATTAGGCCAACAGGCACAACCAAATACACGGAGTGATGTGTAATCTGGTTTGACATGAAGAAGCCGTTCTGTAGGCGTTTCATTATTGATGACTCGACTAGGGAGCATGTTGATGATGTGGACGGCCGTGAGAAATGCTTCGTCCCAAAACTTGAGGGGCATGGAAGCACCGGCAAGGAGGGCCAGACAAACCTCAACTATGTGCATATGCTTGCGTTCGGCGGATCCGTTTTATTGGTGAGCGTGGGGGCGTGACATGGTGAGATATGCCAAGTGTTTGAAAGAAGGAATTTAACTTCTCATACTCCCCTCCCCCTCCCCCCGAGTCAGATTAGGCAACAATAATTTTGCTATCAAACTTGCGTTCTACAAGTGCTTGGAAATTTTTGAACACTTGAAAAACATCGGATCTTTTCTTAAGGAGATAGATCCAAGAGAATTTGCTATAGTCATCAATGAAGCTAACATAGTATGTGTGTCTACTAACGTAATCGGGGCAGGACCCCAAACATCGAAAATATCAATTGCAAAGGTTGAGTAGAGACACTGGTATATATGGGATAAGGTAATTGATGACATTTTGCTCTTTGGCAAGAATCACAAATAGTTTCAATATTTCGCTCACCAACAAATGGGGGCTTATTTTTTCTAAGCAAACGTTCAACTAAGGAAAAAGAGGCATGTCCTAAACGATCGTGCCATCGTGTGGACGAGAGCTTGATAGCACCACAAGCTTGTATATTTGTTCTTCTAAACTCCGGAATCAACGGGTAAAGCCCTCGAACACATCTACATCGGTAGAGTACTTTCCTCGTGGCCTGATCCTTGATAAAAAAGAAGAAAGGATGGAATTCAATGAACACATGATTATCAATAGTAATACGATGAACGGAGAGAAGATTTTTGTTGGCACTAGGAACATGCAGAATTTTCCTAAGATGAATCTTGCGAGAAGGGGTATGTATAACCGAATGACCTATATGACTTATCCTCATACCTGCGCCACTTGCCGTGTGGATCTAATCCTTCCCGTGGTATTTCTCACGGAGGGTCACCTTCTGAAGCTCGCCCGTGAGATGGTTGGTGGTGCTGCTATCGAGATACCGGTTGGTATCGACGCCATAGGACCCGGCGGCGGCGGCAGCGACCTTGTCACCATCTTCAGAGGAGGCATCGTCTTCTATGAAGCGGTACCAGCAGTCCTTGGCGGAGTGGCCGGGCTTCCCGCAAATCTGGCATCGCACGGCATCAGGCCGGGACTTGACAGGACCACCACGGCGGCCCCGATTGTTGGTGAAGTTGGGGCGGCCGTTGCGAGAGCCGGGGCCAGTGGAGTTGTTGGAGCCGCTTTGCTTGCCCTTGGGAAGAGGAGCGCCACGGTGACGAGACGAGTAGCTACCACGGCTGCGGGTGACCACGTTCGCGGATGACTTGAAGCCGCCGGCGGAGTTCTGGAACTGAGCGACACGTTGGTCGAAGTTGCTCAGCATGGCGAAGAGCTCGTCGAGGGAGACGGGCGTGACACGTGCGTCGAGGGCCGAGACGAGGGGCTGGTAGTCCATGTCCAGCCCGTGAAGAACATAGGAGATCAGCTCATCATCCTGGATTGCCTTCCCGGCCACGGCGAGCTCGTCGTCGAGGCTGCGCATGTAGGCGAAGTAGGCGGCAACCGATTGGTTGCCCTTCTGCGCATTGATGAGGGCAGTACGGATGTTGTTGACGCGGATCAAGGACTGCAATGAAAACATACCTGCCAGCGCCGTCCAGAGGCCGTGCATGGTGGTGATCGTGGTCACCATGATGATCACCTCTTTTGCGAGGTTGTTGAGCAGATAGCCGAGCACCTGCTGGTCCTCTCTGACCCAGACGGGGTGGAGAGGATTGAGCTTGGAGGTCTCCTTCCCGTCCTTGTCCTTGGTGACGAGAAGCCGACCCGGTTCGGGTGCGGTGCCATCGACATAGCCGAAGACACCGGCTCCCCTCAATTGCGGCATGATCTGAGTCCGCCAGAGCACATAGTTTGTGCGGGAGAGCTTCACTACCGGAATCGCACCCTATGCCGACGGCCAGGGCCGTCGGCATAGGCAGGGCTATGCCGACGGCCCCCGTCGGCATAGGGCCGTCGGCAACATATCCGTCAGCGTAGCCAGGATGACCGTCGGCATAGACCCTATCCCGACGGTGGCCGTACATCTATGCCGACGGCCCTGGCCGTCGGCAACGTCATCGCCTAACGGCGGCTGCCGTCAAGTGCTGACCAACGGCTTCTCGCCACGTGGCGCCTCTATGCCGACGGCCGGGCCGTCGGCATAGAGGTGCCATGTGGCGAGAAGCCGTTGCTCCTGGTTCAGGTCTATGCCGATGGCCTAGCCGTCGGCTTAATTTGAAACTATGCCGAGGGCTAGGCCGTCGGCATAGACATGCCACGTGTCAGAAACAGGGCGCTCCTGGGAAAGGTCTATGCCGACGGCCTAGCCGTCGGCATAGTTTCAAACTAAGCCGACGGCTAGGCCGTCGATATAAACCTGCCATGTGTCAGCCACTCGGAGCTCACGCCAGGCCTATGCCGACGGCCAGGCCGTCGGCATAGTTTCTGTCCAGTTTTTTTTTCTTTTTTCTGTTTCTTTTCAGCTCAATTCATTTGAATATACACAGCATATATAAGAAGCAGCATCACGTAACAGTAAGGAGCAGCATCACACAACAAATTCATCATCACACATCATAAGAAACATCGCAAAGCATAAACATATAAGTATCATCACCACCAAGCATATAAGAATCTCACAAACAACAATAAGATAAGAAACATCATAAGCATATAAGTATCACAAAGATCGAGAACCGCCACAATGTGACCCAAAGGCTTAAGCGCCAGGACGTCGAGCACCGCGGAGGTCGTCACCGCCAAGAGCGCCGAAGCCCAGGTCGTCAGTGCTACCGGCAGCGCTACCGCCAAGACCGCCTCCACCTCCGCCTTCGCCTCCGTGGATCGGAGTGGTCGTGCTTCGTGTCTCCGGAGTGCTGCGAAGACCACCGCCAACGGTAGATCCACCTGTTCCCTGGATGTTGAAAAGACATATTAATGGGATATATGACTGTGTTGAAAGGCATGACATGATTTGGGTGAATAGATTGGGGATGAACTAACCGGCGAGGGGCCAGCGTTCTGTGCCATAAACTCCTCAAAGGTCAGCAGCACTGGTTGTCTTTGGGCGCGTGTCTTTGGCAATCGAGGACACCTGCCGGCCGCAATTTCCTGACAAGCTTGCTCCAGCTGGCGATCCCTCTGCACTTGGTGTTCATGAAGCCTCTGATGCCACTCCATGGTCTTCTTGCCGTAGTACTTGGGCTCGCCAGGCTTGGAGTCCTTCCGCGTATGGGCGATCTCCCACGCCTGCATGTCTGAGAGCGGCCGCTTCAGTTTCTCCTCCTGCACCACCAAACAGAGGTTAGTCATACATAAGAAAGTAATGGTAAATAGAAGAAGAAGAATGTTTAATGGGGTTAGTCATACATTAACTGCCTTGTGGAGATAGTGGTTTCGGTTTCCCTGAGCATGTACTCCCTCCGTCCCTCGGTTAGCCTTATTTTTATTCTCGTAGCCGCCTGCACTCTAGCCTCATCACACCAAAGATCCACCAATGCCGCCAGACTCGTCTTTTCCATAACACCAATTTGGACACACCTACATAATAAAAGCATAATGGCATGTCAACATGAAAAGGTGAAATGAAACAAATGTAAAAGAAACCATAATGAAAGCATAATATATGAAAGCATAATAAAAATAATATATAATAAACGCCAAGAACTCGTGCAACTCCAAGGTAATGCCCATCCTCCGCGCTTTCTTCCTTGGTCATCTTCACACCAAGAACGTCAGTGGTAGTATGTCGAGATGGCCACATAGCACACCTCAGTCAGCATCTGGCGGGCCTTCTTCTTGCATTGGTGCAGCACGATCTGGTCCGCTCTAGCCCTATGCTCCGGAAGAACTCGATAGAATTTCTACAATCATGCATGAAACAAGAATGGAAGAAGCCATGAGTTAAATCATTCATGAAACTAGAATGGACTTGTGCTTCAAGAGAACTCACCCGTAAAGTAGTGATCACGGCCTTGGCATGGGTCTCATGGTCCGCGTGGAGGGCCGCTTCCCAAAGGGTCCCAGCTGCGTGGCAAAACCCGACGGTCTGGCTGCCTAACTGGATCCGGACAGTACAACCACGGCCAGTATAACTTCAGCAAGACGGTGATGAGGCCGTTGGGAATACAGACCCCTTTAGAATATATCCAGTTGCTGCAAAAGAATGAACTATTAGCATGTGACAAGCAAAATAAATATCAACCGGAATAAGCATGTGACAAGCAAAATAATGAAATTATTACAAAGTGGCACATACTCTTTTCCCGTGGGCTCAATGAGCCACTTCTGCTCCTCAGTAGCAGGAACCTGCTTTGGTAGCTTTGCGTTACCACGCATACACCCCTTGTTGTCAATCCCCTTCCCGCCACCACCATCATCCCCGCCATCACCCTCCTCCTCGCCTGCCTCCCCCTCCCCAACCTCCTCCTCCTCCTCCTCGTCCTCGCCTGCCTCCTCCTCCACCTCCTCCTCCTACTCCTCCTCCTCCTCCTCCTCAGAGTGTACCTCACTAGAGCAGGGTACCTCACTAGAGGAGGGCCTCGAAGACAACACCCCTAAGTCGGTGAGGGTGCGCTCTTTTGGTCATGACCCCAGAGTGGCTCTCCCCCACCACCTCGCCATCTAGAGGCTCTCCCCCTACCCCCTCCTCCTCTAGGGGCACCTCTCCCTCGACCTCCCTGTGAGGAGTCATCGTCAAGTAGCCGAGGGGGAGGATTACGTGCTCGACCACTCCGACTAGGCAGGCCGACGACCTTGCGTAGGAAACCCATGCCGTCAGCCTTCCCCTTGCCCATGTTCCACGAACCTGCATTGAAAAGAGAATAAGCAATTAGTAAATTAATGTAATGAAGGAAAAGGCATGATAATAAACACATTAATAAAAATGCATAAAAAGGCATATTCCTAAACTATAGAAAAAAGACTTGAAATGTACATCTGCTAGAAACCATATGAATCATCACTGTTGTAACCTATTTCTCGGTCCGTCTCATCATCACTATCAATCATATCATCTTCGTTGTCCGAAGGAGGTGGAGGCTCTTCCTCGTCGCCGTCTTCGCTTAACTTTTCTAGCGTAAGTATGTCATTTTCATTGACAATGGTCTCACCATCATTCTCGCATCGTCGACGCTTGGATCCACATCATCATCACCCAATGGTCTAGCGTCATCGCTTCTAACCACATCATCATCATCAGGTTGCTCTTGATAGAACACTCCCTCGTATGTCATGGGGTTAATGTTGTAGTAATCGTCTTCATTCGGGTCTGGTAGCTTACCATGTGGCGACACCTTGAACACAACTTCCCAACCCTTTAGATACTCTCCCTGGCATGGGTAAGGCAGATAATATACTTGTGTAGCTTGGGTAGCCGCAATGAAGAGATCAGCTCAAGATAGACGGTTGATGGTTTAACTTCGACCAAACCAATGGAAGGCGTATGTTTTACCCTCCCATGGATCGAACCATCGGCATTTGAACACGCATGCACTTAGGGTCTCACGCCCCAGGCGGAATTTAACCTCGTATATATTTTGTACCCTTCCGTAGTAGTCTACTGAATTTTGACCGGGGGTGTACACTCCGGTATTTATAGTTTTGGGATCGGGCCGGCTGTTTTGGTGCTCCTCTGTATGGAAGCGATACCCATTCACGTCATACTTTTTACATGTCATGACGGCAGGGTCAAAACCCATGGAAACCCATCTCAATTCATCATCCATAGAAATGTTCGGATCTTTTCCCTACAAGTATAATGGAAATTGTTGCGTGCATTAGTTCGGTTAACTAATAAATGTTGAACTAGGTATTTAATAGGGGAGTGTGGAAAATTGCTTTCTCCATGAACCAAGCAACAAAATTTTTACATCCAGGGTTTCCATGACGGACAAGAGTAAGTGCCCCCGCCTCAGTAGGAGGATTCACTCCCGTCCATTCCTCTTGAACGAAATCACTAAAAAAAGAAAAGCGGTGTTAGACCGGGACTAAGTGAACATGGAACATGATGATGTGGAAGACATAAAGGAATGGTGTAGTGGTATTAACTCATCCACACTTCCTCAACTTCCTTGATGTTGTGCAAGATATAGAACATGAGGTCCTCCCACTCTTGTCGTGGCATGTTATAAGATTTCGGGGCCCCAGCCCTCCCACCTTGCGCGTTGAATAGATCAAGTATGGGTTGATACTTGGGCTCTTCTATATTGTATCGAGGCACCTTGTTATGCAGATGGGGAACGTGGTTTGTATAGTATGATGTCCTGAGGTCTGACACCTCCTCCAGGATAACTACCTCAGCCATGGAAGCTTCAATCTTAGCTTTGTTTCCACATTTCCGTCGGAGATGCTTGTTCTGCCTCTCAGGGCCGTACTGCCAGCGATTCTGCACAGCCCCCCCCCCCCAACAATACCTCGTTCGCGAGGTGCAGAATGAGATGTGTCATCGGAGTAAAGAAGCCTGGCGGAAAGATCTTCTCTAGCTTGACTATCAACTCTGGTGCCTTCTTATGCAATTTTTCAATCACCTCTTTACTTACTTCTTTAGCACAGAGCGCGCGGAAGAAATGGCTAAGCTCGGCAAGCACTCGCCATACATGCTCGGGGACATAGCCTCGAACCATCACCGACATTATCCGCTCAATCCATACATGATAGTCATGACTCTTCAGGCCGGTCACTTTGCCCGTTGAAATATTGACTCCCTTACTTATATTCGATGCATAACCATCGGTGAACTTCAAAATTTGTTTCAGCCAGATAAGTACTTTTTTTTTCTAGCGGTTTAAGGACAAAGTCAGCATCTGGCTTGAACCAGTTTTTTCGGATCACCGTGGGAGGCTTCATGTTCAGGCATGGTCTATCACAAATTCTCTGTTGATCGGCTCTAGCTTTAACGTTATCCTTCGTCTTATCAGGAATGTTCAGGATCGTGTGGAAAAGGGACTCTGCCACATTCTTTTCGGTGTGCATCACATCAATATTGTAAGGAAGTTTGAGGTCCTTGAAATAGGGAAGTCATGAGAAGGGGTAATGTGAGTCCAGTTGTGCGTCTCACCATATCCCTCGAAGCCTTTGGCTTTGCCTTTGCCTTTGCCTTTGACTTTAGGCTTGAAAGCTTTTAGCTGAGCAAGAACATCTTCCCCCGAAAATGTAGGAATCTCGGTTACTTCATGAACAACCCGGCCTTTCGTGAAGTTCTTCTTGTCTTCCCTGTCTGGATGGTCTGGAGGGAGGAACTGTCGATTCAGGTCAAAGGCTACATACTTGCCACCTTTACTCAGCCAAATCATTCGCAGAGCCTGCATGCACACTGGGCATGGCATCTTCCCACTTGTACACCATCCGCAGAATAGAGCATAGCCGGGAAAGTCATGCATGATATAGTGTAACCAAACTTTCATCAAAAAAATTCTCTACAGATCCCGGTCGTATGTCAACCTCGGAAAGTATCAAGAATGGTGCGAAGCATCCACCAGCAGCTGCATAAACACACCCAATTGCTTCCTCGGGTATTCAGGCCCCGGAATGATGAGCGACAAGAACATGGTCTTCCGTTGCATTAGGGCACCGGGAGGAAGATTGAGCGGAATTACAAACACAAGCCAAGAAATTGTATGGATTGGACGACATACCATATGGATTCAACCCATCACCGATATGGCTATTCGACATTCCCAAATTTCTACCGCTTCCTCGGGTATTCTTCATCGAACGCCTTCCATGCTTCCTCCCGATGGATGTACGATTTTTTTTTTGGATTGTACCTTATACCTTCCTTGTGCCACTTCATCATTTCGCGCACTCCTTCATGATGAAAAGGCGCTGCAGTCTTTATAAAATCAAGATACCAAGAACCTTAACGGGATGGTTAATCGCTTTTTCTCACCATCCTCACCGACCACCTCAATGTACCGAGACGAACCGCACTTCCTACAAAGATTTGTCATCTGCATACTGCGCCTAAACAAAAGGCAATTCTTCGGCAAACATCTATTTTCTCATAATCCATAGAGAGTGCCTTCATTATTTTCTTTGTATCGTACATGCTTTTCGGCAGTTCATGACCCTCGTGGAGGCTGTTAGCCCATACTCCCGTGAATGCTTCAAGCATTTCTGGCTACAACCGTACTCAGCCTTGACTGCAATCGGCCATAGATGGCATCCAGCTGAGATATTTTTGCACCCGCATAAAGAGGTTTCTTCGACGAGGCCAAGACCTCCAAGAAGGCCTTTGCGGTTGCCTCCGGCTCCTTCGGTTCATTCTCTGAAGGTGTCGCATTTGCCGTTTCTGCAACAATGACATCATCTAGCATGTCCCTAACCCTATCTTCCTCATACCCATCGATGCGTTGTCGCATCACCTCCTCTCTACCACAGTCCTGCTCGGCTATGTTTATCGGCGGCATGTCAAAGTTTGGCATATATCCGTGCGTGCGAAGGTGCTCACTCATGTCCGTCGATTTCTACGGTGACGTCGGCACATCTCGCACAGGGGCATGGTGGGATAATTCTCATTGACGACGGAATATCTCCTTCAAATACACATCGGTTTTCGCGATCCACTCGATGTTACTCGATTCCGGACGGATAAAACCACTATACATCCACTGATTATCTGCCATCCTTTGCTTTTTTGCAAGCCACACAACATAATTAAGGATTCACTTAAATTAATCACATCAAATTTTCAGTTTCTACCGCGTTGAATTTACCTACATCTCTAATAGGTAAAGATGGGTCTAATCCACTCGAGGATGTGTAGATTGAGTACGTTCTCCATTCTACCCGTTCGAGACAAAATTTCAGCAGCACCTCCCTGCTGTTCTCCGGATACACGCCTCGGAAAATAGCCGAGAGAATGTGCTCCGGAGAACAATGGGGAGGCGCCACGAAATCCTGTCTCGAACGGGTAGAACATGGAGAAGATACCCAATCTACACATCCTCGGCTGTCCATGGAAAACGCTGGACAATCCGAAGAGTCAAGGTGATAAATATGCAATTGAATGCATATTTATCGATGCAACCCTTTCGGACGGGAGACGCCTAGGTTACGCCAGTTGACTTGAGAATGAAATCTAGTGATATGAAAAAATGGAGGAGATGGACTTGTAGCTCACCCTCGGCTGTAGAGGAAGTAGTCGAACAGCAGAGGGATGCTCAGGGGGACCAATGTGTCGTACAACGGTCACTCCGATGAACTACAACACCACAAAGCCTGCAAATTCCATCGCGCCAAAAAATTAGAACATCACAACTAATAGAGCATATTTAAAACATTTAAACATGCATTCATTTATTTTTGCATCATGTAGGCCAAAAAACTAAACATTAACAATATATTCATCATCGTCATCACATATTCATCATCATCATTATGACCTATTCGTCATAATCATTGATTCATCTCATCGAACCAAATTTTTTTGCAAGATATGCAACATATAGCATCTCATCTATCCAATTTTTTTTACTACCTATCTCACTATCTATCTAACTATTTACCTATCTAACTATCTCACTATCTATCTAACTATCTAACTATCTACCTATCTAACTATCTATATAACTATCTATCTAACTATGTATCTAACTATCTAAATATCTATCTAAATACCTATCTAACTATCTATATTACTAAAAACACTAAAAACATAAAATTTTCACCTTCGAGAGGGCCGGCCGGAGTTGGGACGGGAGGCGCGGAGTCGAGGCAGGAGGCCGGGGGGTCGGTGCGGGCGGCCAAGGCTGGTCGGGCGGGAGGTCGAGGGGTCGGGCGGGCGGCCGAGGGGGGTCGGGCGAGGCGGAGCAGGTCGGGCGGGCGGCCGGAGGAGGGTCGGGCGGGCGGGCGGGTCGGGCGGGAGGTCGGAGGCGGTCGGGCGGGCGTTGCTGGGCGCCGCAGAGTCGGGCGGGCGGACGGAGAGGGGTCGCGGGCGGTGCGGGTCGAGGCGGGAGGTCGGAGGCGGGTCGTATGCCATGGCGCCAAGGGGCGGCTGCCTGGGTCGGGCGGGAGGCGCGGCGGCGGCGGGTTCAGTGGGCGGCGCTGGTCGGAGCGAGAGGCGCGGGCGCCGCGCAGTTTCGGGCGGGCGGCGCGGGCGGTGGCGTGTTTGGCGGGCGGCGGAGGTGGTGGGCGGCGGTGGTAGGGGTCGGGGTCGGATCAGGTGAGGGTGAGAAATGAGTGGAGGAGGAAGGTGGCCGAGGGGATAAGGTTGGCCCTATGCCGACGGCGTGGCCGTCGGCATAGGCTAGGCCCACATGTCGGCAGCCCGGGAGTGGATAACGCAGACATATGCCGACGTCTGCCGTCGGTATAGATTGGAGGCCTATGCCGACGGCCAGGCCGTCGGCATATATGCAAACCACATTTTTTTAAATAGTCCCACCTCGCGGAGCGGAAAGCAATATGACCTATTTAAATAGTCTGGAAGTGTAGGCGGGTGCAAACGCCCGACACGGGTCTCAGTGGTGTGCTCCCCCTCTCACGGACGGCGCCGCCGCCGACACCTGGGGGGAAACAGACGCTTCAGGGTTAGGCGGGACGGGGGCCCTAGGGGGTAGCAATGCCACTGGAGCGTCGCAACGGGCCCTCATACATGCGGGATGGTGTGGTGGCGTGTCCGAAGAGGCGACACGCGTCTCCGGGTGTGCCCCCCTCACGGACGGCGCCGCCGCCGGCACCGGGAGGGGGGGGAACGGATGCGTCGGGTCTACACGGAGGGGATCTTGCCGTGGGTTTGGCCCGGATGTTGCTCCAAAGTGTTCCTATGGGCTAACCTAACACAACCGGGTGGATACGTTCACTGGTCAAAGCCCATCCGTGCAAAGTCACAGGGATAGATCCAGTGGTCAAACGCTACAGGGTTAGGCGGGACGGGGGCCCTATGGGGTAGCAATGCCACTGGAGCGTCGCACCGGGCCCTCATACATGCGGCATGGTGTGGTGGCATGTCCGAAGAGGTGGCACGCGTCTCCGGGGTGTGCCCTCCCTCACGAACGGCGCCGCCGCCGGCACCTGGAGGGGGGAACGGACGCGCCGGGTCTACACGGAGGGGCTCTTGCCGTGGGTCTGGCCCGGATGTTGCTCCAAAGTGTCCCTATCGGCTGACCTAACACAACCGGGTGGATATGTTCACTGGTCAAAGCCCGTCCGTGCAAAGTCAAAGGGGTAGATCCAGTGGTCAAACGCTGAGGTTAGGGCGGACGGGGCCCTAGGGGGGTAGCAATGCCACCGGAGCGTCGCACCGGGCCCTCATACATGCGGGATGGTGTGGTGGCATGTCCGAAGAGGCGGCACGCGTCTCCGGGGTGTGCCCCCCCTCACGGACGGCGCCGCCGCCGGCACCTGGAGGGGGGGAACGGACGCGTCGGGTCTACACGGAGGGGATCTTGCCGTGGGTCTGGCCCGGATGTTGCTCCAAAGTGTTCCTATGGGCTGACCTAACACAACCGGGTGGATACGTTCACTGGTCAAAGCCCGTCCGTGCAAAGTCAAAGGGGTAGATCCCGTGGTCAAACGCTACAGGGTTAGGCGGGACGGGGGCCCTAGGGGGGTAGCCTGCCATCAGAGCGTCGCACCGGGCCCTCATACATGCGAGATGGTGTGGTGGCATGTCTGAAGAGGCGGCACGCGTCTCCGGGGTGTGCCCCCCCTCACGGACGGCGCCGCCGCCGGCACCTGGAGGTGGGGAACGGACGCGCCGGGTCTACACGGAGGGGATCTTGCCGTGGGTCTGGCCCGGATGTTGCTCCAAAGTTTTCCTATGGGCTGACCTAACACAACCGGGTGGATACGTTCACTGGTCAAAGCCCGTCCGTGCAAAGTCAAAGGGGTAGATTCCATGGTCAAACTTCTGAGGTTAGGCGGGGCCAGGGGGCCCTGGGGGTAGCAATGCCACCGGCGTCGCCGGACCTCATACATGCGGGGTGGTGTGGTGGCATGTCCGAAGAGGCGGCACGCATCTCCGGGGTGTGCCCCCCCTCACAGACGGCGCCGCCGTCGGCACCTGGAGGGGGGAAACGGACGCGTCGGGTCTACACGGAGGGGATCTTGCCGTGGGTCTGGCCCGGATATTGCTCCAAAGTGTTCCTATGGGCTGACCTAACACAACCGGGTGGATAGGTCCACTGCTCAAAGCCCGTCCGTGCAAAGTCAAAGGGCTAGATCCCATGGTCAAACGCTACAGGGTTATGCGGGACGGGGCCCTGGGGGGTAGCAATGCCACCCGATCGTTGCACCGGGCCCTCATACATGCGGGGTGGTGTGGTGGCATGTCCAAAGAGGCGACACGCGTCTCCGGGGTGTGGCCCCCCTCACGGACGGCGATGACACGGTAGTAGACGTTCTGCGGTAACGATGCGGCGTGAATATTATTAAATACTCAGAGCGCGATAAAATCATGAGTTTTTTACACGACATGGGCACATGTGCCATAGGACTGATGGTAATTTTTCATAATTGTTCGTGATGGAGTAGTATCTGAACAATTCACTCTTACACGGATTGCTCTTCGTGTGTCTACGAATTTGGCCGGGGGCTAGCATGCCGCCAAACCCACAGCAAGATCCCCTTCGTGTAGACCCGACGCGTCCGTTTCCCCCCTCCAGGTGCCGGCGGCGGCGCCGTCCGTGAGGGGGGGGCACACCCCGGAGATGTGTGACGCCTCTAATTTGGACATGGCACCACACCACCCCGCATGTATGAGGGCCCGGTGCGACGCTAATGTGGTATTTCTATCCCCCCCAGGGCCCCGTCCCGCCTCTTCAAACATGGCACCACACCGCCCCGCATGTATGAGGGCCCGGTTAGACGGGACGGTGTACCTGGGGGGTAGCAATGCCGCTAGGTGTTGCCTTGGGCCCTCCTACGATTGTGGAAGCATGGTGGCTGGCGCAGGCACCCGACACACAGCTCCGGGGTGTGCCCCTCATCACCGGGCGTCATTGGTGGGGCACGACGCAAAGAACGTCCGTCAGGGGGGCAATCGATATACCATCTGGGTATGTTTTTTTTGTTAGATAAGGCACATTTATGTTGTGAAAAAAACAGGAAAAAGTAAATAATATAAAAAAATAAAAAAAAATAAAAAATAGAGGTATGCCGACGGCAAGGCCGTCGGCATACCTGCGCACACGGCCACGGATCGATGACGTGGCTAAGGGCGGGGATCGATGACGTGGCAACATTCATGGGCCAGGCCTATGCCGACGGCCAGGCCGTCGGCATAGATTTGCCACCCCACGGACCGGCGAGCGACGCGGATCGATGACGTGGGGTCTATGCCGACGGCCGCCGTTAGCCGTCGGCGTAGACTGACGCCATCAAAAGGCCATCTCCGCCCGGGTAGCCGGGCCCACGTGCTATGCCGACGGCCACCGTAGGCATATTTCTCACGACGCCGACGGTTTTTCTATGCGACGGCCTGGGCTGGGCCTTCGGGATAGGCCAATCTATGCCGAGGGGGGCCGTCGGCATAGGTTCAGCCGTCGGCATCGCCAGTTATTCTGGTAGTGCTTCTCCGTGACCTGACCACTAAGGTTTGGGTGGGAGGTGGCGGAGGAAGACATGGCAGCGAGCTTTGCTGGAGATTGGAAAAGCTAGGGTTTTAGGAAGAGGCAGCTCTGATTACCATGTGCGATTTGGCAGAAGCATCTTACCCTCGTTGTGAGGGGGCGCGTTGCATTTATAGGCAGCAGGGATGCACCTCCTTCACCATAGCGCATACAAAGTTGTTGGAGAAGATTAGAACTTGGTGAGGAAGAGATAAGGAGATAACAGAGGTTACAAGATAAAGAGATTCTTCCTAACAACCTAGTCTATCTTCTGGTGCGCCAACTCCATCGTGACATATGTGCGTTTAACATGGGCAACTAGCTCAACAAGCGAAGTCATATGCGTTGGCAGATGATTAGGGAAGCTTGAAGCACATTGCAGATTTTAACACCCAAAATGCAAGTCTGGTGAATAGCCATGAAGATCATGGAAGCTGCCATCTTTGTCGATGATGTCATGCGAGTGGGGGACTTCGGCTCAAAAGACGACATTGGCAGCCCCCAACGAACTACGATGAAACAGAAAAAACTCAAAAAAAATAAGAAACCAAAAAACAATAAAAATGTGACAGCAAAAAAACAGAAAACGTGAAACCCCAAAAAGGAGAATAAAAAACCAAGAAAACATGAAGAAAAATTGTCCCAATGGGAGAAGCGTCCAGCACGCATCACATGATCAATCCATCTCTGTTGATGATGTCATGCGAGCCGGTGGCTTCGGTGCCAAAGATGACACTTGCGGTCTCCCACAAATGGCGATGGACTCCACTGACTTGAGGCATCGGTTTGGGATGCCCGCGAAATTGAAGGAGAGAAGTGGTTACAGAGCAACTGAAGCTGACAGTAGCAGCAAATCATCGGATGTACCACAGTAGTGACGAGCTTCCTTGCGCAACTTTTGCTTCCGAGAAACAAAGCACGCCATCCATGTTTCTGTAGCAGTTCTTCAGATTTTTAGCTTACTCTGCTTCAGTGGGTAGCATTGACATCTTGTTAGTTTGGTGCTGGATGCATATGAGTTTATGAATGCATGAGTCGACGACGGTTTTGTTTTTTCCTGGATTATGGAGGTCTGTCAAAGTATGTTTTTTCTTACTATTTGTGTTGTCTGCTGGTTTTTTTTTAATTGCTCCTGTTTCTAGTCTATGTTGTTGTTGTGGTTAGAACTCAGCTTTTCTTTCAGAACCAGTGGATTCGCCTACCTATTCCAAACAATCTTTATTCAAATAGCAGAGGAAAAGCTTTGCCATATTTTATTATATAAGAGAGTTGTAAATATTTAAGAGAAGGAGTGGACCATTTTGGAGGCCGAGCGACCTGGAGGCCGTTATGTAGGCCTTGTGTTGACATGTTGTGATGTGTGCAGCGTGCATTTGCAATTACATGTACGATGGAAACTACACATGTGCCGTGGCGGATGTGCTAGATCTGTACATGGGCCTCTGCTTGGGCTGGCCTAGTGTGTCATTAATATGGATGGGCCCAATTAATAATGATAAAAACCCCTAAAAAAACTAATAATGATATTACAAATCATGTTACATTTAACTGGGAGTGATGAAGACTAGGCCTTACCCCTAAAAAAATTAACTGGAAGTGATGTTCAAAAAATTTATTAATTGTAAGCGATGGACAGGTTTGCCTCTTTAGACCGATTGTCCTCTTCCTCTATCACGCTAACAGGAGAGATTTGTCCATGGATGGGATTGGAATGGAATTCTCCTTGGAGAAGTGCAATTTAGGGTAATCGTAAATTTGTCAAAATTTACACTTGTTTTAGTTTAGAGATTCGGTTGGTTGTGTGGGGAATCTCAGCTAGTGTGATGCAACAAATCCCCAAAACAGTTCCTGATACAAATCTTCATGCATGGTAACGTGATGCTAGTTAGAAAATAAAAATAAAATCAAGACGAACCTGGTGCGCCTATCTGATTTAAAAATAAAATATGACCGCACCAGGCAGAGTGCAACTTATTTTAGTTGATTAAGAAAATAAGAAATATTATTTAAAAAGAAAAAATAGCATAATAATTTTTATAGTTTTCTCAGAAAAAAATGCCGACATAAAATTACTAGAGTGCATCTTAGTTGAAAAGATTAGGAACACTGGTGTAGCATCCGCGGTTGGCTAAAAACTTGAAGAGTGACAATAGTCGAATGGTTTCCAGCCTTTGCGAGAGGGGCCGAACATAAATTATCATTTCGTATGGGTGATTTATCTTGTTCCCATGCGAGTATAACATATGAGAATTTCTTAACAAATTTACATATGGAAAACGCCGAGTACTTGGAGTGCCATGGGGTTGACCTGAGGCACAGTTATGGTATGACATGGAAGAACTAAAGGAGGATGCATATTCAATTGGTAACGAAATTATTAGTGCTACGGGGCGATTGTTTTTAAAATAAACCGCTATAGTATAGTGTGTGAAAATTTGACCATAGAGCGAATGAGTTAAGGTATACATGCGAGCTTAGCCGGCGTACACTTATTTGTGTATCGCATATGGAGCCGTTGCGTCGTTGCCCGTTAAAAAGAGCAAGACTTTCCCTCGCAAAAAAAAGAGCCAGACTTTGGGAGGTAGGCACTTTGCATAGAGAAATAATTTGCTACCCATGATGATAGCTACGCATGGCCCCAATATTAATCTCTAATTATTTTGGACTATGAAAAATAATTTTATAACGAAAATATCATGACTTTGGACCAGCGAGGCAAGCAAACAGACAATTATGCCAAAAAAGCAAGGAAAAAGACTAAGAGAAGTGAGAAAAGGATCTTTCTACACAATGAAAAGGCATTTATGTAAAAATGGAAATAAACAGACAAAAAGAAGTGAGAAAAAGTCATTTCTACACCACAAAAATGCACTTGCACCAATGTCATCAGAAACTCGACACGGCGACAACTCATATATAAAAAAAAAAGACATTCATGCCAAAGGGTGTGTAGGTGCCACCATGCGTGCGTAGCTAACATCATGCATAGGAAATCGCCTCTCGCATCGCATAAAACAAATTTGTAACCGGAATTTTCTGACAAAAAAAATGCAATAGTAATATGGAAAAAGCATCTAGAAAATGCATGTGAAGGAAAAACTGTTGGAAATATGCCCTAGAGGCAATAATAAAAGCATTATTATTATATTTTCTTGTTCATGATAATTGTCTTTTATTCATGTTATAACTGTATTATCCGGAAATCGTAATACACGTGTGAATACATAGACTACAATACGTCCCTAGTAAGCCTCTAGTAGACTAGCTCGTTGGTCGATGATAGTCATGGTTTCCTCGACTATGGACATCGATGCCATTGACAGCGGGATCACGCCATTAGGAGAATGACGTGATGGACAAGACCCAATCCTAAGCATAGCACAAAGATCGTGTAGTTCGTTTTGCTAGAGCTTTTCCAATGTCAAGTATCTCTTCCTTAGACCGTGAGATCGTGTAACTCCCGGATACCGTAGGAGTGCTTTGGGTGTATCAAACGTCACAACGTAACTGGGTGACTATAAAGGTGCACTATAGGTATCTCCGAAAGTGTCTGTTGGGTTGACACGGATCGAGACAGGGATTTGTCACTCCGTGTTACGGGGAGGTATCACTGGGCCCACTCAGTAGTGCATCATCATATTGAGCTTAAAGTGATCAAGTGTCTGGTCACGGGATGATGCATTACGGTACGAGTAAAGTGACTTGCCGTAACGCAGACTAAACGAGGTATTGGGATACCGACGATCGAAGTCTCGGGCAAGTAACATACCATCTGACAAAGGGAAATAGAATACGGGGTTGCTTGAACCCTTGACATCGTGGTTCATCCGATGACAACATCGAGGAACAGGTGGGAGCCAACATGGGTATCCAGATCCCGCTGTTGGTTATTGACCGAGATCGTCTCGGTCATGTCTGCGTGTCTCCGAACCCGTAGGGTCTACACACTTAAGGTTCGGTGACGCTTAGGGTTATTAGGAAGACAAGTATGTGATTACCGAATGTTTTTCGGAGTCCGGATGAGATCCCGGACGTCACGAGGAGTTCCGGAATGGTCCGGAGGTAAAGATTTATATATGGAAAGTGGTTAAACGGACTTCGGAAAGTTTCGGGGGTATACCGGTAATGTACCGGGGCCACCGGGAGGGTTCCGGAGGTCCACCGAGGGGCCACCTCCGGGGGCCACATGGGCTAAGTGGGAGAGGAGCCAGCCCCTGGTGGCTGGGCGCACCTCCCCACCTAGGCCCATGCGGCTAAGGCATGGGGAGGGAAACCCTAAAGGGGCGCCTAGCTTGGGGGGCAAGCCACCCTCCCCTCCTCCCCTTTGGCCGCCGCCCCCATCTAGGGTTTCCCCTAGATGGCCGGCCCCCCTTTGCCCTCTCCTCCTATAAATAGAGGGGTGGGGGGAGGGCTGCCAACACCATTGAAGGCGCAGCCCCTCCCCTCCCCAACACCTCTCTTTCTCCACGCGAGCTTGGCGAAGCCCTGCCGGAGAACTGCCGTACCAACTGCACCACGCCGTCGTGCTGTCATTGGAGTTGTCTTCCTCAACCTCTCCTTCATCCTTGCTGGATCAAGACGGAGGAGACGCCATCGTCCCGTACGTGTGTTGAACGCGGAGGTGCTGTCCGTTCAGCACTTGGTCATCGGTGATCGGAATCACGTTGAGAACGACTCCATCATCACCACTCCCTCGAACGCTTCCATTACTCGATCTACAAGTGGTATGTAGATGCAAACTCTCTCTCTTGACTCGTTGCTTAGATGAACTCATAGATAGATCTTGGTGAAACCGTAGGAAAATTTTAATTTTCTCGCAACGCTCCCCAACAAAGTGGCATCATGAGCTAGGTCTATGCGTAGTTCTCTATTGCACAAGTAGAACACAATTTAGTTGTGGGCGTGGATCTTGTCAATTTACTTGCCGCTACTAGTCTTATCTTGCTTTCGCGGTATTGTGGGATGAAGCGGCCCGGACCAACCTTACACGTACGCTTACGCGAGACCGGTTCCACCGACTAACATGCACTAGTTGCATAAGGTGGCTGGCGGGTGTCTGTCTCTCCCACTTTAGTTGGAGCGGATTCGATGAAAAGGGTCCTTATGAAGGGTAAATAGAAGTTGACAAGATCACGTTGTGGTTACTCGTAGGTAAGAAAACGTTCTTGCTAGAACCCAATTGCAGCCACGTAAAAGATGCAACAACAATTAGAGGACGTCTAACTTGTTTTTGCAGCAATTGTCATGTGATGTGATATGGCCAAATTGTGATGAATGATGAATGACATATTGTGATGTATGAGATCATGTTCTTGTAATAGGAATCACGACTTGCATGTCGATGAGTATGACAACCGGCAGGAGCCATAGGAGTTGTCTTTATTTTTTGTATGACCTGCGTGTCATTGAAGAACGCCATGTAAATTACTTTACTTTATTGCTAAACGTTAGCCATAGAAGTAGAAGTAGTCGTTGGCGTGACAACTTCATGAAGACACGATGATGAAGATCATGATGATGGAGATCATGGTGTCATGCCGGTGACAAGATGATCATGGAGCCCCGAAGATGGAGATCAATGGAGCTTTATGATATTGGCCATATCATGTCACTACTATATATAATTGCATGTGATGTTTATTATGTTTATGCATCTTGTTTACTTAGAACGATGGTAGTAAATAAGATGATCCCTTACAACAATATCAAGAAGTGTTCTCCCTAACTGTGCACCGCTGCTAAAGTTCGTCAGCTTCTAAGCACCACGTGATGATCGGGTGTGATGGATTCTTACGTTCACATACAACGGGTGTAAGACAGATTTACACACGCAAAACACTTAGGGTTTACTTGACGAGCCTAACATGTACAGACATGGCCTCGGAACACGGAGACCGAAAGGTCGAACACGAGTCGTATGGAAGATACGATCAACATGAGAATGTTCACCGACGATGACTAATCCGTCTCACGTGATGATCGGACACGGCCTAGTCGACTCGGATCGTGTAACACTTAGATGACTAGAGGGATGTCTAATCTGAGTGGGAGTTCATTGAAATAATTTGATTAGATGAACTTAATTATCATGAACTTAGTCTAAAAACATTTGCATAATATGTCTTGTAGATCAAATGGCCAACGCTCATGTCAACTTGAACTTCAACGCTGCTCCTAGAGAAAACCAAGCTGAAAGATGACGGCAAGAACTATACGGATCGGGTCCTAACCCGAGGATCATCCTCATAGCTGCCAGAAACAATATGTCCTAGAAGGACCGCTAGGTGACGCCTCCGTCCAGAGAACCAAGACATTATGAATGCTTGGCAAACTCGCTACCGATGATTACTCCCTCGCTCAAAGGCGGCATGCTTTACAACTTAGAACCGGGCTCCAAAAGCGTTTTGAGCATCACGGAGCATATGAGATGTTCGAGGAGCTGAAACTTGTTTTCCAAGCTCACGCCCGGGTCGAGAGATATGACATCTCCGACAAGTTCTATAGTTGTAAGATGGAGGAAAACAATTCTGTCAGTGAGCACATACTGAAGATGTCTGGGTTGCACAACCGTATGACCCAGCTGAACATTAACCTCCCTGATGAGGCGGTCATTGACAGAATCCTCCAGTCGCTCCCACCAAGCTCCGGGAGCTTGGTGATGAACTACAACGTGCGGGGGATGGTAAAGACCATTCCTGAAGTGTTCTCTATCTTTGAAGTCACCGAGGTTGAAATCAAGAAAGAACATCAAGTGTTGATGGTCAATAAGACCACTAAGTTCAAGAAGGGCAAAGGCAAGAAGAACTTCAAGAAGGACGGCAAGGAGGTTGCCGCGCCCAAAGAAGCAAGTTGCCGGAAGAAGTCAAAGAATGGACCCAAGCCTGAAACCGAGTGCTTTTATTGCAAGGGAAGGGTCACCGAAGCGGAACTACCCCAAATACTTAGCGGACAAGAAGGCCGGCAACACTAAAGGTATATGTGATATACATGTAATTGATGTGTACCTTACCAGTACTCGTAGTAACTCCTGGGTATTCGATACCTGTGCCGTTGCTCACATTTGTAACTCACAGCAGGAGCTGCGGAATAAGCGGAGACTGGCGAAGGACGAGGTGACGATGCGCGTCGGGAATGGTTCCAGAGTCGATGTGATCGCCGTCGCACGCTACCTCTTCATTTACCTACGGATTAGTTTTGAACCTTAATAATTGTTATTTGGTGCCAAGTTTGAGCATGAACATTGTATCTGGATCTCGTTTAATGCGAGATGGCTACTCATTTAAATCCGAGAATAATGGTTGTTCTATTTATATGGGAGACATGTTTTGTGGTCATGCTCCGATGGTCAATGGTTTATTCTTAATGAATCTCGAGCGTAATGTTACACATATTCATAGCGTGAATACCAAAAGATGTAAAGTTGATAACGATAGTCCCACATACTTGTGGTAATCGCCGCCTTTGGTCACATTGGTGTCAAGCGCATGAAGAAGCTCCATGCCGATGGACTTTTGGAGTCTCTAGATTATGAATCATTTGACACATGCGAACCATGCCTTATGGGCAAGATGACCAAGACTCCGTTCTGAACAATGGAGCGAGCAACCAACTTATTGGAAATCATACATACCGATGTGTGCGGTCCAATGAGCGTTGAGGCTCATGGAGGATATTGTTATGTTCTCACTCTCACAAATGACTTGAGTAGATATGGGTATGTCTACTTGATGAAACACAAGTCTGAGACCTTTGAAAAGTTCAAGGAATTTCAGAATGAAGTAGAGAATCAACGTGACCGAAAGATAAAATTCTTACGATCAGATCGTGGAGGAGAATACTTAAGTCACGAATTTGGTACACACTTAAGAAAATGTGGAATCGTTTCACAACTAACGCTACCGAACACCTCAACAGAATGGTGTGTCCGAACGTCGTAATCGTACTCTATTGGATATGGTGCGGTCTATGATGTCTCTTACCGATTTACCGCTATCATTTTGGGGATACGCTCTAGAGACAGCTACATTCACTTTAAATAGGGCACCGTCTAAGTCCGTTGAGACGACACCGTATGAATTATGGTTTGGGAAGAAACCTAAGCTGTCGTTTCTAAAAGTTTGGGGATGCGATGCTTATGTCAAGAAACTTCAACCTGAAAAGCTCGAACCCAAGTCGGAAAAATGCGTCTTCATAGGATACCCTAAAGAAACCATTGGGTATACCTTCTACTTAAGATCCGAGGGCAAGATTTTTGTTGCCAAGAACGGAACCTTTCTCGGAAAAAGAGTTTCTCTCGAAAGAAGTAAGTGGGAGGAAAGTAGAACTCGATGAAGTACTACCTCTTGAAAAGGATAGTAGTGCAGCTCAGGAAAATGTTCCTGTGATGCCTACACCAACTGAGGAGGAAATTCATGATGATGATCAAGGTACTTCGGATCAAGTTGCTACCGAACTTCAGAGGTCAACTAGGACACGCCCGCACTGCAGTGGTACGGCAACCCTGTCTTGGAAATCATGTTGTTAGACAACAATGAACCTTCGAACTATGAAGAAGCGATGGCGGGCCCAGATTCCAACAAATGGCTAGAAGCCATGAAGTCCGAGATAGAATCCATGTATGAAAACAAAGTGTGGACTTTGGCTGACTTGCCCGATGATCGGCGAGCGATAGAAAACAAATGGATTTTTAAGAAGAAGACGGACGCGGATGGTAATGTCACCATCTATAAAGCTCGACTTGTCGCTAAAGGTTATCGGCAAGTTCAAGGGATTGACTACGATGAGACTTTCTCTCCCGTAGCGAAGCTTAAGTCCGTCCGAATCATGTTAGCAATTGCCGCATACTATGATTATGAGATATGGCAGATGGACGTCAAAACAGCGTTCATTAACGGATATCTTAAGGAAGAGCTGTATATGATGCAGCCGGAAGGTTTTATCGATCCTAAGAATGCTAACAAAGTATGCAAGCTCCAGCGATCCATTTATGGGCTGGTGCAAGCATCTCGGAGTTGGAACATTCGCTTTGATGAGATGATCAAAGTGTTTGGGTTTATGCAGACTTATGGAGAAGCTTGCGTTTACAAGAAAGTGAGTGGGAGCTCTGTAGCATTTCTCATATTATATGTAGATGACATACTTTTGATGGGAAATGATATAGAACTCTTGGACAGCATTAAGGCCTACTTGAATAAGTGTTTTTCAATGAAGGACCTTGGAGAAGCTGCTTATATATTAGGCATCAAGATCTATAGAGATAGATCGAGACGCCTCATAGGTCTTTCACAAAGCACATACCTTGATAAGATTTTGAAGAAGTTCAAAATGGATCAGTCCAAGAAGGGGTTCTTGCCTGTTTTGCAAGGTGTGAGATTGAGCTCAGCTCAATGCCCGACCACGGCAAAAGATAAAGAAGAGATGAGTGTCATCCCCTATGCCTCAGCCATAGGATCTATTATGTATGCCATGCTGTGTACCGGACCTGATGTAAACCTTGCCGTAAGTTTGGTAGGAAGGTACCAAAGTAATCCCGGCAAGGAACACCGGGACAGCGGTCAAAAATATCCTGAAGTACCAGAAAGGACAAAGGACATGTTTCTCGTTTATGGAGGTGACGAAGAGCTCGTCAGAATAAAGTTACGCCGACGCTTAGCTTCGACACGATCTGAATGACTCTAAGTCACAAACCGGATACGTGTATATGTTGAATGGTGGAAGCGATGGTAGGTGCAGCTGCAAGCAAAGCGTCGTGGCGGGATCTACATGTGAAGCGGAGTACATGGCAGCCTCGGAGGCAGCACATGAAGCAATTTGGGTGAAGGAGTTCATCACCGACCTAGGAGTCATACCCAATGCGTCGGGGCCGATCAAACTCTTCTGCGTGACAACACCGAGCTATTGCACTTGCCAAGGAGCCCAGGTTTCACAAGAAGACCAGCACATCAAGCGTCAGATCAACTCCATCCATGAAAATGTTCAGGATGGAGACATAGAAATTTGTAAAGTGCATACGGATCTGAATGTCGCAGATCCGCCGACTAAACCTCTTCCGCGGGCAAAACATGATCAACACGTAACTCTATGGGTGTTTGATTCATCACAATGTAACTAGATTATTGACTCTAGTGCAAGTGGGAGACTGTTGGAAATATGCCCTAGAGGCAATAATAAAAGCATTATTATTATATTTCCTTGTTCATGATAATTGTCTTTTATTCATGCTATAACTGTGTTATCCGGAAATCGTAATACACGTGTGAATACATAGACTACAATACGTCCCTAGTAAGCCTCTAGTAGACTAGCTCGTTGGTCGACAGATAGTCATGGTTTCCTGACTATGGACATCAGATGCCATTGACAACGGGATCACGTCATTAGGAGAATGACGTGATGGACAAGACCCAATCCTAAGCATAGCACAAAGATCGTGTAGTTCGTTTTGCTAGAGCTTTTCCAATGTCAAGTATCTCTTCCTTAGACCGTGAGATCATGTAACTCCCGGATACCGTAGGAGTGCTTTGGGTGTATCAAACGTCACAACGTAATCGGGTGACTATAAAGGTGCACTACAGGTATCTCCGAAAGTGTCTGTTGGGTTGACACGGATCGAGACAGGGATTTGTCACTCCGTGTTACGGGGAGGTATCACTGGGCCCACTCAGTAGTGCATCATCATATTGAGCTTAAAGTGATCAAGTGTCTGGTCACGGGATGATGCATTACGGTACGAGTAAAGTGACTTGCCGGTAACGAGACTAAACGAGGTATTGGGATACCGACGATCGAGTCTCGGGCAAGTAACATACCGTCTGACAAAGGGAAATAGAATACGGGGTTGCTTGAACCCTTGACATCGTGGTTCATCCGATGACAACATCGAGGAACATGTGGGAGCCAACATGGGTATCCAGATCCCGCTGTTGGTTATTGACCGAGATCGTCTCGGTCATGTCTGCGTGTCTCCCGAACCCGTAGGGTCTACACACTTAAGGTTCGGTGGCGCTAGGGTTATTAGGAAGACAAGTATGTGATTACCGAATGTTGTTCGAGTCCCGGATGAGATCCCGGACGTCACGAGGAGTTCCGGAATGGTCCGGAGGTAAAGATTTATATATGGAAAGTGGTTAAACGGACTCGGAAAGTTTCGGGGTATACTGTAATGTACCGGGGCCACGGGAGGGTTCCGAGGTCCACCGGAGGGGCCACCCCTCCGGGGGCCACATGGGCTAAGTGGGAGAGGAGCCAGCCCTGGTGGGCTGGGCGCACCTCCCACCTAGGCCCATGCGGGCTAAGGCATGGGAGGGAAACCCTAAAGGGGCGCCCCTAGCTTGGGGGCAAGCCACCCTCCCTCCTCCCCTTTGGCCGCCCCATCTAGGGTTTCCCTAGATGGCCGGCCCCCTTGCCCTCTCCTCCTATAAATAGAGGGGTGGGGAGAGGGCTGCCAACACCATTGAAGGCGCAGCCCTCCCTCCCCAACACCTCTCTTTCTCCACGCGAAGCTTGGCGAAGCCTGCCGGAGAACTGTCAGACCAACTGCACCACGCCGTGCTGCCATTGGAGTTGTCTTCCTCAACCTCTCCTTCATCCTTGCTGGATCAAGACGGAGGAGACGCCATCGTCTCCCGCACGTGTGTTGAACGCGGAGGTGCTGTCCGTTCAGCACTTGGTCATCGGTGATCGGAATCACGTTGAGAACGACTCCATCATCACCACTCCCTCGAACGCTTCCGTACTCGATCTACAAGTGGTATGTAGATGCAAACTCTCTCTCTTGACTCGTTGCTTAGATGAACTCATAGATAGATCTTGGTGAAACCGTAGGAAAATTTTAATTTCCTGCAACGTTCCCCAACAAAAACGTCATTCCAAGACGTGACAGTAAAATCAGTTTGAATTATGCATAATTTCTCTTTTTTTAGTATCAAGGAAGAAATTATGTTTTGCGGTGATTTCGTGTAATAAAACGCACATATTTTGGTGATTGCATGATGATAATTTGTCCTAGAAATTTGATACACCAAGTTGGATGACGGTTGTGATCTTTTCCAGTAGTAAATGATGGCACTTGTTCCTGCGATGGTACAGCCACTAGTTAATGTGTGCTGCCAGTGTGCAATACGGTGCCGTGTGAAAGCCTGCCGGCTGGAATACATGAGACAAGTACGTAGCTGCGCCTGATCACTGTGAAGACCGACACCCAAGATAGCGAGCTCCACGGTGCTCGGCCTCCAAAGAGCATTTTCGTAGGAGAAGCCCAAAAGAAGTCTAGACGAACAAGCTCAGAGGTATTGACGCTATTGATCTGGCTGCATCCAAGCTAGGAAGATGAGATTCTCATTCACTATTTCCCTCGAAACAAGCACCACCGCAGCCCTCCGACCATCTTCGTACAGAGGCTGCATTGCTTGACCGCCATTGTGGAAATGAGCATAAGTGTCATCTCGGTACATTGGAAGAACAAGAAACATTCCAATCGCATTGCCGTCGTTGTCCATTTAACTAGTCCTTGTTGGACTAGCTCGTGTATGCACTCTCGACTTGAACTTGTGTTTCTGGTGCATCCCGTTCCTAGCACTGATGCCGTTCTCATAGACCAAGCTAATACCACTTCTATATCCACCTGGTGGTAGCAACAAAAAAGATTTTTTTTTTTGGAAAAGGGGCCATGCCCCAGCCTCTGCATCAGAATGATGCATACGGCTCATATTATTAATAATAAGGAACCAGTCTGAAAAGTACAAAAAGGTCATAGTGTAAACTGAAACAAAATCTGCTGAAAAGAACTGCTGAAAGCCACAACCGGCTGGCAAAACTATAGGATCACTCTATCCTATTACATGACCGCCATCCAAACCGGTTGAAAATAACCCGAGCTACCATCTCCCATCGGGTAGACGCAGTAATAAGCGCTCCCTGGCCTCCGTCGGAGTGAGTGGCGACCACATACGGATGAACGCTGTGGCTCTGAAAACAACCTGCAAAAAGTGAAAGTTTGTTGATCGGTTAAAGACTAAGTCATTTCTGCAGTTCCATATTGCCCACAAAGAGCACAAGCGCCAACACGAATGTGTCTCGCAATGTCATAATCCACCCCATCTAGCCATGTTCCAAATAACATACTAATAGAGGTAGGCTGACCGATATTAAAAGCAATATGAACCGACCGCCACAGAATCTTAGCCAACGGACAATCGAGAAAGAGGTGTTTGATGCTTTCATAATGATCACAGAAGCTACACCGAGACGGACCTACCCAATTACGTTTTGCAAGATTATCCTTAGTCAAAATTACCTGTTTATGCACAAACCACATAAACACTTTGATACGTAAGGGTACCTTAACTTTCCAGACGTGTAAGGAAGTAGGGATGACCGAAGAGTTAATGACATCCTGATACATGGATTTGACCGAGAACACACCGTTCTTAGTAAGTTTCAATGCAGCTGATCAGGGTGAGCGGACAACCTGACATCCATCAAACGTCGGACCAGATGGAGCCAGGCCTCCCAACGATTACCAACAAGCGTCCGCCTAAAGCTGATATTGAGGGAACGGACTGTAAAACAGTAGCAACATAGGCATCTCTACGTTGAACTATGTTATACAAAGAAGGATATTGAAGTGCTAGTGGAGTCTCCCCAAGCCACGTATCCTCCCAAAACCTCGTCGTGGTACCATTCCCAACAATAAACTTAGTCTTGTTGAAAAATAATTGTTTAACTCTCATAAGCCCCTTCCAAAAGGGCGAATCTGAAGGTCTCACAGACACTTGGGCCAAGGTTTTAGCAAAGAGATACTTATTGCGTAAAATCTGTGCCCAAGTGGCCTCCGTCTCAGATGATGACGAAGCTTGCATTTTGCAGTCAAGTTTTGAGTGTTCACCTTCTTTCTCACTGCAACTATGAAGAGGTGAAGATGACTGATTCAGTATATTGTACTTATAGGACAAGTGTTGCTGAATTTACTACCTGAGCAGCCGCCTGTCCAGTTACTTAACTCCATGAGTACAGTTACTATAAGAGCCGCCAATCCTAGTGAAATATTTTATTTACATGGCTAGCACGGTGCTCCCTGTAATCTAGGTCGACTTATGCACTTCAATCGTAAGGATCCTGTACAAGATCAACAATGACGGATGATGTTTATTTGTAGTTAAAAAATAATCATTTATGATCTATCGGATGAGCTACAAATCAGTTGTGATATGTTCATATGCAGTTATGATCATTCGTCAGCTACCGGTCTGTCCACAATTATATTTATTGGTTCGTCCATAAAGATTTACTGATTGTGGTGTACTATAAATAGTGGTCCAGCAATTACTGATTGGATGATATAGTGGTACCATGAACTCACAGTACCTTACTAGCTCTGCCTGCACTTTCCCTCTATTGTAACTGGTCCAGAACTAATGCTCTATTTTGAGATAAGAATAGAGTCATAATAATCTCGGTGCTGGTATAAGTAAGATGTTCTAGCGAATTGAAAATTTATACGGTCAGGTCTCCAGCAATTTCATGTCTGACAATTTTTGTACACACACAAGCATGAGGTATGAGATCTTCTTCCTTTGGAATTTTCATTGAGGGAACTGGAAGTCAATGTTGGAGTAATTAACAATCATACTTTGTGCCATGGATGGGTGTTGAAATCTTTCCATGAACTCATGTTAACTTTCTCTGCACTTTCACTCGTTACATGAAAATAATCTGGAATGTAGATAGCTTACCAAGGAGGACGATACATTGTCTGCATTATTGTCAAAGTTCTGATCAAATATAATTAATAAGGGGTATCTTATCAAAGATGTGAGATTGTTGACCACCACTACGCTTGGGGCGTGTTTGGTTGCCTGGATGGCTCTAGCCTGCATCGCATGGGGGATCCTGGGTGAGTGTGGCCTGGTTGAGCTGATGCAAAGATGAACTAAGATGTATGTTTGGTAGACTGCATGATATGAGTGCATGAGAGATGCTATGTACAACAGATTTTGTTTGGTTGGCGCATTTGGCGATAATTATGCTAACTTTTCTCTTCCAATTTCCATCACTCCAATTTGATCTGAATGATTCCATGGACAAAAACAACAACTAAAACTAGCCTGAACTGAAATCTGAACCAAAGCTTAAGTTTCAATTTTATTTATCACAAATTTCTCAAAAAAATTCAAAGCCTCAACTGAATCTGAACCAACCAAAACTCAAGCAGCAGAGACCAAGCGGATGAGAGAGGAGACGGCGACAAGATGGCTGAGGAGAAGATGGGCAGCCGGGAGGAGATGCGGTGGCGCAATTTGAGGGGAGAAACGGCGCCAGATGGTAGTTGCGGCTCGCGATGCGCAGATGCTCCCTCCCCTTCTTCCTCTCGACCCGGTAGCGGGTGGCGTGGCGAGCTCCAGCGAGCTCGTCCGCAGGGCCGGGTGTCTTGTGGCTATGGCAGAGTTTGGCGGCGCTGAGGCGGCGGGCGAAACCGACGATCACGGAGGGTGAGGCGAGCCCGGCGTGGGCGTGGAGTAGCGCCCGACAGCGGAGATCAGACCGGCAGCAGGCGAGGTAGCTCCGACCAACTACGCAAGCGGGGCTTAGGCAGCGGCGGCGGTAGTAGGTTGATGTGCTCGAGTCGATGCGTCGAGAGAGAGAGAAAGAAGAAAGGAACGCGAGCTTGCAAGAAATGAGAATGTGGGTGCATCGCGGGTGCGAGCCACATGCGAGCCAGTCATCCAAACGCGCCCTTGGGCGGCGCTTGGAATGGGTGTATTGAAATGCGGGTGTATTTTCTATACGGGTGTAACTTACCGGCCGAGTGCAGTTTCCAGGCGCGCGGAAATGAAAACGACGGGTGAAGGCTTGTATTCTTTACAAGTGTATCTGGAATGAAAACGACAATGCAAACAGGGACGACTCCACCAATCACAAAGTGTATAATGTGGCAAAAATGCTACACTTACGAAAGTTTCCTACGGATTATTTTCACGGGACACGACTCCACCAATCTCAGCCCTCCTGATTTCCGCTGGTGGCCCCCCTTTGCCTCCTAATTTCCAACCACAAAGCTACACTTCAGTCTGTAACAATAATTCTGTACCACATGTCCGTAAGTGTAGCATCTCTGATAATGTGGTATCTTGCGTTGAAGTTTTCACATCTAGTAGCATATCATTGCAAGTATGGATGGGGAGAACTTGGGCAGTGAACACAAGTAGCTCAACAAGCTAAGCTAGAAGTCTTGACTGATGATCAGTGGACCCGAGGGTCACTGCATATTCTGAAACCGGAAATGCAAGTCTGGTGACGATATCATAAGAGCCGGCGGCTTTGGCACGAAAGACACGCCGGTGTCCTCCTACTAACGGTGATGGATTCTGCTAACTTTGAGGCCACCTTGCGGGATGCCGTGACTTCGAGGATGAGAAGGAGCGGCTTTTGTGCCCCAAGCTAAGTTGCAGAGCATCCAAAGATGACACCGGAAGCAAGTCATCGGACAGGCCACAAGAATGATCGAGCTTTCTTGCACAACTTTTGCTTCATAGAAACAAAGCACGCCATCCAAGTTTTTGTAGTTTCTAGGTTCTATAAACTCTGTATTTCCATGGTAACATCCTCTCGTTTCATGGCTGGATGAACATAATTTTATGAATGCATGTGTGATCTTCAGTTTTTTCCGTTATTTGTTGGATTACAGAGGTATGGTTTTATTTGTTGTTGTGTTTCCTAGTCGTTTCTAGTATCCGCTGCTAGCCTGCTATTGCTTGGTCAGGACCTCGACTTTTCCTTCAGAACAAGATAATTCGCCTGCCAGTACAAACGAATGAATAATAAACACAATGTTGTCTTGGAGTGATCTTAATTAAGGTCTTTTGCAAAGGCCGAAACCCAAGTGTGGGACGCTAGCTTTGCTCCACTGTTCAGTAGGATGCGAGGCACGATGCTAACGACTTCTAGGACTCATGCATTATGCTCATCCGATATATCTCGAAGCAGAGAAACAACATGTGTGCCAGTGACCTTCCTCTACACTCGCTAGTCAAGGGTGATGGTTGCATGGGTTGTTCTGGTGTATGTATTTGGTGTCCGAGAAGACTCCTATGCTGTATTGCTCGATCACCAGTGCGAAAATGAGCAATGTGATCTCCACATATCAGAGGAATTGAAGGCACAGTTGTCGCCATGAGTACAGCAGAAGAAGTTGGTTAACCAACTCTAGTAACAAAGGTGAGTTGATCATTGGATCAACTCGCGTACATACTCTCAACTTGAGCTCATGTTCCCAGTGCATCTCATGCCTACGGCTCGTCCTTGTAGTTGTAGGTCAAGCTATAGCGCCACCTCTGTATACTACCAATGGCAACACTAAAAGAGATGAGCAAGCTGACACTTTTACTTTGTGGCCGTAAGTGTTCACCTTCTTTTATACTTATTGGGAGCGTGTAGGTAGGTTTTAACGAGTGATTCGAGTTCGACATTGTGTTTATGGTTCCGTGTTGTTGATTTTACCACCTCACCGGCCACCTGTTAAATTACTTAACTCCTCGGGACAACTAGTATAATGACAGATTTTTTTTATAACTACATGGTGCTGTGTATAATCTATATGTAGTTATGAACACGATTAACAAAAGACTTGATGATACTTAGGTGTAGTTATAAGAACTCAGTGTGATATATGTAATTACAATTATGAAGATCTATCAGCTATGACATATTTAAGACAACTATGAAGATCTGTCGGTTATCATTTGACTGGGTACAACTATAATTATCCATTATCTGTTTACTTTAAATTATGATGATTCACCAACTCATATAAAGAAATATTAACTGGGTGTGGTCTACTATAAAAAGAGGGGCCAGCAATTTTTATTTGGACTTCAACAGCTTCCCCTTCTGCTTGCTAAGGAGACTACTGCTCACATGTTGCGCAGCAGCCCTTTTGTTCTTCCGATATGTGCAAATCTGCAGTGCCTATGCTCGAATGTGGATGTTGATCGAGCTTCCGGCACTATGGGCTAATGATCTCTTTAACAAGGTCAGATCCACAGTCCTTATTACTGTTATGTGGAACACTCGGAAGAGGAGAAATGTAATGGTCTTTTGAGGCGACTTGGAACCTATTGACGTTCCTATCCGGCGGTGTGCGCACAATCTGGCACTATGGTCTAATAGATGTTAGGACCTTGCTAAACAAGTCCTTTGGGATTGGGCTTCTAGGTTTCATCTCTCTGAGAGAATGTACTCGTAATTTATTTTTCTTCCATTGTAAATGATCCGGAGTCTAGATAACTTATCTATGAGGGTGATTTATCTTTATTTTCTTGTCTCATAAATTTGTAAAGTCAAATATCCTAAAAGAAGAATGTAAGCATGTTATCACTTATCACCATCCAGCATTGTGTGCTGCAATGCCAGAGCTTTCATGAACAACTTTGGCAGCGGGCAAGTTCAACAAACTAAGCCAGATGCAGCTCTTATCTAGTGTATAATAAGAAACGATGTATGTTGGTTAATTTGGGTTGAAGAACTCAGAGCCGCATGGTCTAGGAGGAATGGTTGACGCACACAATTGCTTGGAAGTTAGAGTCTATGCCAATAATTACGGGTCACATCTACGTCTAATGGTGTCCACCCGCAAGATCGGTGGTCACTGGCTTAATGTGTAGAAGATCTTGCTGAATCAAAACCGTAAATTCGTTGTGTCTCATAGCTGATCCGATACATTTTGAATTATATGTCTTGCTTGTTGAGTCCGCTTAATAAATGGTGAGATTTCTTTTTCTTTCTTTGCCCCCCTTCCCATGAAGTACAACATAACATCAAAACTCATTAATTGACGAGATAAACAACCGTCCTTACTTGTTGGTCACACGATAAAGGGTCAGGTCACTACGCCACTCCTTTTATATGAGACCAACAGGTGAAGCTAACTTTGATATGCATGTCTCTTTCATTTGCTATGGATAGAACATGCGAGGAGGGGTTGATCCACAGTGATGGGCAGTGTCGATGATTTAGTGACAAGAAATGATGGGAATGAGATACATCGGAAACGTGCGTCAGAGCGCATGGACCGTGACTAGCTACCCAAACAGATAAACGAGCAGTGTGGTTGTGTACCCACGTACCAACTTGTACTATCTTCGAGTATCAACTTGTTGAGGTACTACTAAGTGCACGTTATACGTAGGCACGTAGCTGTGGTGGCTGGCAGGAAAATTGACCACTAGCTGCGAGGTCGGAGCACGTGCACTGCCGATCGGCGGATGTTGCTGTGGGAGCTATCCTAGCTAGCGATGAGCTTGTGGAGGCCGTAGGCGACAGACCCCGCAAGTGTGCGTGGGGTGCCAGCAGGCGTCAAGATATGCAGGTGTTTTGTTGCGGTGGGTCTGCCATAGGACCGGCAGTACGGAACTCGAGCTGACCAAATATGGTTCAAGGACATCCAAACTACATCACTAAAAACTATGCCATTTCTGTGCTTCCACAAAGCCGAGAGAACAGCACCAAACATAGTATTAAATGAATCAAGTTCTTCCCAGTAACCAAGTACTCCCTCCATTCGGAATTACTCGTCCAAGAAATGAATGTATCTAGATGTATTTTAGTTGTAGATACATCCATTTTTGTGATAAGTAATTCCGAACGGAGGGAGTAGGAAGTAATAGATTCCATAGAAATGCCTACTTGCTTGGAGAAGAAAGAACTAACGCGTTTGGTTCGGCCAACATAATGTATTCAGTTTAGCATATCTGGAAGCGCTGCTTCCGAATACTTTACCTCCTTTGTTTGGTTCGCGGGATTTAGTCCTGATTTCTAATCCCAGCCGGATCGGGCGGTTTCAACCTTACGAAGTGCCGTATTAGAAAGCGCTGCTGCAGAATACTTTCTCCGTTCAGAATTACTTATCGCAGAAATGAATGTATCTAGACGTATTTTAGTTCTAGATACATCTATTTCTGAGACAAGTAAATCCGAACGGAGGGAGTACATCGTAAGCGAAACAAACGGCTGGCTACGGTTTCGGAAGTCGTTGTATTCGGAAACCGCGCCTTTTTGTCCAAACCAAACGCGTCAACTTCTTGCCAAAACATTTTAGCACTTAAGCAGTAAAAAAAGGTGTTGAATACTTTCCTGTTCAGTACAGAATACACATTCCAATGGCTCATTAAACATTCTTTTCTGCAGGTTATCTCTATTCATAATCTTGTTGTAAGATACTAGCCAAAGGAAAATATGAATTCTTGGAGGAACAAGTCTCCAACATCAGGGATAAAAATAGGGGTAATCCCCCTATAATTAATAAAAACATACAAAGAACTAGTAGAATAAGTGGCTGATGCAGTATACTGCCAGGTCAAAGCATCATTATCCCCAGTATAAGCAATAATGCTTTTAGCAATGGCTTCAAGCGCATTCCAGGTGTTCATTAGATCAGAGGAGAAGGGCCTTCTAAATGTAAGCTTCAAAGTCTAAGAAAGGAAGGCCATCAGGGCCTGGGGCCCCATCTGAATAAAATCCAAATATGGCGGCCTTGATTTCATCCTTAGAAAATGGAGTTGAGAGTAGATCATTCTCATAAGATCTCACTTTGTCTTGCTCACTAAAAACTTTATCTGAAAGAACAAAGCCAAAGGCTTCCTCTTTCCTAAACAGGGAAGACACAATATCATTCTAGTGTTTGTTGGGTCAAAAAATCAGGACTTTTCAGAGATTGGATGCAGTTACTAATTCATGATCTGGTATGTACATAATGAAAACTTCATTCTCGATTCTACGATATTTTTTTCTTTCATTTTGTATTATAATACATAAATCAAAGTTGGGGATCAAGTAGCCGGAAGACATGGGAATAAAGGGATGGTCATTACATGCTTTCCTACGCCACAGTACGTGTCTGGTCTCTCGTGGAATTAATAAGATCGGATGTGACAAGAGCATTTGTGCGAACTATGATAGTTACGAGGTTTTGGGAGGATACATGGCTAGGGAAGACGCCCCTCGCGCTCCAATATCCTTCTTTGTATAACATTGTTCAGCGTAGAGACGCCTACATTGCAACAATTATGCAGTCAACTCCGCTTAATATTCAATTTATGAGGACGCTAGTGGAAACCCGTTGGGAAGCTTGGCTCAATCTTGTCAGAAGATTAATGGATGTTCAGCTGTCTCAACAACCCGATCAGTTGTGCTGGAAACTAACTAAGAATGGCGCATTCTCAGTTAAATCCATGTATTTAAATGTTATCAACTCTAGTTTGATTCCTAGATCGAAACATGTTTGGAAAGTTAAAGTTCCTTTAAAAATCAAAGTGTTTATGTGGTTTGTGCATAAATAAGTTATTTTAACTAAGGATAATTTGGCAAAACGAAATTAGAAAGGATCTACCAGATGTAGTTTCAGCTACCAACACGAATCAATCAAACATCTCTTTCTGGATTGTCCTCTGGCAAAAATTTTGTGGCGGTCGGTTCACATAGTTTTTAACATTACTCAACCGAATTCTATCAACACGTTATTTGGGACGTGGCTTGATGGGATACATTACGATACAGCAAGACACATTCGTGTAGGAGTGTGTGCTTTATTATGGGCAGTCTGGAATTGCAGAAATGATTTGGTCTTTAACAGAACAACAAATATTCACTTTTTGCAGGTTATCTTCAGAACCACTGCGTTGATCCGTATGTGGTCGCTACTCACTCCGACGGAGGCCAGAGAGCATTTGGTTACTGGGTCTACCCGACGGGAGATGGTAGCGCAGGATATTTTCAACCGGTTTGGAGGACGGTCATGTAATAGGATAGGCATGTAGTGCTTTTATCTTCTTATGCCAGCCGGTTGTGGCTCTTCCTTTTTACTATTTAGCTCTTGCTGAGCTTTTTTTCGTTCGTTGTTCGAGACTTGGAGACTTATGTTGGATATTTTTCTTATTAATAATATTGGCCGTATGCATCAATCAGATGCAGAGGCTGGGGCATACCCCCTTTTTCGAAAAAAAACATGGTTGGGTATTGAATGAGAAGACCTTTTCCTTCTTCTCCTAGTTTGGGCCTAGTTCTGGACCTTCTCCTTCTTCTCCTTCTCATCTGCACTAGCTTACCGATCCTCCATTTATTTAGTTTTTCGTTACATTTTCTTCCTTTGCTTTTGCGGGAAGGCAAAAGGAAAGGAAGAAAATGTAACAAAAAGCAAAATAAACCGTAATAGAAACGGAGAACGAGGAACCCCAGGAAAAGACCGGAATAAAACTACTGGAAACACGCGGAAAATTGGTAACTGGTCACTAGCTGGGCCCTACGATTGTGCTATAATTTGAAACTGTGAGCCTGAAATAAAAAATCACTGTAACATATATTTTGGTTTGCGTAAAATTGGTCATAGTATGGCCTGACTAGAAATAAGAAGGGACGAACCAAGCAAGTGAAGAGGCTATTAGCATATCACAACCTCTACCGATGATTAATTGATCTTTCTTGTCTAATTAATAGACAATGGAGGCGCGCTTTGCTGCGCCCGTCCTGGAATCCTCGTAGTTCCATAAGCATAATATTATGTAGATGCAAGAACCCTCTGAATTTCACAAGAACAAACTACATAGCTGGAAAACTAATAAATAATTCATTTTCTGCAGCAAAAAGGCAAGAACACAAATATCACCTCTGAAAAGTCATAATGTAGCTATCAAATAAGAAAACAAAGCTGAAGGAAGGGAGGATGGATAGAAGCAATGCTTACCAATGGATTAATAGCTCAAATTTTCTGCACATGACTCAAAATTTCAAAATAAAATTACTGACTAATTTATGGTGGTTTCAATGCATATAAGAAATTCCAAATTATTGTAGACATCATACTTTCACGGTGAGGTTATTTATAGCCTAACGGGGACACATTGCATTTGGCTATGTAACACTTGCCTTTGTCATCTTCTTGACCTCCATCGTGTCGATTTAGAATATCATATCATAGTGAAACATGTGGTTCTTAGCTAAAAGAGTCAATATTAATACATAAACCAAACACATTTAATTCAAGAAAAGATCGAACAATCACTATGTCAAATAGAGTTTGAAACAATACCATTGTCATCTAGCAAGGAAAAATGTACAAAGAACACTCGTTATTCAACTAAACTGCAACGTAGTAGCGTATATAATCCAAAGTTAGAAAGGTACGTAACTGACTATCAAATATCAGAACCATAATAACAGATGAATGAATGCGTGATTTAATCCATAATTACTATTGATGAAGTTATTATTATTTGTCTTGCCAAGTTTAAAATTTAATGAAGGGGTGTAGTGGAGCTTTAGTGGCAAACATCTGACATGATCATATCGATCGGCTCATAATTTCAGCCAATACTTGTACCATACAAAATAGAGCATAGCTGCAGACTTCATTCTTAAGAAGCGGTAGTCTAAAACAAATTGTTGCTTTCAAGTTTCAGAGCTAATTAGTTGTATTGATCATTCAGTCTCTGGAATGACCTGATTCGACGATTCAATGTATGATCGCACAAAGAATATCATTAAGGAATAAAAATCTGGAAACCTTACAAGATTAAATAAAAGCACAATCAACCAGTCACCTATCATACCTCTAATGATAGTAAGATTCCTACTTGGGTTGTTTGTCCACAGGCTGATTACTTCAATATGCAAAATGTTGGATTGACTATAAGTATGGGATGTTAAATCAACAATATGGGTGAATATTTGAATGTGAAATGCTGGTCTTGTTGAGTATCTAAGCAGAAGCATATTTCGTAACCTGAAAGCGAAGTCCAAAAGAAATCCTGACATACTAAACTGATGTCACTGTTAGAATATAAGTTGGGTTAAATATAGAGCCACTAGCACCACGCCATTAGAATTTTTTACTAATGGCGCACCTGTGTATAGCCCACCACATAGAAGTGCACCATTTTTTTTCAGAATTTTCTTTTTCAATTTTTTTTTAAATTTTTTTTCTTTTTTTCTTAATCTCGGGTCACTATAGCTTAATCTCGGGTCAATATGCTTAATCTCAAGTCAAATCATACTAAGTGGTCAAACTTCCCGGAAGGTCACCCATCCTCACACTACTCCAGCCCGAGCACGCTTTACTTCGCAGTTCTATCCAACCCCAGTACCACCTCACTTAACAGGCACTTGTTGATATATCTCATATCAATCCTATTAAACCTTGTTGATGTCTAGGACTTTGTTCATGTTCATGAGTATGATGAAATTTTGAAAAATATTTCAAACTTTCCGGTCATATTACGTATCATTTTTTGAAAAAAAATTGAAATCAAATTTTTTTTCTGTTACTAGTGGTGCACCTAGCAAACGGTGCGCCACTAGGAAGTTTGAAATTTTTTGAATTTTTTTGCCTCTAGATCTTGAAAGCCCCGTAACTTTTTTCTGTTAGGTTTTTGACGATTTTGAAAATGTTTAACGGGGTTCCCCCAGTTAAATTCAGATGTAACTCTTCGAGTAGATGATTTTTCCTATAGAAAACTTTTTAATCCGAGTTCGTATGCAAAAGTTATGCCCATTTTTAAATTCCAGAGAGATTTTGCAAATAAAGTCGAAATTCATATTTGTAAATTTTCTCAACAACTAGACCACATATCACATGAGAAACTTGTTTTCTTTTATTTTTTTAACATTTCCATCATTTTCTTTTATTTTTTTAAAACTGAAAAGGCGGTCAGGGGGGTGCATTCGGTGGATTTTTTTGGCCAAGTTAGTAATGGCGCACCGTGGGAGTGGTGCGCCATTACTAGTTCGATTAGTAATGGCGTACTAGTGGCGTATCGTGGATGTGGTGCGCCATTACTAGTTTGCGCGATTACTAGTTTTGAAAGAAAAAAAATTTAAAAAAAACTACTAATGGCGCACCGTAGATGTGGTGCGCCATTACTAGTTTAACTAGTAATGGCGCACTATCCCCTGCTGCGCCATTACTAGTTTTGAAAAAAAATAAAAAAAAATTGTTACTAATGGCGCACCGTGGATGTGGTGCGCCATTATTATATAGTAGTGGCGCACCACATGTCTGGTGCGCCATTAGTGTCCATGTCATCTATAGCCCATTTTCCTAGTAGTGGCAAGGTTTTGGGTACCGGGCGGAAAATTCGGTTACCGCCCGGTTCCCACGTTTCTCGCTACCCCACGAGAAAGCTGCGTCCCGAGCAAAAAAAATCAATTTTTTTCAAAAATCTTGAATTTCAACAGTGATAATCTGGTCAAGAACAGATAGAAACTCTTCCAAAACATGTAAGCTACTATGGTCTGATGGTAGACATGGCCCTCCCATCCCCGCGCATCCTATTGGTGCCAACCTACCACTGCGCCAACAGCAACTTCGTGATCTAGTTGAGCTCAGTACTAATATATTCCCAGCTCAAAAAAATTTGAATTCAAATTGTATTTAAAAAATTCGAGCGGTATTTCCTCGGAATTTCACGGTAACCGCGGTATCCGCGTTTCTCGCCCACCTTCGGTATTTTCTTGGGATTCGGTAGCTAAAACGTTGGTCTCACGACGCCGATCCTAGGACCTTCCACCACCTCCGCAGTGTGTCGCCTCCAAGAAGATCAATCTCCTCTCCCCGGGGACGCGGCATCCGATCATTAAAGATGAGTTCGGTTCATTAGATTAGTTTAGATCAATATCTTGATTTCCCTTCTGTAATTTCTTCTTTAGTCAAATAAAATTCGGCGATCTCCAACCAGCAGCCGAACGGCGATGGAACAGCGCCATGGGCGCTCCTCCGTCTGCCACACGCAGCAATGACCCCGTCCGACGCGCGCACGGGCGGGCAAGGACCAGATGAGATCTGCCTATGCAAGCGTCACCGATCCACGCGCTGGCTGCTAACCCCGCCATGGAGCAGTACGATATAGCCAGCAGCCCAGCAATACATGCACGAGCAGATCAACACCAGCTCATCTACATCAAGCCCGTCCAGCCTTGATCGATCGGCGCAAGCACGTCTGTGCAACAACCAGCTACGATCCGATCGAACCGTCGATGAGCCAGCCGCAAGCAAGTCCGAGTCAGCACCGACTGCAGCGAGAGGCTACGTTGCACGACGCATCGTTCTCGGATCACAGGAGGGAGCAGATCCTGCGGTGATTTCCATCGCGTACGAGTACGCGGATCTCCCGACGGCGCAACCAGCAACTCCTTCGAATCAGCGGTTCAGCACCGAGCTACCCATCGCCAAGCGCCAACAGCCGCATCGACTACACTCACGCAAGGAGCAGCAAGGAACACGGCCATGCGCGCATGCATACGTGCATGGCCGAACTCACAAAGACGTCCATGCGTACGCGCATGGCGTGGAGCCTTGGACTTCAGCCACGGGCCTTCTGCAAGGGTCGAAAGGCAACGACACGCAGGTCTCTGCGATCCGCGGGTCGGAACAATCACCATGGCGATCCGTTCTGGCCGAGGACCACAACACCTAGCCGCACGTCACTGTGGCGCCGGACGTCGGGAGGGCCCACAGGTTTTTGACTTCGAGGCACGCGCACGGACACGATCTTCACCAAGCCGACTCCATCGACCTTCTGCGCGCCGGCTTGCCGTCTACATCAAGCTGGACAACGAACACTTACCGATATGCAACTGCATCAACGTCTACACCACCGATCGACACCTCTGCATTAACCCTGTGCCACTTTATCGACCTGTACGACTAGCCCGACTGCCAGCCAACATACTTCATCGAGCACACCTATGAGAAGCGACCTCAACATGCACTGTCCACACGCCAGGTCGGTGTGGAACAAGATGCAATCTTCATAGACTTCTTCGACACGATACGACATCGACACATCGTCCCCGCGAGGGACGCCTTCAAGCGACATCATCGTCGACATGCCGCTGCAACGCCATTGCCGACACTTCATCGCCAAGGTCTTCATCAACATGGACTTTACCAACATCTTTGTCAACGCACCGCCGCCTTGTCCATAAGATGGACACCTAGCGTTCTCTGACAGACTTTTCTGCAAGACGCGACCTCGACAACGGCATTGACCGCGTCACGACGATGGCAACGATCGTGTCATCCACGACAACATGACTGCATCGACACGGCGTCACTACAGTGACGACCCTATACGGCCAGACGGTTCTGGCAAAACCGATGTGTGCTAGATGGGCCTCCTCCAGTCTTGGCAAAACCGGCGGACTCATCGCCGACGGCACCCTCTGACATCCGCAAGGTGCATCGTCCACGTCTGCAGCTCCGTCATAGCGCTTTTTTTTGCGCCTCCGGCTTTGTGCGGCTTCATCATCCACGACGACTACACCATCGACCATGACTACATCGACCACGGCTACATCACCATGATCGGCTACCTCGACATCGACATTAATGGCTTGGTCTAAAGCAACACATCGGCAACAACTCCAGTCAATAGTGTCCGCGTCGTCACCAGCGTCCACGCCACTCTCGCTGTGACTGCGGGAGGGAATAGAGGAGAGTCCAGGGAGGCGGACGCAGTCACCACACTAGGTGCTGACCCATCACCCATTAGAGACGCAGTTGATGATGGCGCAACGGAGAAGACGACGGAAGCACAATACTTCAAATTCAGTTGTAATTATCCGCTTCACTCCCGCTACGACTTAGGGGGAATGTTAGAATATAAGTTGGGTTAAATATAGAGATAAGGAGTAGAGATTGAATAGGTTTAAACCATGATTACTTGTCTTGTACTCCAAGCCTCTACCCTCCTATGTATTCTATATATACCCCACACATGGGTCAGATCAATAAAACAACATACAACAACAAATATTAGCATCCTACAATTTCCACAGTCGCCAAAGAACCAAACTACTTGTTTCTTTGTAATCTTCTTTTCTCGGAAGAAAGAATGGCTAAAAGAGTCTAATCTATTGCTAAGGTATCATATCTCAGGTATGGACAAATAAGACTCCACATGTTGAAAGTGTTGGTCTACAGATCAATAACTTAGCTAGGGCATCTCCAGCCGTTGATGCCCCCCAGTCGCGGCGCCCACGGTTAGTCAAAAAAGGCAAATACGGCGCAAAAACGACTCAAATTTAACGCAAACATCGGCGAGTTCGTTCAAACTTAAACATATTTTACAAAAAAAAGAAAAAAACTACCGCGGGCTACCCCCGCCGTCTCCCTCGCCGCCCGCCCACGCGGTTCTACATGCCGAGGAGGCTGTAGAACCGCGTGTAGTCACCGCCGTCGTCGTCATCGTCGTCGTCGTCGCCGCCGCCCCCGCCTACGCCTCTGCCGTCCCTGCTGCATCCCTCCCCCGGTTGGCGCGGCAGGTTGGACGGTCCGGGCGTCGTCGTCGTCGTCATTGTCGAGGACCACGACGCTGCTTTCGCCCTCGCGCTTCACGCTTGCGGGCGGCGATCTCCTCCAGGGCCCCGCGCTGCCGGACCATCTCGTCGCGGAGGTAGTCGTCCCGCGCCCACCGCGCGGCAGCTTTGGCATTGATTCGCCGCGGGAAACGAGGCGATGAGGACGACGAAGGGCCGAGAAGAGAGCCGTGTCGCTGACGCGGCGGGCCCGCGGCTTTTTCGCGTCAAAACAGTTCGCCGGCGCCCAGGCGCCCCCAGCGCCGGGTTCGGGTTGGGTCCGCCGGCGCTGTTTTCGGCCCAAGCCGGCGAAAATCAGGCTCCTGGAGGCGCGACTGGGCCGTTTTTTCGACGCCGACGCGAAAAAAACGCCTGGGGAGGCCTTCCTGGGGGCGCGGCTGGAGATGCCCTTAATTAGCTTGAGAAAATGCATAGTTGGGAATCCTGTCATAAGTACCAATGAGCTGAAAATGTGAGATCAAGACAAATAAGACAGCACATAAGTTGTTCAAACCAAAACAAGGGAATGCTACTAAAGTCAAGAAAACCGCTGCCACACACCTTCACGTTCGCATGCCCGTAGCTAGTTAGGACTTAGGCACGTCTCCATGTCGCTAGGAACCCGCTGCCGCTTCCAGCATATTGAGTATATGTTTAGTTAGGAAATATGATCGAGATAGATTAGGATATGTTTTAGCTTGTCTTGTAGTCCAAGTTAATCATTGTACTCATATATATAGGGTGATCAGGGGGCCATCGAGATAGACTAGGATATGTTTTAGCTTGTCTTGTAGTCCAAGTTAATCATTGTACTCATATATATAGGGTGATCAGGGGGCCAATCCCAGTGCCCCGGCCGCCGTCCCCTCCCCCCTCTTCTCCACCTCGTTGTCCCCAAAGACGTGCGCCGGCTAAGCCCGGGCGCCGCCGGTGATGGGATGGCGGAGATCTAGGCAGCAGCCTTGCGGTCTGGAGGGACCGACGGCGCGAGATCGCCCTTCGGTCTTCGTCTTTCTTGACGGTTCGGCGCTGCTCCGGCGGCTTCGTGGGGAGGGCGGATCAGGAGGGGATGTAGTCATGGTTGACCGGTCGGCGGCGTCTCCGGTCAGATCTCATTTGGCCGGTGCCGCTGACGGTGGTGGCTATCTCCTCCGTCGGAGGTGGTCGGAATGAGGCTGGATGGTCAGATCTCGAGATCCGCCATCTAGTTCCGGCTGCGAGTCAGGAAGACATAGTTGCCGGTGAAAACTGAAAACCGAGCCCATGGCGACGTTCTGCGTTGTTACCTTGATGAAGGCATCATCGTGTAACTGTTGTCGACCCACTCGTGCTGCTCCGAGGGAAACCCTAGGATCTGGTCTTCCAGATCGGACGATGGCGGTACTGCGGTGTCGTTTTCTCTCTTGGGAGCATCATTTGTGAAGCAGAGCTGGAAGATAGAGGCAGGAGGTGGAGCGGCCTCGTCTTGCACGGAGCTTTCGGTGGAGATGTCAAGTCATGTCTGGCCGACAGGTGCTACACTGCGTCATGCCTAGTCAGCAGGTGCTACGCAAGACAGATCTTCCAAAATCTTCGTGTCTGGACGGACAAGCGTGGGGCGGTGGCGCTGCTGGGCGCCGTGGTGGCGTCGACGGATGGACGGACTCGCAAGGATGATGCATATCTCTCTCCTGAAGATGGGTTAGCGGTTCGATGATGATGGCGGTGTCTGAAACTTGTGCATGTGGCGACGCTTTAGGTCTGCTGCACTGGCTGTGAGTTCCGATAAGTTATGTGGATGGATCGGCGACGGCACCGGTTTTAGATATGGGGAGTGAGAGCACTCCACATTATCGAGTTTTGTAGGTGTGATGGTGGCTTGGGATAGCTTGATGTAAGTTCCTGTTAAACCTATGTTGAATCATAAATAAAGATCGCCGTATGCATTGATTGATGCAGAGGCCGGGGGTCTTAACCTCCTTTTCCAAAAAAAAATGTCCATGAGGCTCAAGCAATAAACAACGATTGACCCAATCCCTCTCTCCCTTCTATCATGGTATCAGCCTAACCGATCTAAACCCTAGCCGTTGCCCACTGCGCCCGTCTCATTTGTCAGGAATGGTTGTGCTCTCGTGGAAGGGTTGAGGAGGGCTCTAGGGGCAGTTGTGGCGGCGGTGGAGGCAGCTCGGATAGCCTACGCCTACACTTACGTTCAGCCTTCAAGATAAGCACCCAACAGGGAGGCAGGACGGCAGAAGTCTTTCTCCTGCTCTCTGCATGCACTCTGCTTGGTCAGTCAATCCGCGTCTGCTCTCTTTGATTCTTAGTTTCTTTGGCGAATCGATCATGGCAGAGTGGGGGTGCAGGCCACAGCAGCAGCAGCTGATTTGTGCTCTGTTTTGAGATAAAGAAAAGGGAGTCAATTTAATCTCGGTGCTAGTCGAAGTAGCAAGTTGAAGTTGTGGTGAAAGATGTAAAGGAAAGTTATAAGGTTAGATCTCTAGCAATGTCATGTTTGGTCGGACGTGCCGCGGCAGTAATCCACTTCCTTTGTCAACTTTAGCTTCAAAAATACAAATCATGTTGTTTGTGTAACGTTTATGAATTTCAGCTTCTCCAGTCTCTGCCTCCTCAGTGGGTAACAATAACTTTAATGTTCCTGTTATGCAGTGTTGGATGAATATAAGTTCATGAATCATATGAGTGGTTTTCGGTTTTCTTTGTGTTGGATTGTGGAGGCTGCCAAAGCATGGTTTTACTCGGTTTCGAAAAGGTGTGATAGGTCCCGGGGGTACCGACACCCCCTTATCCTATCCATTCAGCCTCGCTGAGATTTGTGCAGTGGACTGTCGTACACAGACACTTTGCAGCGTGAGCATGCTTATCGGTGCCATTTGACACAGAATTCGATGGTCTGTCGTAGCACTAGGCATGCAGTAGGTGCTAGGTCTGGGAGCCTATCTCAACATGAGTGACAGGCACATGAGTCACAGTAACTAGTCACATCTGAAGGGAGAGAGATGAGAAAGGAGACAAGAGAGAGCCCGCATCACTACTGGTCCGTGTCTTCCAAGCGAATGTGAGAGAGAAAAGAAAAGTGAGGAGAGAGAGAAAAAGGGAAGTGCTCACGTCAGTTCAATTTATTTGGGTTTGTCTTTGTGTCACTGTGCACTTCACTACACATCTGGGAAGGTACTCCTCATCAACTGATTTTCTTTCAGGAGTACGGTAAAGCTTTATGGTCAACTTGATTGTCTATTTATTGGAGTCACGAGCAGAATAGGTAGATGGCTAGCACGCAGCCGTGTCAGGAATCTCAAATAAGCAATGCCCCGCTGGGAGCCTGGGATTACTGTTCGTGTTATCTGCAAAACACAAGGATGAGGCAGGGCGTGATCCAGATCCCAAAAGAAGCAGAAGTGACGTGAACGGTGTGGATAGTAGGGTGTCTGGACACCCGGGAGTCAAAAAGTCTGTCTCCGTTTTGGGTTTCTTGCGTTTCTAGTGTATATGCTGTTCTCGCTTCGTCAGGACTCGCCTTTCTTTCAGAACGAAATCAAGAAACAACCATGCAATCCTCTATTGGAATAGTGGCAGTAGATTTACAATGCTTCACTGAATAAGGAGAGCTGCACATACTTGCTGAGATGCTGATAAAAAGGTCTACTCCCAATCAGTGCTCCCAGGTCTTTTGCTCTAGAGACACCCCAGGACCTTGGCTTAATCCCCCTCAAGCCATGTTCTGTTAATATCCTCCCAAGAGTACTGGAGGGCATTTAGGGGGATTTTAAATAGAAAGACCGTCGAAGGGAACAGACCCTCGAGAGATGGAAGGCACTCCCAAGTCCCAATTCGCTCGCTATCGTTGCTCGTTGGAGGAACAAAAATGGTTGAAACTGCCATGCGTGTAGCAGAAAAATCCCTGTCAAATGTCTCCTGTGGCGTAACGCAGGCCGATTGCCTCATGTACATATTCTCAACCTCAACTCGTGTTCCCGGTGCATCCCATGCGTAGCACCGATCATCATTCTTGTAGACCAACCTAGCGCCACTTCTCTATCCACCTGATGGCAGCAACAAAATGATGTGGAACCTTACATTTTTGTGGTGCAGTTTTGCGTGTTCAGCTTCTATATATGCTGGTGCAAAGGAGGGATTCGAAAATGTATTTACGGCCCAGATACTATTGATTTTACCACTCACCAGCCGTCTGTCCAACTATTTAACTCCATGAATACAGTTTCTACCAATCCCAGTGGCATGTTTTATCCATATAACTAGCAACCCAATGTGTTATTGGTTTACCTCTTCACTCGAGTTTGTCCAACTGTGTAACTCCATCTGTACGGTTGTTATAAGAGGTACAATCCTAGTTTTTTTCGACAAAGGGTGTATTTTATTAACTTAAAATGAAGCATCAAGTGGATACAAACACCATGAGCACACACCCGGCCTCTACACAACTAAGATGCACACAGCTAACACCAATGCACACACACAAAGAAACACGCCGGCAATGAGCAAAGTCATCAAAGACCGAAGCTGTGCCTATGCGAGGAAAAAAACCCGAAGTATTCATAACAGCAAGCGATGAACTACAGTGATGACCATCCGCACCAATCATTCTTCACATCACAAGGACACGAGAAGGTTCTCCAACAACAACGCCTTTAAAAAGGAAACGACGATCAAGCGCCGTCATCGCCGGACCTAGCCACCAAAGGCCAGATCACGAGTTTTCACCCTAGAGACAAGTCCGAGTAAACTCCAAGCCACGCCTTCAAGAAGGTAACGACGCCAAACGCCGCCATTGCCAGGTATACCCAATTAGGGTTAGACCTAGGGCTTTCACCCCGGAGCTCGAGACCGGATGCTCGATAAGCATCACCAATCTGAAATCATCATGTAATGTATTCATCCTCCACTTTCCACTTTCCCTGCAGGTTCATGCACACACGATCCTTAGATGAGATGTGACAGTCACTGTGGAGAGAAGAAAGTCCTTGCACCGCCAAAATCCCAGATTGGATGATTTGACAGCCTCGCACCAACTTCACAACTGCATCCAGTGGTAGATCTATTGCAGACGACACCACCATGTGCCGTAATTCTCACCCACGGTGGAGGATCACGACCGGACGCCCACAAAATTGTAGGTCATGGGATCATGCCCTCCGACGCAGAACTTGGGACTGCGGCCATGGACCACCATGATGATGCGAGCACCGCCTTCCGGACTGTCATGCCGCCCGCCATCGATGTTCGTTGCCAACTCGCGGCTGTGTTGATCCCTCACGCCGCTACCCAAGTACACCGCTCCGCCATTGTTGAGCGTGTAGCGCCGTTGTCGCCCCAGATCATCGCTGCGCTCTTTGCCGCCGCCGCTGCTCACTTCGAGTTGCCGCCATGAATGGCCGCGGTGGAACCACCCGGCACCCCGCCGCCACCATGGGTTGTGCAGGCTTTGCCTGCCGGCAGCATCAGGCATCGGCGAGGGTAGGAATCGGACATGAGGATGACCAGAAAAAGCAGATCGAGATCGCCTCCCGTGTCGCCTGTCCGGACGACGCGGGGGCAGTTACGACGCGCCCGTGTCGGCCGAATAATCGCGCCTTGTGGGCAATCCGAGGGGAGCTACAATCCTAGTGGCGTGCAAATTGTATTTAATGGACCCGGGGTGTTGATATTTTCCTCCTCACCGACTGTATGATCGAGTAAGGGAAAGTAGGAGGCGCAGAGGTCACTGGAGCAGTTGATTTGTGCTCTGTTGTGAGATAAAGAAAAGGGAGTCAATTTAATCTCGGCGCTAGTAGAAGTAAAGTTGTGATGAAAGCTGTAAAGGAAAATTATAAGGCTAGATCTCTAGCAATGTCATGTTTGACCATTTTTGCACACATCCGAGCAAAGGAGAGACCACTTTGTTTCTGGCTGGACTGGGGGCCCGGATGAGAACGTTGTTCGTTTGAAACTTCGGTTGTTGAGGCAACTGGAAGACAATGAATTAGAGAGTGCCTAAACGGTGATACTTTGTGCCATGGATGTGTTATAATCATTCTGCAGCAGCTTTGCATGCACTTTCCTTTGTGGCATATAATCAGGAATATAGATAGTTTGCCCAGGAGGAGGGTACTTTATTTGCGAAAGTGCTAAAGTGATCACGAGCTGCAGTGCTCTGGGTATCTGTACCACAACTCCTTCTCGTGATGAGTGTTGGTGGACAGGTCTTTCCAGGGTGGAATTCCAGCGATGCAAATTTTTTATGGCCCATGGACCACCAGCCCAATGGAATCGCAGCTTTGCCGTTAGCACGGACCGGCGCGGAACAGATTTTACGCTTGGCGGGGCAGAAATTGCATTAGGAACTGAGCCGTCCCGATAGGGATTCTGGTCTAACGGGTGGTTGCACACTTATTTAATGCATCTACTCGTTGGAGGCAGGAATCTTACCCAGCACGGTTCTCATCTACATAAGCACCTCATCCCACTTGGTTTATCTCACCTCGCCCTCAAGCATGTCTGCATCATCATCATCGGCACCCCAGGATGAGATCTTGCCCCTGGTCCCTTGTCCACAGTGCGGCGATCGGGTGTATACCGATCGCTCGCTCTGGAGTCAACGTCGGCCGTCGTTTCTACAAGTGTGTGAACTTTGCGGTCAGTTTTTCCGAGAGTATCGAAGCTGACCCCTATATTCGGCACAATTACATTATCACCAGGAGTTTCAGCAAAAACTCTGACCGATTTCTCCAGGGCTGTCATCCTATCCGGGCAGGGAGCACCCCCCGGCGCTGCAGCCCCAACCCTGACCCTGCATACATCAGCAAAGAAAATGTATTCTTCTTAATTACAACAATGTATAACTACGAATCTTACTGCATAGCTTCGTCTATTTGTTTTCACACAAGCAGCTGCAGACTGCGATTTTTTCAGGACTAGCACTGCACACTTATATTTATTCAGTCCTACTGCCTCTGTAATACATCTTCAAGTTCAGAGTCAATTATATTGTTTCATCTTTTCTGTAGTAATTTAATTGCATCGACGGCACATATTGGCAATTGAATACATCAGTCCACCAACTAATCCTACCAAGAATCCAATTATCTGCACACCGTATTCAGTCATACAGCACGAATCAGTAACACATACAAACCTTCTAGTCCATCCTGGAGCCTGTGGATCAACTTGCTCTATCGAGTTCTCAGATCCCTGCGGCCTCTCACGCCCATCCATTGCTGCTCCATGAGGCGGCGAGCAGATTAGCGCATCTGCGCTGGATGCACTCGCCGCCGGCAAGGACGACGCCGGCACCGGAACAACAGGACATCGCGTTGGCCCCGTCGGTATCTCGTTGTCATTCACTTCCTCAATCAGAGTCGTTCTGCAAGAACAATCCAACCAGAGGTAAAGTTAGATCCAGCGCCTAACTCAAATCCGATAGCAAATATAAACCCAATCCAAGAGTGAGCTAGCTAACACGGAGGAGGAAGATTAGCACCTGTTGAACGGCTGCAGCAAGAACTCCATCGCCGTCGGAGCCGGCACACCGCAGCTTGAGGTGGTGGTAGAGCCGCCGCCGAGCCGTCCGCAGTGCCGCGATAGCCCCAGGAGGTGGAGGTAGGAAGGAGTGACGCCCACCTACCCATTCTGCATTTACTCCACCAGAATCACGTCGTGCTACGCATGATTCACGGATCAGTAATCGCACGATGATCCGAGCCACGGAACTGAAGTCAATTACTGCCGGCCTCGAAAGCATGAGCAGTTCTGACCCACCGCGCATGACAATTTATGCATTAATTAGTTTCCACTTTCCACGTCGACTCCTGGGCCCAGCATCGGTCACGTGTGCGCGCTAAGACGAATCACGAGGCCTTATTCGAGGGGACAGATACCGAGCGCCTGTGTGCTCGGGATCAATTCCTCCGCGTCCCTTTATTTGCATCTTGTATATTAAATACCCCAAAAAAGTAAAGAATTGGATCATGGTATTACCATGCACAGTGTGGTGATTTGGCATGGAGGTTTCATTCAAATATATTAGCGTATCACTGCAGGCATGGATGGGAAGAACTTGGGCAGCGCGTAAAGCCAGATGTCTTGACAGATGATAAGGGAGCCCTGAAGCACACTGCAGATTCTTACACCGGAAATCTGACTTCAGTGAATGGTCAGAAAGTTGTAGATATTAACATGGAAGCTGCCATATCTGCTGATGATGTCATATGAGCCGGCGGCTTCGGTGCCAAAGACGACATCGGCAACCTCCTACTGACGGCGATGGACGCGACTCACTTTGAAGGCGAGAAGGAGCAGCTGTCCATCGTTCCATTGGTAGGGAATGTCCCTGTGCTCCATCGTTCCATTGGTAGGGAATGTCTATGTCACGAGAGGAAAGTTACAATTCTTTTTTTTAAGATGGAAAGTTGTTATTCTATTGAGGATGGGATCGTTTGAGATATGTGAGATGGTCGTTAATTGGGTATGTTAGGGAAAAGAACAACCTAAAATCTAAAAAGTGGCCGCGCACGATTTGATGCGATCGAGCAGCTGGCTGGGAACCACACGATCTCTATCACGCGCGTCTATCCCCACTTCAGGTGCCATCTGGTCGGCAGCCAACCTACCTCTTTCTCAATCTCTCCCAACCCGTCTCTCTCTCTCTCTCTCTGTGTGTGTCTATTCTCCCTTCCTCACAGATCTGGATCGGAGGGGGCTCACTGGCGTCTCCCCTCAACGCCGACCACCAGAAACCTCCACCGGCTGGCCACCACGCTCCACCGGCTGAGAGGAGGCTTGGCCGCGCCGCCACCAGCCCCCACCACGACATCCCGCCTACCGTCCTGTTGCTCCTTCTCCTACCGGATCCAGTCCCATCGCCGTCGTTCCCCTCCGTCGTCGACGGGATACAGCCTCTGCGTCGACGGGATGGCCATCATCCTCGACGAGATGCGGCCATCGTCTCCTTCCTCTGATGTCGTCTGAGTTTATTCCCCTCCATCCTGATTGAGCCCATTCCCTCCCACCCGCTTGTTTGATGATGATAAAATAAGACAAAAATAAGAAGCAACTGAGAAAAGGTTTAGCATGCACCTGATTACCATCGCACAGATTACACGGGATTCTTGTTGTTATTGTTGACGCATTTCTGAACGCAGGAGGGAAGTTACAAGGGAAGGGAAAGCACTAGCTAGCAGGGACCTACTTCATGCGTGTTGCAAGACCAGCATAGGCTGGAGTTCTACCGTTGCTTTGGTCGCGGTGCTAGTGAATTTTTGTGTTGATGCATATGTTGTTGCTCCTATGGAGTGTTGCTGAATTTTCTTTTCCTACTGAAGATGGTGCTATGTATGTGCTTGGGCTGTTGAATATGCTACTGGATTTAGCAAAAGAAGAAGCGAAAATATTGTGTTTGGGCAGCTATAATATGCTACTAATTTTTTGTTGGCGTTAACAATAATTATAGTTGCACACATAATAGTTCTGAGTTGGATATGATCATTTCAGGTCTGTAGTCGATTTGGCGCGTATCGCTCTGCAGCCGATTTGATGCTCTACAGGTACTAGTGGATTCAGCTGATTTGTGCTCTTTAGTTTATCTAAGTACTGAACATGCTAGCCCATCTGTTGGAATACATCAAGTTTTCAAAAAATTCAGACTTTTATTGTTCTACTTTCTGAAGAAACTACATTGTTGCACATGCGTGCCATGGAGTTGCATACTCTTATCGACATAGTAGCACACGCATGGCTGTGGGGTTGCACACTCACGCCCGCATAGTCGCACGCGCACGGTTGCGAATGGTGCACGCACGATCACGGAGTTGCATACTCTCGTCGGCATAGTCGTACATGCGTGGCCACGGGGTGGCACACTCTCGCCTGCATAGTCGAACACGACTGCGGGAGGTGCACACACGACATCGGAGTTGCACACTCTCGTCGACATAGTCGCACATGCGTAGCGATGGGGTGGCACACACTCGTCCGCATAGTCGCACGCGCACGACTGCAGGAGGTGCACACACGACTGCGGAGTTGCACACTCTCGTCGGTATAGTCGCACATGCGCGGCCGTGGGGTTGCACACTCTCGCCTGCATAGTCGCGTGCGCAAGGCTGTGGGAGGTGCACACTCTCATCGGTTTAGTCGCACATGCGGGGCCGCGGAGTTGCACACTCTCGTCGTTTTGTCGCACATGCGGGCTGCTGAGTTGCACACTCTCATCGGTTTAGTCGCACATGCGTGGCCCTGGAGTTGCACACTCTCATCGGCATAGTCCCGCATTTGTGGCCGTGGAGTTGCACACTCTTGTTTGCATAGTTGCACAGACATAGCCATAGAGTCGCACAATCTCGTCCGGATAGTTGCACACGAATAGCCGTGGGAGGTGTTCATGCCTGGCCACGGATTTGCACACTCTCGTTGGCATAGTCGCACATGCATGGGCACAGAGTCGCACAATCTCGTCTGCATAGTCGCACACTAATTGTTGTGGAAGGTGGTCACGCTTGGGCGCGGAGTTGCACACTCGCACATGCATGGCCGTAGAGTCGCACAATCTCGTCTGCATAGTCGCACACGAATTACCGTGGGAGGTGTTCATGCCTGGCCACAGAGTTGCACACTTTAGTCGGCATAGTCGCACATGCATGGCCACAGAGTCGCACAATCTCGTCCAGATAGTCGCACACGAATTGCCGTGAGAGGTGCACACGTCTGGTCGTGGAGTTGCACACTCTCGTCGGCATAGTCGCACATGCATGGACACAGAGTCACACAGTCTCGTCTGCATAGTCGCACATGAATTACCGTGGGAGGTGTTCACGTCTGGCCGCAGAATTGCACACTCTCGTCGGCATAGTCGCACATGCACGGGCACAGAGTCGCACAATCTCAGTCGGATAGTCGCACATGAATTACCGTGGGAGGTGGTCACACCTGGCCGTGAAGTTGCACACTCTAGTCGGCATAATCGCACATGCATGGCCACTGAGTCGCACAATCTCGTCCGGATAGTCGCACACGAATTGCCGTGGGAGGTGCTCACGTCTGGCCGTGGAGTTGCACACTCTCGTCGGCATAGTCACACATGCATGGCTACAGAATCGCACAATCTCGTCTGCATAGTCACACACGAATTGCCGTGGGAGGTGTTCACGCCTGGCCTCGGAATTGCACACTCTTGTCGGCATAGTTGCACATGTGCTTTTGTAATACTCACGCCCGGTCGCGGGGCTGCACACGTGCGGCGACTACCTAATAGTTGGCCAGGGCATAGGTTTAGCAGGCGAAATTGCACATTTCACTGTTAGAGAGTAGTATAGGATGGTGCCAAGCATGTCCACAATTACAAGAAAAAGTTGCACATCGTCTGTCAGCTAGTTGCACATCGATGGCTAAACAGTTGCACCAAACGGAGACTAAGTCGCAGAATTTTTTTTATCGAAACATACCCATGCTGGATCTAGTTTCGAAGAGCACGTCGCGAGGGTTCCAACGGTGAAAACGGATCTTAATTTCGACACGCGGTTTAACAATTATGGCTTTTTAAAAATTTAAAAACTCGAATTAAATGCGTTCACACCTATTAACTTGGCTGCTTTTGTAATATTTTCTGTCTACATGGTACTTATGGATTAACTTTTTATATATCAATTAGGGGGACATACTATTACTCCCTCCGTCCGGAAATACTTGTCGGAGAAATGCATAAAAATGAATGTATCTAGAACTAAAATACATCTAGATACATTCATTCCTCCCACAAGTATTTTCGGACGGAGGGAGTACCTTTTATGGATCAAGGGACAAAAAATTTCCAGTTTAGGCCGGCCGTTCGCGTAGGCTAGCGAGCAGCCGACCGCTCGGTAGACTCGTCCAAAGAACAATGATGAATAAATAAGGACCGGTCTAGCGAGCGGCTGGCTGCCCGCTACACTTTGCGAGGGACCGGCCTAAAACGGGAAGTTTTGGTTCCATAATAATCTATAAATAGTAATTATTTGTCTTGAGGTAGAGCTTTAGAACGGCCAGTGGATAAGAAAAGTATATGGTTCCTTGTACATAAAAGGAAGTTGACAATCTAGTTTGCTTTTTAATTTTTGTTTCTTAAAAAAGCCATAAATTTTGAACCAAACATTAAAATTAAGATCCGCTTTCACCATTGAAATCCTCGTGATGTGCTCTTCGAAACAAGATCCCGCATGGATATGTTTTGACAAACTTTTTTTTGTGCAATTTTATCCCTGTTTTGTGCAACTGGCTAGCTGTTGATGTGCAACTACCTAATAGTCGATGTGAAACTTTTTCTCTATCCATGGATGTGCAATTTTCAATGACGACACCTCGCCTCAAACTACCTAATATCAAGTGAGACGTGCAACTTCGTCTGCTTCCCAATCCAACTGCTTAGTAGTCGATGTGCAACTTTTCTCTTCTAGTTGGAAGCGCAATTCTTACTATTTGCTACCTCGGTCAACTGCCAAGCAGTGGATGTGCAACTTCGGAAACTGTCCCAGCCAACTACCTAACGGTTGATGTGCATGTGTAACTTTCGCCCCTACCCGTGTATGTGTAGTTTTCATTGCTAGTACCCCTTCCCACCCACCCCAACTAGCCCTCATGGTCTATGGATGTGCATTTTTTCACCATTCAACGAATTCATGTCAGTGAGATGTGTAACTTTATCTGTTGCCCTGGCCAACTGCCTATCAGATTCTGTGCAACTACTTCTATTGCCCCGCCAACTACTTCCAATGACCGTGTCCAACCGAAAACAACTATGTGTGCAACTAGAACTACTATAGATGCCAACAAAAAATGATCACCGTGGGTGCAACTTTCCAATGACCGTGTTCAATTGAAAACAACTATGTGTGCAACTAGAACTACTATTGATGCCAACCAAAAATGAACCCCGTGTGTGCAACTTTCCAATGACAATGTCCAACTGAAAACAATTATGTGTGCAACTAGAACTACTATAGATGCCAACCAAAAATGAACCCCGTGTATGCAACTTTCCAATGATCGTGTCCAACTGAAAACAACTATGTGTGCAATTAGAACTACTATAGATACCAATAAAAATGATCACCGTGTGTGTAACTGAGAACAATTATGTGCGTAATATCTAGAAGTACTATAGATGCCAACAAAAAATGATTGTTGTGTGTGCAACTTCCCAATGATCATGTCCAACCAAAAACAACTATGTGTGCAAAAATGTTTGTAGCTGATTATAACTTCTGAATTGTGACCTCTATGATCATATCAACAAAATATGCATACTTCATGCTATCTGAATCATCCAACGACTAACGATGTTGAGCGGATTAGCTTATTATATGCTAATCAGGTATTAAAGATCCACGTACTGTAGATGGGCTTCTCCGCATCCTTGTATTGAAGGTAGAGAAACGGGTGAGCATGTGCTCCATCACCGCGACTGCACGAGGCACATCCCAGGTACACAATCCTGTTCCTGTAAGAAAGGAACGAGGCCAAATCCGGCAGCGGCTGCTCAAACTCTGTTTACATCAGAAACGGTATAACCTGCCAAGCAAGAAGACGCAGTAAATTTACCCAGCCGGATAAGCCATGGTGCAGATTCGGCCAGGGAGCAACGATCCAAGTGTAGCTACTCGTTCCATCGCGATGACATCCCTGGCGCTGCAGCCACCAGCGGGGTCCGGGTGGGGGGTCAGGAAGCGCTGCTTGGGGGTGGCCAGGACGAAGGCGGGGGAGGCGGCGAGCACGCACGGGCGGGCGGCGAGGTGGAGGCGCGAGTATGGCATGGATGGGAGGGCGGTTGGAGGGGAGAAGAGGGCCGAGGCGTCGAGGCGGCCACCGCCTCGACGAACTCCAGCGGTTGAGAACGCCCCGACCAGGTAGCACCTGGCGCATGCTCTGGCGAGATCGTGCGGTCAGCGATGGGCCGCTCGCGAGCGCTAGATAGTGCGCGTGCACTTTGAAGGATTTAGGAATAAATAAATACCATAAATGGGAGGTGGGATTTTGTCAGAAAAATCGGTGGAGAGATGACGAGGTGGTTCGATCGATGGGGAGGGAGGCTAGCGAAAGAACAAAACGAGGTACATACTGCCCCTTTATTAGGAGTAGAGAGATTTGAAAATAAGGTGAATTTATGGAAAGAGTGTGTTTGATCGGCATATGTTTGATTGCGACGGAAATAGCAAAAGGATTTGATTGCGATGCGATTTCATTGTTGTTGTTTATGGAAGCTTTTTGTGATGCGATATGTTTTGGATGGAAGGTTTTAAACCCACCCTTCGATATGATTTGATTGACGTCTTATATGGAACGGTGCAATGGGAAGATGGAAGGTTTGGTTTGGTTTTTTTTGGCATGAGACGTGTGGGTCTGGTAATGAATTAAAACCGGTGTTGGTTTTCGGAGGGAGGGGAAAAATCGGCAGGAGGGAGATCGCTTGGTGGGGCATAAATCGATGCCTGGGTTTACCAACGAAAGCAACGAATGACGTACGGACTGAGACATTAGGAGTAGAGATAACAGCAGTAACTTTACGGTGTCGCTGGCGATGACAGTGCTCCGAGGTCTGTTACTCTAGCAACACCCCAAATTCGGGAGGAGATTTCGGGGGATTTTAACTATGAAGTGCATCCCACCGAACAGACCCTTGAGAGATGGCAGGCACGTCCAACGCCTTCGCATAGACGCCACATTGCTTGAATCAATGTGAAGATGAGCAACAGTGCCGTCACAGTTTGTTGGAGGAATAAAAAACATTGGAATCGCCATGTGTGTAGCAGATGAATCTCTGCGAAAAATCTCCTGTGGAGTACACAGCTTCATAGGTTCATGTACACATTCTCAACTTCAATTCGTGTTCCTGGTGCATCCCATGCATAGCACTGATCATCATCCTAGTGGACCAAGCTACCTTCACTGGTGGAAAAAAGGCCTTTGGTCGCGGTTCGCAACTGCCATTAGTCGCGGTTGGGCAACCGCGACCAAATAAGCGCGACTAATGCCCCCCACCTTTAGTCGCGGCTGCTTAAGAACGCGACTAACGGCCCGTCCACGTGGGCGCCAGGCGGCCGTCGAGGCGGAGGACCTTTAGTCGCGGTTCTTCGCCAACCGCGACTAAAGGCCGCCACAGGTTTAGGGTTTTAGCCCCCCCCCCTAAACCTGTTTTCTGTTTAATTTGTATTGTTTTATTTCTTTTGTGCTTTATTTTAATTTTGAAGGAGTTTCATATATTCTACCGCCGGGCACGCGCCGCCGCTTGCCGCCGGCGTGCACGCTGGAGAAGCCAAGGAAGGGGTGATGCGTCGCGGCGGGCGTCCGCGCCGCGTGAGCCCAAGAATGGGTCGAGGCGTTGGAGAGCGCGGCATGTGAAGTAGCCGGAGGTGGCCTTGGCCGGATGCACTACCAGGTTCCGAGGGCGGGCGAGCGAGGCGGCGCGCGCTGTGGGCGAGGGAGGCCGGTCGGCGGCGTTGAGGGCGGGCGAGCGAGGCGGGCAAGTACCGAGGCCGGCCGCGACGCTGCGATAAGCGAGGGCGACGGCGGGCGGCGCCGAGGGCGAGGGCGACGGCGGGCGGCGTCGAGGGCGAGGGCGACGGCGGGCGGCGTCGAGGGACCGTCTCCAAACCCTACGAGGCAAATACACATAGTATGTCAATAATAAAACTAATTCAATTCAATTCTGCGTCCTTTGTGTCTACGAACCGTCTCCAAACCCTACGAGGCAAATACAAATAATATGTCAAAAATAAAACTAATTCAATTCAATATGTTAAAAATACAAATGATATATCAAAAAATGGCTAAGTGTTGGCTGATAGAAGGGTATATATAGGGAGGGCTTTAGTTGCGGTTGGCACAGCAAACCGTGACTAAAAAGGTGCCGAAAACCTTTAGTCGCGGTTGTCCGGCAAACCGCGACTAAAGACCTCACGTCTTGCCAGCTGGCCACCGAGCGCCCTGGGCCCAGGCCTTTGGTCGCGGTTCACCTCCAGAACCGCGACTAAAGGTCCCATTAGTCGCGGTTCCTACAGCTTCGCGACTTATGGGGCTGGACGGAAGCCTGTTTTTTCACCAGTGCTCGACTTTCTATCCACCTGGTGGAGCAACAAAAAGATGTCGAACCTTACATTTTTGTAGTGCAATTTTGAGTTTTCAGCTTCTATATATGCTGGTGCAAAGGAGGGATTCGAAATAGTATTTATGGCCCAAATATTGCTGATTTTATGACTAACCAGCCGTCTGTCTAATTATTTAACTCAATGAGTACAATTTTTATAAGAGCTTCCAATCCCAGTGACATGTTTTCTTCAGATAACTAGTAAATCGTATTTATGGGACCAGGGTGTTATTGATGTGGCTCTTCACTGACGTTTGTCCAATTATTTAACTCCATGGGTACAGTTGTTCTAAGAGCTACCTATCCCAGTCACGTTCAAATTGTATTTTATGGACCTGGGGTGTTTGTTGATTTTCCTCCTCACTGGCTGTATGATCAAGAATTTAACTTAATCAGTACAGTTCATGTAAGAACTACTGATCTTACTGACAAATTTTATTTAGATAACTAGCACAGTGCTACATGTAATCTAATTGTAGCTATGAATATTAATTTTAAGGCTCCTGTAGTTATACAAAAATTGGTTATATGATATCACATTACAATTATGAATAATCGACAATGCTGGATGATGTTTATGTGTAGTTCTACTAAAATTGGTTGTGATATATCTTGTTAAAATTTAGGAATATCTATTGGGTGCGGTATATAGAGCAATCAGAAACGGTAATGACATGTTTTGATGTAGTTATGATCATTTGTCAGCTATTTGGTTTGTCACAATTATGATAATTTATCGGTTTACACTTTACACACATGCCCTACTATGAAAGAGATCTATCAATTATTGATTCGATGTTATAATCATACAGTGAAGTTGCAATACCTTTGCTTCCACTTTCCCTTTAATCTAGATAGCTTGGCAAGGAGGAGGATTCTTTATTTCCATCTTTGTCAAAGGCTTCTGAAGTTTTGATTAACTATCATTAAAATGGGAAAGAATTTAAGCATTGTATTACCATGTATAGTGTGGTATCTTGCCTTGGAGTATTCATATCTAGTAGCAGATCATAGCAGGCATGGATGCCAAGAACTTGGGCAGTGGGCAACAAGCTCAACAAGGTAAGCCATATGTGTTGGCAGATGATTACTGGGGCTTGAAGCACACTGCAGATTGTGACACCGGAAATGCGAGTCCGATGAATAGTCATGAAGTTGCCATCTCTATTGATGTCATGCGAGCTAGGGACTTATGCGCGAAAGACAACATTGGCAGTCTCCCACCGGCGATGATGGACTCCAGTGACATTGATGCCTAGATGCGAGCAGGGATGGCCATGACTTTGTAAGGGAGAAGGAGCAGCCGTCACACCCCGGGTTGGGTTACAGTCTTACAGAGCATGCAAAGGTCACAGCGGAAGAAAGCCGTCGGATGTGCCGTGATAGTGAGACCCCGCTTCCTTGCGCAACTTTTTCTCTAGAGAAACAAAGCACACCAACCCATGTTTCTGTAGCATTTTTTTTGCGGGGGATGTTTCTATAGCGTTTCCATCTTCTAAACTCTGCGGCAGTCGATAGCATTGTTATCTTATTATTTTGGTGCTGGATGAATATGAGTTTATGAAGGAATGAGTGATTGTCGATTTTGGATTGTGGAAGTCTGCGAAAGTATGGTTTTATTTGGTGTTGTTTTGCCTGCTATTTACAGTTTACGCTCACAAGATCAGTGCTCTTGCATCCTTTGCTCTGTCTTACAACCAAATTAGGAAGATGGGTGGTAATATTCTCATTTCATACCTCCCTTGAGATGAGCACCACCAAAGGCATGTTTTTTTCTTGTAGAGGCTGCATTGCTCGATTGTGATTATAGAAATGAGCATAAGTGTCATCCCAGCTCTTCGGAGGAACCAGAAACGTGACAATAGCCTTCTCTGTTGCAGAGGAAGTTTGTCAGTCATTTAGGAAATCCTCACTGGATCGGCTCATGTACACACACTCAACTTGAGCTCATGTACCCGGTGCATCTCATCCTTAGCACTGACCATCATTCTCATAGATCAAGATAGCACCACTTCTCTATCCCCCTTAGTGGCAGCAACAGAAAAATATGGGCAAGCTTCCATTTTGTTGGTGAAGTTTTGAGTGTTCACCTTCTATGCTCACTGGAACTACGAAGCTGTGCAAATGAGTGATTCAGAATTGTATTTATGGGGCACGTGTTGTCGATTTTGTTGGAGTTGTGTCGAATATAGTGTACGAGGTAGGTTACAGTTGGACTTGTAGTTGTATTGTGTTTAGATAGGATATGGAGTCGTGTCTTAGTAGGACACTTATATCCTAGGCCTCTCTTGTATAGCGGGGGTAGACACACGATGTAACATATGCCAACACAATAGCACCGGAACGCAGGGGAAGCCGGCGGCATGTGCCGATGTCCAGGGCGACCGGGTGCGGTATTGTGACGGTGTCACGGGGAGGAACGCCCGTAGTCAAGCCCCGGGGATGTAGCATATCGGTGAACCTCGTTAACAAATCTCGGTGTTGTGCTCGTGTGATTGCTTGATCCTCGGGTGATCGACGGTATGCCTCGAATTTATTCTAACAAGTGGTATCATGAGCAAGGTTACGAGAAGACTGTGGATTGTTGATCTAGAGAAAGTATTGAGTTTGAGATGTAGCCGACTACGGCGTGGTTCTCGGCGAGATTGGAAAAAGCAATTGGAAGCGGGCAGAATTTCTCGGCGGCGGCGCGATGTATGGCGCAAGCAGTAGTCAGATTGGATGGATCGATCCGATCGGAACCAGGAGCAGCAACGAGACGTGAAGGTCCAGAAGCGGCCGAGAGGCAGGAGCAAGCGCAGGCGAATGGCAGCCGCCCGGACCGATGCACGGGCTGGCGTGAGGCGTGCGGTCGCATGCGTGGAGCAGCTGCGTGCGTGGTTGCTAGGGCACCGGCGGTTCGTGACTCTGCGTGTGCGTTGTGCAAGGCTGTTGCTGTGTTGTGCTACGAGTAGGGAGCCGAAGGAATCAGGACCGAGAGATTTGTTTGGACCAAAAAAAAAAGGTACGGCACAGGGGCTTAGTCAGATCGTGATGTTGTCATGGAAAAAGAAAAGAAAAGGAGAGACCAGCTACAGACGTGTGATGAATCAGGTGTTTGAGCTAGTTAGCTTTGTTGATCTGATTTGGTATGTTTACACAGGGAGGCTATGTGGACTTTGCTTTGGTTTTCTTTGTTGGTACACGTGTGTTTGGATGATGATGGTCATGGTGACGGCTTGAGGAGTCTGGAATGTGTCTACAGTCGAACGAGTTCGGTTGGATCGGACTAGGCAGTCTGACAGGATCGACGCAAGTCGGTTGATACAGAAGACGGTGGTGGGATCGGCGATGGCGACATAGGAGCGTGATGCTGATGGTGACCGACTTCTGGGGCGTGGAAACACGTGGCGCAGGCCCGATGGCTTTTGTGGCTTTGACAAGACTATGGCGCGGAGTTGATTCAAGACGGTGCACATGAGAGCTTGAAGTCGACGGGGCGTGAGGGTGGACTGATCATCTACCATGGAGTCATGTTGAAGGTGGAGCTGGATTGAGGGGCTACGGTGTAAGGATCCTGAGAATCGAAGCCTATTCAGCGGGGAAAAGCGAGTGGCACGCAGTTCGGACTGGAGCCCAATGGTCTGATGGAAGCGTAAAACTCGTCATCGATGGGTGATGATCGGTGGTACTCTGCAGTGGGGGTTGAGTGGTGTGTGTTCGTGACCCTTGTGACTCGACCGGGACAGCGGAGGCTCGACGCGGTAATAGCGGCGAGGCGTGCAGTTAGCACGGGACATGGAGACGAGCCAGGGCTCTGGTGGTCATACATGTGGTGAGACAACTGCGAATTTGACTCAGGTGACTACAAGCAATGGTGAAATTCTTTCAAGTTTCAGACAGGCGGTCAAGAAAGGAGCGGTGATGTTGAGTTCAGGTAATTCTTTGTGTGACACTCAATATGTGAGTTGTTCACTTTCACGCAGGTCAGTGGTCAGTGTGTGATGGCGTTGGACGGGTACTCTGGAAGTTGGGAGCACAAGATAGAGTAACAAGGAACTTAATTTTGCTCGAGTGTTGACCGCGGTCAAGAAAAGAAGAGACTACAAGTTGCAGGTGGAATCGCATGTAGTCTTTGGAGTAGCAGCAGTACTCATGGGATAAGCTCAAGTCCAATGTACATGGAAGTTTGACGCATGGACAAATCCAGGATGGTGGAGTATATTCGCCAAGGTGGAGTTTGTTGGAGTTGTGTCGAATATAGTGTACGAGGTAGGTTACAGTTGGACTTGTAGTTGTATTGTGTTTAGATAGGATATGGAGTCGTGTCTTAGTAGGACACTTATATCCTAGGCCTCTCTTGTATAGCGGGGGTAGACACACGATGTAACCTATGCCAACATAATAGCAGCGAAACGCAGGGGAAGCCGGCGGCATGTGCCGATGTCCAGGGCGACCGGGTGCGGTATTGTGACGGTGTCACGGGGAGGAGCGCCCGTAGTCAAGCCCCGGGATGTAGCCATATCAATGAACCTCGTTAACAAATCTCGGTGTCGTGCTCGTGTGATTGCTTGATCCTCGGATGATCGACGGTATGCCTTGAATTTATTCTAACAGATTTTACTACCTCGCCAGCCACCATGAATATAATTGCCATAAGAGCTGCCAATCCTAGAGATTTATTTACATAGCTTGCATGATGTCCGTGTAATCTAGGTGTAATTATGAACTTCAATTGTAAAGATCCTGTAGAAGATCAACAATGAAGGATGATGTTTATCTGTAGTTAAAAATATTATTTCTGATATGTTTAATTACAACAACGAATATCTATCGGATGCACTAATAATCGGTTGTGATATATTCACATGCAATTATGACCATTCATCAACTACCCAATTGTTCACAATCATAATAATTTACCGGCTTGTACATGAAGATTTTATTGATTGTGCTCTACTATAGAAAGTGGTCCAGCAATTACTAATGCTCTGTTTTGAGATAAAAAAGATGGTCGAACTAATCTCGGTGCTGTTATAAGAAGTTTTGGTGAAAGATGTAATGAAAAATTTATGAGGTCTGATCTCTAGCAGTATCATATTTTTGATTGTGTCAGACATGTTGGTTCTGTGCATCTTGCTATGCAGAGGCCGGGCATTCCTTCAATGTGGTTGTATTACCTTGATATATCAATTGAATGTAATGTATATTATGATTGTTCACAATCATAATACTTTACCTTTACTGCATAAACAAAGCATGCCCACTGCCGAAGTTCTTCCATGTGCGCAGACAACTAATAATTACCCCGGCATCCAATCTTGATCCATTGATTAGTATAGGTACATAGATTTTTAGTTCAGTGATTACATAGAAGAACAACAACATTGAGAACTAATGAAATATTTAGTATGAAGTTGCATAATAACTCTTTTTTGCTTAAGAAAATCAACAAACTCATGAACAAACATGACAATCCCTGGTCAAGGTGGTTTGGGAAGTGTATTATCGGAATGGGTTACCTCCTACTCAGACTGCAAATTGCTCCTATTGGTGGGGGGACTGCCATACAAGCTGTCAAATGGCTGTGTAATTTTGTTGCCAAGCTAAGCACAAACTCTGGCTTGCCCAAGTTCTCCAAAGCAAACCTTGAGTTAATTGGACCTCACTGTCCAACACAAGCTGTCAAATGGCTGTGTAATTTTGTTGTCAAGCTAAGCGCAAAATCTTATTTTTCTTGCTCATGAATAACAGACCCAAGAGCAGAGAGCAGAGAGCAGAGAGCTCCGTCAGAGAAATAATTTCTTTACTGAGGACTACACCTGTGTCATGTGTACACTCTGCATGTTTTAGAAACCAGGGGCCATCTTTTCTTCCATTGTGATTTTTCCAAGCTCTATTGGTCTCTTATGTATGCTTACCATGGAATCCTCCAGTTGGCATTGATCAGTTTCAAAATGCCATGAGAGCCGGCAGCTTTGGCACGGAAAAACGACAACGGTGGCCTCCTATATATTGACGATGATGTACTCCGCGCGCTACTTTGGAGCCTCGTGGCAGGACACCCATGACTTTGAAGATGAGAAGGAGCAGCTATCGTGCCCCGAGCTGAGTTACAGAGCATCCAAAGCTGACGGTGGTTGCAAGTCGTCGGACGGGCCCTGCTTCCTTGCCTAGCTTCTGCTTCGGAGAAACCAAGCACGTCATCCTTGTTTATTTTGTTTCCGTTTTCCAGCTTCAAAACTATATGCTTTTGTGGGTAACATCCTCTGGTTTTAGTGCTGGATGAACATGAGTCTATGAATGCGTGAGTGGTCTTCAGTTTTTTCTGTTATTTGTTAGATTATGGTGTGTTTACATATGGTTTCTAGTATGTGTTGCCAGCTTACTACTGCTTGGTCAGGACTTGAGTTCTCTTTCGGAACAACCAAACGAACAAAAATGAAACAACGCCGTCTTGTTGAGTGCTCTTAATTAGGACCTTTGCACCGGCCAAAACCTGAGTGTTGGACTCTATCTTAATCTTGCTCACGGTTCTGGAGGATGTGAGGCACGAAGCTAACAACCTCCAAGAGTCATGCATTATGCTGATCAGATTATACTAATTGGGTGTCCGAGCACGCTCTTATGTTGTATTTCTCGATCACCAGTGTGATCTCAGCATATCAGAGGAACTGAAGGCACATTTTTCGCCATGAGTGTAGCACAGGAAGTTGGTTATCCCCTGGTCGTACAAAAGGCTCGTTGGATCAGCTCGCGTAGGTGCTCTCAACTTGAACTCATGTTCCCAGTGCATCTCATGCCTAGTGGTCATCCTTGTAGGCCAAGCTAGCGCCACCTCACCCAATGGTAACAATAAAAGAGACAGGTAAGCTTACACTTCTGTTGTGTCGTTCTAAGTGTTCAGCTTCTACTTATTGGTTTCTGAAACAAGCGTGTATAGGTAGGTGCAAAGGAGTGATTCGACATTGTACTTATGGTTCGCGTGTTGTTAATTTTACTACTTCACAGGCCGTCTATCCAATTACTTAGGACAACTCCAATGGGCTGACGCATTTTGTCCGTCCATTTACATCCGCGTGCAGACAAAAAACATGGGCCAACGCATTGACGCAAACGGACGAATGCCCATTTTCTTGTCTGGTTCGACCCATTTCTGGCTCAAATTTGAGCTAGATTTGCATCCACCTGGACACGACGCGGACGCCCTCTCCGTCCTCAATGGCACACCATCGTCGCTACCATCATCCCTCTCCTCAAAACCCTCCCTCCCGCCAAGAGCCATGCTCAACGCGCCCAACCCCGCTTGTCGGGTCCCGAGCTGGTGATGTTGGCTAGATGATAACAGGACGAACAAAAGACATGATTTTTATCCAGGTTTGGACCCTTTCGAAGAGGTAAAATTATACGTCATGCTTCTGTTGTATCAGTTGTGACTGAGTACAAAGTACATGATGATCTACCTCAAGATCGTATGAGTATGAATCTAACTTAACCCTACGGACTAAACCCCTAGGCTTATATAGGGACCGGAGTACCTAAGGTTACATAGGTAACATGCCGATGATTTGAATATATATGCTTTGAAGCGTGCGCCAAGCAAGGTTTTGGATCCCAAGCGGTCCTTTTTCTCGAGGGGCACAGAAATTCACGGTTACCACGGTAACCACGAAATACCAAAAAAAACGGACAAAATTTAAAATCAAAATTTGAATTCAAATATTTTGAAGTTGATATAGATACAATTTTAACACTGTCAGATCAGTAATCCTCCCCTAGCATAGTGGCTGTTCACACGCAACAACCGCTGCCTGCCACTACGCCATCACCATGTCTGTTGCTACTTCAGAGATGTCGTGTATTTAACTAGGTCAGCGTTTGAATTCAAAATTAAAAAAAAAACTCGATTTTTTTTGCTCGGTATGAGTGTTTTTCGTGGGGTAGCGGTAACCGCGGTAACCGCTCGGGATCACGAAATTTCGAGCGGTACCCAAAATAGTGGCGCCAAGTCTTCGGAGGATTCCATTTTAAGTATGTAGGGGATCATGGTAAACATGGCCCATGACTTGGCAGGCCTACATGGCCAGCACCCCCCAATCCAGGACAACGTCACTAGCCCCTGAACTGGCCTTCAAGCCGAGGACATTGATCAACTCTTCAAAGTGGCTTTATCTTCGGTCCTCGGCTTCATAGGTGAGTTCCTTGAGATTCCAGTCTTCTTAAACAAACTCCTTATCCAAGGATATTGGGTCCGAAGTCAACTTTATGATGTTTCCCTTTATTTAAATAGTGGCAGCAACTTCATGACATTTCTGTGAATAAGGAGAGCTGCATATGTATGCTGAGAGGCTAAAAAAAGGTCCAATCTCGCGAGATCAGTGCTCCAAGGTCTTTTACTCTAGCAACACCCCAAATTCGGGACTTCACCTTAATCATGCCCAAGCCGAGGATTGGAGGGTATTTAGGGGGATTTTAATTGGGAGGTGCATCAAAGTGAACGAACACTCGAGAGAGGCAGTCCGAATGACTTCGCACAGACGCCGCATTACTCGAATCAATGCACAGATGAGCACTAGTGCCATCGTAGCTGGTTGTGTGAGAATATTTGGAAGCATCTCAACCCCCATACACGGGAGCCTACAGGTATATATTGATATGAGATCGATGGTGAGTCGATCGTAGAGTATAGGAGTTGGTTGGGATGGCAACCCATGTAGAGATACACAGGGGAGAGAGATAGAGATGCACAAGGTTTAAATGAAAATATAAACTCTACTTAAACACCACTATGACTTGCGTTACAAGATGTTCAATAGCCCCCCTTAATCACAACGGTACTAGGTTGAGATTTACGCCGTTCAAAACTTCTAGTAGGTAACGCTTTTGTGAAACCATCTGCAAGTTGATCCTTTGAAGCAATGAATCTGACCTCTAGTTGCTTATTTGCAACTTGTTCACGTAAAAAGTGAAAGTCAATTTTAATGTGCTTAGTCCTGACATAAAAAATTAGATTAGCAAATAAATATGTTGCCTCAAAATTGTCACACCAGCGACAAGGGGCTTGTACTTGGGCAATCCCAAGTTCCTTTAGCATAGAATGCACCCAAATCACTTTAGTTGTTACATTTGCTAATGATTTATATTCTGCTTCTATACTTGACCTAGAGACTCTTGCCTATTTCTTTACACATTATGATATTAAGTTAGGTCCACAAAATATAGCAAATCTACCAGTGGACCTTCTATCACCCACACAACCAGCCTAGTCTGCATCGGGGAATGCACTCACAAGAGTAGATGATGACTTATTTGTTGGGGAACGTAGTATTTCAAAAAATTTCTACGATCACGCAAGATCTATCTATGAGAAGCATAGCAACGAGTGGGGAGAGTGTGTCCACGTACCCTCGTAGACCGAAAGCAGAAGCGTTAAGTAACGAGGTTGATGTAGTCGAACGTCTTCGCGATCCAACCGATCAAGTACCAAACGCACGGCACCTCCGCGATCTGCACACGTTCAGCTCGGTGACGTCCCTCGAACTTATAGATCCAGCTAAGGTCGTGGGAGAGTTTCGTCAGCACGACGACGTGTTGACGGTGATGATGAAGTTACCGACACAGGGCTTCGCCTAAGCTCTACAACGATATGACCGAGGTGGAAATATGTGGAGGGGGCACCGCACACGGCTAAACAATCAACTTGTGTGTCTATGGGGTGCCCCCTCCCCCGTATATAAAGGAGGGGAGGAGGGGGTAGGCCGACCTCATAGTTTGCCCCCAAGGGGGGGATCCTACATCTACTAGGAGTAGGTTCGCCCCTTTCCTAGTCCTAATAGGAGGGGGAAGGAAGGGGAAGAGGAGAGGAAGGAAGGGGCGGCCCCCTCCCAGTCGGATCGGGCTTGGGGGGCACCTCTCGGCCGCCTCCTCTCTCTTCCACTAAAGCCCATGTAGGCCCATTAAGCCCCGGGGTTCCGTAACCCCAGTACTCCGGTAAATGCGCGAACTCATCCGAGACCATTCCGGTGTCCAAACATAACCTTCCAATATATCAATCACTACTAGGAAAAGGCTAATTAGTGGCGAACCTGTTTTGGCCATTAATGGCGCACTACAGGTGCGCCACTATCATCACGCCACTAGTAACTAATACTAATGGCGCACCCCTGGTGCGCCATTAGTACACCAGACAATAGTGGCGCACCAGGGAGTGCGCCATTAGTATGTCAAACGGTGCACCATTACTATGCCTCCCAGCGGGCCATATTTACCTTGTGCTCCGGGTTACTAATGGCGCACTTTTAGATAATGCGCCTCTAGTGTGTTTATTGCAGTGCACCACTAAAGTGCAGTGTGGTGCGCCACTAGTATGAATATTAGGAATTTTTTTATTTTCTGATATTTGCACAGGTTACAAAATATATTACTGCATAGAATATAGACAGCACAACATATAAACAACAGATTTATCGAATACAATAGAAGATTAATCTCCGAACACAATTCATCATATTAGTCTCCAAATTCAAAAGACCGAACAAAGTTAGAACATTACAAGTCTCGGGACCGCGAGTAGCGAGTTTGTCTTCGCATTACAATTCGATATCGATCATCTAAACTACCATCACATAGAAGAGAGCTGCGGTCATCATGATTAGCATCATCGCGATGAAACTGGTCTTCATCTGGTTCCTCCTCCACTCCCTCCTCTCTCCCGCTAGATAGCGCGCGTATCTAGCTTCCGCCTCCGCCCTAGTGGTGTACCCTTTGTAACTGTTACCGCTAAAACGGTGAACCTGTCTCCGACACTCCTCCCAGTCGTCAGAGACTCCGGGAACCTTACCCTTGTACACCTACATAATGCATTTACATCTCTATGCACTAGCCAAACAAAACGTTAGTAGCAATTCACAGAAAATACATAAGCAATATATAAGTGTGCAACAAAAGGATCGGAAGAGATAAGCAACACATTAATAGCACGATTCATGGTCCTACTAATAAATAGCATCGATTACATATAAGTTGAACGACTGTCCAAACCAAAGAGACATACAAGTTCATTAAAGTTTAATTACAACATGAGCTAATCGATATTTCAGAACTACATAGCATCACTACTTTCGGCTCGACTCAGGGACCGGAGCATGGATGAAGCCGCCGTCTATCGTGATGGTAATGAAAACGCGGGCGTTGTCAGCCTGCATTTGTAGTGTTGTTTCTGTCTCACTATTGGACGGTTGACATCTGAGGTAGAACTGCCCCGAGGTACGAAGGACATCTTGATGGATGATTTCCGCAAACTCCGATTGGATGCGAAAGAATTCTTGTCTGATGTTCGCGTCCTGGATTGTCGACAAGCGTGCGGCCCAATCTTTGAGATTATTTGGTAGCAGAAGGTGATTATGGTCCCGTACGATCGCCCACATGTGATGGAGGGCATAGTAGGCATCCTTCTGACCGCCAGGAGGCTGCTTGACGCAGGGGAACGTCGTATTGTGGGTGAACACATGCTTGCCGTACCTACGAATTGGCCTGCTGAAGGTGCCTCCAGATCTGGCATAGCCAGGGAGAACATCATCAAGAACTTTCTTGATATTTGTGTAGTCTTTCTTCGGCTAACGGTCCGAGTCGAAATATGTGGCCATGGAGTATTTCGGGCTTAAGAGGATGAGTGTGCAGTGTGTGTCATTGCACAAAACACGGAATGTTAGAAAAAAAGAACGATCGAAATCTAAGAAATCATATGTTACGGGACGGTGAGGGGATGACTTACTCGGGAAAGTAAGGCACGAGGAAGTTATCCTTATCTGGGTTTGCCAGAATGACGCCTTCGAGGTATGAACTCGCGACTTGCCGGTCTCCAGCGCTGCCCAAGATCTTGGCACGCATGTAGAAGGGGTCGACTATCACGATGTCCGGGGTCTTGTCTCTAATGATCCGCATCTCCGCACTCAGCGAAAATAGCCGAACGAAGGTGTAGTGCAGCGGATGAAGGTTAAGCATAGCGAAGATGTCATCAAACCACAGGACGATCATACCCCCGATGCCGCTATCCACAAAGCCCTTGCCCTCTGGCACCTTGGCCACGAAAACCGGGTATGCCACATCATTCTCGGAGAGACGCCGCTTCTCCAAAGAAAGAACACTGTCATGCAGACTCCGCATAGCACCGGTTGCAGCATTGAGCATATTAGTCGGTAGCATCGGCCTACCCGCCACATGCACCCTCCTCGAGATATCCTTAGGTGAAGGTGGCACGTCCTGAGCACGGATCGTACTTGGTGCCGGCTGGCTCGCACCCTTGTTATTCTTTCTTTTCCGTCCCTTCTTCTTCTGTTGTAATGGGATCGAGTTCTGCTTAGAGACCGCCTTCTTGAGTGTTTTGGGGCTGATAATATTTCGCACCTCGGCTATCTGAGGCTCGGTGAAGGCGGCAGCTGGAGGCGTCTCCTGAGAATTGAACGCTAGACGACACCTGCTGCAATTGGGTTTCTTCGCGGTACCAGCTAGATCGCGATCGTCTTTTGCAGGGTTGGGTTCTTGAGAAGGAGGTCCCAAGAATTCGTCACCGTACCCATGTTCGTTGAACTTACCGACGTTGGTAAATGTACCGTCGTCGTCGTCGTCGTCCGGATCCTGTGCCATATGCATGTCCGGATCCTGTGCCATATGCATGTCCGGCATGTCCGGTAGCGTTGCGGCGGTCTTGCCATGGCTTGGCGCCGGCACGATCGGGCGGTGTTGTTCGTGGTGGTGTCCCCGCCCCAAACAAATCGGCTCTTCAGCCAAAGCGAGGGCCAGCTTAAGCGGTGACGAGGGTCATCACATCATCATCGTCGGCCCCAGGGGGTCAAAACGGAGGTAACAAGTCGTCGCAGCCCCGCAGCGCCCGAACCAGTTGAAACCTATACACGTTGATTGGAATCGGATTACCATGGAACAGGCGGTTGCCTGGTAGAATGATTCTGGCCTTGGCGACATCGATCAACTCACCGTCCACGAAGTGCAGGAGAGTGCATGGAACGTCGGCGGCGCCCTGCGAAAACATGTAGGGCGTCAGGGATGCCTAGTCAAAGGCAAGGAGATGAAGTCATCGGCCGAGAGGCTTAATTAGTTACCGTGATGGCATCGAGCTCGGCTAATGTCGAGGCACCGCCAACGGCGGGCGTGAATGTGACGGAGGGGCCGCTTGCTGCCGAGGTGCCGGCCGGCGTATTCTTCCCACACCCGGGTGCATTAAGCTGCAATGCCGGTGCCGCCGCGGGAGACACCAATGCCGCCTCCGCCGGAGACACCAATGGCGCCGCCGGCGCGTTGCGCGAGTTGCTGCCTGTGAAGATGGGAATCGGGGACGACCTCTGTTGGCCGCCCGCCATCCACGCCTGCAGCCCAGAAACCAAGGTAGGTGTAATGGCGGTGATCGTCGCTCCCAGTTGGTCTCGCACTTGCTCTTCGACCATCTCTGGAATCCGCGCCACTTGTGCCTTGAGTTCTTGAATCTCGTGCTCCTGGTTTTCCGAGCTGGTCTTTCTCTCCTTTCGCCCACCAGCGGTATAGTATTCCGACCATTTCGTGGACAAGCCTTTGCCGGCCACACGACCAGCTGACGACGTCTTACTGAGCTTATCCTTCTATTACGTTCAACGCCCTATTTAAAGTGGTGTCACAAGGGGAGCTCTTAGACGACCCCGCGCTACTGCTTTCAGTGTCCTGCGGAAGGAACATGAACCATTTAGAAATTTGGCTTCATTAATTAGAATGCAACCATATGGAGCTAATTACACGGGGGTGTATTCCTTACCAGAACAAGCTCAAGCGCCTTGGTCTTCGGATCCGTGGTAAGCTCCTTGGTTACCGGGTCAATCTTGTACCGGGCCCTGACATAGTTCCTGGTCTGCTTGTCACGGTATTTCTTGAAGAGGGGCGGTATGCCTTGCTCGGCACGCTCCGCGTCCTCCTTGTCCCATAAAGGTTCCGCCACTCTGTAACCGCCGGGACCGAGTTTGTGGACCCCTAAGTTCAAGTCCCGCATATCTTTCCCCCACTGACTTGATTCCACTGTTGCGTTGTGATGTCTACTACGCAACCTTCTCCTTGTAGACGTTGTTGGGCCTCCAAGTGCAGAGGTTTGTAGGACAGTAGCAAATTTCCCTCAAGTGGATGACCTAAGGTTTATCAATCCGTGGGAGGCGTAGCATGAAGATGGTCTCTCTCAAACAACCATGCAACCAAATAACAAAGAGTCTCTTGTGTCCCCAACACACCCAATACAATGGTAAATTGTATAGGTGCACTAGTTCGGCGAAGAGATGGTGATACAAGTGCAATATGGATGATAGATATAGGTTTTTGTAATCTGAAAATATAAAAACAGCAAGGTAGCAAGCGATAAAAGTGGGCGTAAACGATATTGCAATGCTAGGAAACAAGGCCTAGGGTTCATACTTTCACTAGTGCAAGTTCTCTCAACAATAATAACATAATTGGATCATATAACTATTCCTCAACATGCAACAAAGAGTCACTCCAAAGTCACTAATAGCAGAGAACAAACGAAGAGATTATGGTAGGGTACGAAACCAGCTCAAAGTTATTCTTTCTGATCAATCCATTGGGCTATTCCTATAAGTGTCACAAACAGCCCTAGAGTTCGTAGTAAAATAACACCCTAAGACACACATCAACCAAAACCCTAATGTCACCTAGATACTCCAATGTCACCTCAAGTATCTGTGGGTATGATTATACGATATGCATCACACAATCTCAAATTCATCTATTCAACCAACACATAGAACCTCAAAGAGTGCTCCAAAGTTTCTACCGGAGAGTCAAGAGGCAACGTGTGCCAACCCCTATGCATAGGTTCATGGGCAGAACCCGCAAGTTGATCACCAAAACATACATCAAGTGAATCAATAGAATAACCTATTGTCACCACGGTTATCCCACGCAAGACATACATCAAGTGTACTCAAATAATTAAAGACTTAATCCGATAAGATAACTTCAAAGGGAAAACTCAATCCATTACAAGAGAGTAGAGGGGGAGAAACATCATCAGATCCAACTACAATAGCAAAGCTCGCGATACATCAAGATTGTATCACCTCAAGAACACGAGAGAGAGAGAGAGAGAGAGAGAGAGAGAGATCAAACACATAGCTACTGTTACATACCCTCAGCCCGAGGGTGAACTACTCCCTCCTCGTCAGGGAGAGCGCCGGGATGATGAAGATGGCCACGGTGAGGATCCCCCTCCGTGCGGTGCTTAACAGGTCCCGATTGGTTTTTGGTGGCTACAGAGGCTTGCGACGGCGGAACTCCCGGTCTCTTCTGTTCCCCGATGGTTTTAGGGTATATTGGTATATATAGGAGGAAGAAATACGTCAGGGAGCCACGAGGGGCCCACGAGGGTGGAGGGCGCACCCAGGGGGTGGGCACGCCCCCTGCCTCGTGCCCTACACTAGTAGAAAAGGGGGCAATGGCCCAGGCCAGTTCAGCCCATTAGTCCCGGTTCAATCTAGAACCGGGACCAATGGAGCTATTTGCCCGATTCGTGAGCCTGTGGGCGGCCGGGCCACGTGGGCCATTGGTCCCAGTTCGTCCGGACCTTTTGTCCCGGTTGGTGGGACGAACCGGGACCAATGGGCCTGCTCCTGGCCCACCACTATTGGTCCCGGTTGGTGGCATGAATCGGGACCAAAGGCTCCTTTAGTCGGTTCATGCCACGAACCGGGACCAATAGTGCTGCCTATATATACCCCTTTTGTCATGGCAGAGCACTCCAGTGCTCTGTTTTTCTCTTCTTTGGCGAGGGGGCTTTGTGGTGCTCTAGCTCAAATCCTATGAACATGAGGTGTTCGATGAAATGCCAGAGCCACACTACTTAAGCTTTCTCCTATACAATCTCGAACTCCAACATCCATTTTCCTAAATATTTGTCTAGGTTTAGCGGTCCGTCACGCCCGTCCCGTCTTCACCGCCCGTCGATCACCCGCCGATCTCTCATCGCCAAGACCACCGTGGTGAGCCTCTTGTTCATATCTTCTTTCTGAAAGGAAAAATATTCTTACTTGTATTATTTTCTTACTTTTATTATTGCATCTTATATAGTGCGATGGTTTTGGTATCCGCCCCCGTCGGCCCTCGTCCTGTCTATGATTCGAATGTGGTATATATTATCTTTTCATAACTATTGGTTCATTTATTGTTTATGAAAATTATGCCGACCAACGTGACATAGATTTTATTTATCTAGGAGGTTGTTGAACCGGACATTCCAACCGACCCTATTGTCGAGAGGTTAAATTTAGTTGAAGAAGAAAACAATTTCTTGAAGGAAAAAATAAAAAAACTTGAGGAGGAGAAGATAATATTGGAGTTGCATGTTGCGGATGTAAATGCGATGATCACAAGATCAAGATGGATGCAATGCGCTTGAAGATGAGAAAGATTAGAAAATATGCCATTCATACCGAGGCTTGGTATCATTATGCCGTTGGATCGGTTGTTACCTTGGTTGCGATTATGATCGCATTTGTTTTCGCATTGAAATGTTTTACATAGTTTCAATGTATGGTTTAATTAATTTAGATGCTCTGCGAGCTTTATGTTGTTAGATGAGAACTATGTATGTACTTTGTTTTTTATGTGATGATGAACTTCTATTAATTTGGTCACTTAATTATCTATTCATGATGTTCTGTAATGATTTTTGACATACTTAATTATATATAATGCACGCAGATGAACCGGCAATGGATGTATGCGGTGATGACACACCTCCGAGTACATTAAGGGCGTGCATGATTTTCTCGAAGTGGCTGAGGCAAACAAGCAGAATGGTTTTATGTGTTGTCCATGCCCTATATGTGGGAATCTGAAGTCTTACTCGACCGAAAATCCTTCACACCCACCGCTTTACAAGGGTTTCATGCCACACTATAATGTTTGGACGAGGCGGAGAAATAGGGGTTATGATGGAAGACGGCGAGGAAGAAGAAATGCGATGACAACTATGTGCCCCTGAATTCGGTGATGCTCTTGAACATCAAGATGCACAGACGATGTGCACGATGGTGCCGGAACGGGCGAAGCTGCTGAAGATCAAGAGGAACCAGACGATGTGCCCGATGATGATGATCTCCGCCGGGTCATTGTCGATGCAAGGACACAATGCGAAAGTCAAAAGGAGAAGCTGAAGTTCGATCGCATGTTAGAGGATCACAAAAAGGGTTATACCCCAATTGCGAAAATGGCAACACAAAGCTTGGTACCGTACTCGAATTGCTGCAGTGGAAGGCAGAGAATGCTGTGCCTGATAAAGGAATTGAGAAGCTACTGAAAATAATGAAGAAGAAGCTTCCAAAGGATAACGAATTGCCCGACAAGTACATACGCAGCAAAGAAGGCCGTATGCCCTCTAGGATTGGAGGTGGAGAAGATACATGCATGCCCTAATGACTGCATCCTCTACCGTGGTGCCTACAAGGATCTGAACGCATGCCCGGTGTCACGATGGATTGCGGTATAAGATCGAGACGAGATGACCACAGTGATGTTGACGGCGAGCCTCCCGGAAGAGGGTTCTGCAAAGGTGATGTGGTATGCTCCTATAATACCACGGTTGAAACGTCTGTTGAAACGGAGAGCATGCCAAGTTGATGCGATGGCACAGTGAGGACCGTAAGAAAGACGGGAAGTTGAGAGCACCGCTGACGGGTCGCAGTGGAGAAAAATCGAGAGAAAGTACTGGGATGAGTTTGCAAAGGACCCAAGGAACGTATGGTTTGCTTTAAGCGCAGATGGCATTAATCCTTTCGGGGAGCAGAGCAGCAATCACAACACCTGGCCCGTGACTCTATGTATGTATAAACATCCTCTTTGGATGTGCATGAAGCGGAATTTCATTATGATGCCAGTTCTCATCCAAGGCCCTAAGCAACCCGGCAACGACATTGATGTGTACCTAAGGCCATTAGTTGAAGAACTTTTACAACTGTGGAATGGAAACGGTGTATGTACATGGGATGAGCACAGACAGGAGGAATTTGACCTAAAGGCGTTGCTATTTGTGACCATCAACGATTGGCCCGCTCTCAGTAACCTTTCAGGACAGACAAACAAGGGATACCACGCATCCACGCACTGTTTACTTGACAGCGAAAGTATATACAGGAAGCTGCGGGGAAGAATGTGTACAGGCCGCCGTCGATTTCTTCCGACCAACCATCAATGTCGAAAGAAAGGCAAGCATTTCAAAGCGAGGCGAGATCACCGAAGAAGCCCGCCATGCGTACGGTGATCACGTACTTGCTATGGTCAATGATTTACACGTAATCTTTGGAAAGGGTCGGCGGACTAGCTGTTCGAATGACGCCGATAATCACGCACCCATGTGGAAGAAGAAATCTATATTTTGGAACCTACCCTCTTTGGAAAGACCTAGAGGTCCGCTCTTCGATCGACGTGATGCACGTGGCGAAGAACCTTTGCGTGAACCTGCTAGGCTTCTTGGCGTGTATGGGAAGACAAAAGATACACACGAGGCACGAGAGGACCTGCAACGCTTGCCGCGAAAAAGAGGGCATGCCTCCGAAGCGGTATGAAGGTCCCGCTAGCTACGCTCTTCTGAAAGAAGAGAAAGAAATATTCTTTCAATGCCTGCTTAGTATGAAGGTCCCGACCGGCTTCTCGTCGAATATAAAGGGAATAATAAATATGCCGGAGAAAAGTTCCGAACCTAAAGTCTCATGATCGCCACGTGATTATGACGCAACTGCTTCCGGTTGCATTGAGGGGCTTCTCTTTGGAAAATGTCCGATTAGCCATTGTGAAGCTATGTGCATTCCTCAATGCAATATCTCGTAAGGTGATCGATCCAGAAATCGTACCAACGCTAAGGAGTGATGTGGCGCAACGTCTTGTCGATTTTGAGCTGGTGTTCCCACCATCCTTCTTCAATATCATGACGCACGCGTCCTAGTTCATCTAGTCGACGAGATTGTCATTACGGGGCCCGTATTTCTACACAATATGTACCCCTTTGAGAGGTTCATGGGAGTCCTAAAGAAATATGTTCAGAATCGCTAGGCGGAAGGAAGCATCTCCATGGGCCATCAAAGCGAGAGGATGGCATCGGGTTTTGTTGACTTCATTCCTGGCCTTAAGAAGATAGGTCTCCCTAAATCGCGGTATGAGGGGAGACTGACCGAAAAGGCACGCTTGGAAGGGACTCAATAATATGCAGGACGGATATTCTTTGTCTCAAGCACACTACACAGTTCTCTGAACTCTACCTTGGTGACCCCGTATGTCGATGAACACAAGAACAGTCATGCTCCAAACACCCGAGCAAAGGCGACGACCGGATTACATGTGAACACATCAGGACTTTCAGCAGTTGGTTGGAAACACGTCTCGTGAGGTGATAGCACTGTTTGTGATGAGCTGTACTTGTTGTCCGAGGACCATCTTCGATCGTAATGATTTGGAAAGATGCGAGATAAATGGGAATACATTTTACACGATTGACCAAGATGAAAAGAGCACCAACCAAAACAACGGTGTCCGCTTTGATGCAGCAACCGACGAGGGAAATGACACATATTATGGTTACATAGTAGACATATGGGAACTTGACTACGGAGTAGATTTTAAGGTCCCTTTGTTTAAGTGCAAGTGGGTTAATCTGTCAGAGGCGAAGTGCAGGTAGACCCACGATGCGGAATGACAACAGTGGATCTGAAAAATCTTGGGTACACCGACGAACCGTTCGTCCTAGCCAATGATGTGGCACAGGTTATCTATGTGAAGGACATGTCTACCAGACCGAGGAAAAGAAAAGATAAGGAAGCGAATACATCATACAATGAGCCAAAGCGCCACATAGTTCTTTTCGGGAAAAAGGGACATCCACAGGAGTGGAGGGCAAGACGGACATATGTCAAGAGTATGAAAAGTTTCATGAAATTCCCCCCTTCAAAGTCAAGGCTGACCCAAGCATCCCGATAAACGATGAAGATTATCCATGATTACGGGCGCAATAAGCAAAGCGACACAAGCGAAGAATAAGTGAAGACTTTCTCCGCAACTATTATGATGATACCATGCCAACTTTTTAATGCATTTAGTATGATACCATTGTCCGTTTTGTACATGCACATGCTATGCCAAATTTTTCAGAGTTCATTTGAAAACTATGAATTTGAAAACCTCGCCAACCGAAGGACGCTCACACCGGTTTATAAGCCCGTCCCTCTACACGCCTTGTTGAGCTCACAAACTTGTGATTCACACAAATTTCAAAGAATTCAAATTTGAAAACTAATGGCACAAACAGAAAGTTTATAATTTTGCTGACCTAAAAGCAAAAAGAATTAAAAAATAAAGCAAAAACCAAAAGAAAATAAATAATGCAGAAAACAAAACAAAAAACTTGAAAAAAATAAAAATAGCAACAATAAGTATTTTGTTGTAAGTAGAAACAAAATAAAATAAATAAAGCAACAAAGAAAACAAAAAAAGTGTTTCCAAATTTGAAAACTAATGGCATTAACAGAAAGTTTATAATTTTTCTAAAACTAAAAGCAAAAAATAATTAAAAAATAAAGCAAAAAACAACAAAAAATAAATAATGCAGAAAGCAAAACAAAAAACTGGAAAAAATAAAAATAGCAACAATAAGTATTTTGTTGTAAGTAGAAAAAAAATAAAATAAATAAAGCAACAAAGAAAACAAAAAACAAAAAAAGTGCCACCTCATCGGGCCCCACGGCGTGAATACGACTAGAAACCCTACCATAGGCCGTGATTCAGCCGCTGGAGGCCCAAGAGGGCCCACAGCACGATTGCAGGTTTAGGCCCGAAAGCCTGCTTTAGAGAGGAGTTCGAGAGGGAAGGCGCACCGCACCTTATAAGCAGGTCGCCTCCCTCTCAACTAGCGAGGTAGGACTAAATATTTGGGTTCGGGGCAGCACAGGCCTTTGGTCCCGGTTGGTGGCACCAACCGGGGCTAAAGGGTGGCATTAGTCCCGGTTGGTGCTACGACCCGTGACTAATGCCACCCTTTAGTCCGGTTGGTGCCACCAACCGACCAAAGGTCTTGCTTCCCGCCTTTGGGCTCTTGAAAAGAGGCCTTTGGTCCCGGTTCGTGGCACCAACCGACTAAAGGAAGGGCATTAGTCCCGGTTGGTTTCACAAACCGACCAATGGTCTTGCTATATATACAACACTTGGCAAAATTTCATTCAGTTCCTCATCCTGCCGCAGACGCCGCCCTCTCAAGCCCTGCTCCTCGTCGTCGTTGCCCGCACGCCGCCCATCGTCGCCATCGCCACGCCGCCCGCGTTGCGTCGCCGCCCCGCCCACGCCGCGCCGCCCAGCCCGCCGTCCCGTCGCCGCCCGAGCCCACCGTCCTCGTCGCCCACCGCTTCGAGCCGTCGTCGCCGTCGCCCAGCGCCGCCCGAGCCCCGTCTCGCCGCCCGAGCCCGCCGTCCTCGTCGCCCTGCCCGCCGCCCGCCTGAGCCGTCGTCGCCCTCGGCCGCCCCGTTGTGAGCCTCCGCCCGTGCTCTGTTCAGAGCTTTTTTTTATATATACTTTTTTTCATATATGTATTAATTTTTTTGTTTATAGCTATATGATGAATGGATGTGGCTATATATGTATGTATGAATATTATGTTCATAGCATTTTTCGTTTATATATTTTTTTTAATATATGTATTAATTTTTATTTAGGTTCTTAGTAGATATCGATTTTAGGTTAGTGCATTTTAATTAGGTTAGTGTAGAGGAAAAAGTAAAATAAGGAAAAGGAAGAAAAGAGGAAGAAGGAAGAAGGAAGAAGAAGAAGAAAAAGAATGAGAGGAAAAGGAAAATAAGAAGAGGAAGAAAGGAGAAGAAGAGGAGAGGAAGAAGATGAGAAATAAATAAGAAGAGGAAAAAAGAAGAAAAAGAAGAGGAGAAGAAGAAAGGAATAGAGGAGAAGAAGAAAAAATAGAAAAAAATCTATTTTTTCTTCTTCTCCTCTTTTTTGTTCTTCTTCTTCTTCTTCTTCTTCTTCTTCTTCTTCCTTCTTCCTCTTTTCTTCCTTTTCCTTATTTTTCCTTTCTCGAGGGATAAGAAGAAAAAGAAGAGGAGAAGAAGAAAGAAGAGGTATGTATGTATGGAATGATATTGATGGATGTATGTTATCGGGGTCGAGGGTCGTGGAACATGAGAGGAAGAAGAGGATAAAAAAAGAAGAGGAATAAAAAAAAAGAGGAGAAGAAAGAATAGAGGAGTTCTTCTCCTCTATTCTTTCTTCTCCTCTTTTTCTTCTTCTTTTTTTCTTCGATCTTCTCCTCTGTCATCGTCGATATACCCCTCCCGATAACTTCAACACGAGGGGGTCCATATACCCTCGATAACTTCAATACGTGGGGGTCAATATACCCCCTCGATAACATTAACTTCCGTGTATGTATCTAAATGCGTTGTCGATATTACCCCTTGAAGCATTGTCGATATTATCCCGGTCGAGGGATCGAGGGTTCGAGGTTAAATCTAGGGTCGAGGGTTCGAGGGTCGTCGAGGTTCAAGGGGTCGAGGATCGCCGAGGGTCGAGAGGTTCCTAGTGTCAAAGTATTGAAGAAATCCATGGCTTCATCATTAGCCGGAAACCATGGCATGATGGTACGAAGTCCTCCAAAGTTATTTTGGAATGGAGTCCCGGATAGGATAATTTGCCTTTTTGTACGAATTTCAGCAAAGGCCTTCCAAATAACGATATTCAGAAGGTTCTTGCTGAACTTTGTACCAAAAAGCGAATTATCCTATCTAGGACTCCGTTCCAAAGTAACTTTGGAGAGCTTCGTACAATCATGCACCTGTTACTTTCGCCTAATGATGAAGACATGGTTTTGTTGAATCCTTTGACACTAGGCAACCTCCCGACCCCTCGGTGATTCTCGACCCCTTGACCTCGACCGCTCGGCCGATCCACGACCCTCTACCCTACATGCGTCGATGCCCAGGTCACTTGTGGGACATAGATGTAGTGTTCAACGCCGACCCCCTCCCGATAGCTTCAACACGTGGGGGGGGGGGGGTCGATATTACCCCCTCCTTGAAGCGTTCTCGAGGCCACCCCCAAACCCGTGAAGCGTTGTCGAGGCCACCCCAAACCCAAGAGAAGCAGCGGCGAGGCCACTAATATGATTACTTATTTTGATTTGCTAGCTAGTTCTCGTTTGCCACTAATATATCCATATCTGTCATGTTTGAATAATAATTGCCATGTTGTAAATATTTGTAGAAACTATGGACACCCCCGAGACGAAGCGAGAAGAAGCGTTGTTGAGGGACATAATCGCACAAGGAGGTGATGCCGTACGCTCGTTGATGTTTCTCAACGACAACGATGGTCTGGAAGGAGAGGGTGAAGAAGCAGCTGGCTATGATTTACATGGCTCCGATGACCCAATGCCGGTGCAAGAAGGAGAGGGTGAAGAAGTAGACCGTGAGGACGGCTCGGTGATCACCAAACCGAGTCCGCCAGGTATATATATTAGTTAAGCCTGCGCTGACTAGCTAATTGATGCATTCATTGTTTTGGTATGTACACATATTAATTAACTCTCGTCTTTGTTCTTTTTTCTAGCCCTCCGGATCGAGCACAATTTCGATAAAGAGACGAGGCCCGAAGAAAAAGTTGAGCTCGGATGAAAAGTTTGAGATCATACAAATCGCGTGACGGCCAACCGATTGAACCCTACCGGACAAAGAAGGCATTTGTTGCTCGGTGGGTTACGGTTAGGGACAAGATCCCGATCAGCATCCACCAATGGTATAAGCCTAAGAACGAAGACCACGAGGTGTCTTATGTCAATGATATGCAGAAAAATGATCTTTGACCGAGCTGAAGTCAAATTTTACCCTACCGCTAGAGGATGATCCGGAGAAGCCAGTAATAGAGCCATTAATCAAGTCTTTTGCTCTTAAGAAGATGGCAGACCTATTCGGGAATGGGAAGAAAGAACTCAATACGTATGTCGAAAAAATGAGACACCAGAATTCAAGGGCAAATATGAGAAGATCAGAGATGACTGGCCCGCATTCGTGGCCCACAAGACATCGGAAAAGTGTAAAAAGATGTCAGCGACAAACAAGAGAAATGCTGCAAAGAAGAAGCTTCACCATCGCACGGGGTCAGGTGGCTACCTCGTAGCCCGGCCTAAGTGGGCCAAGGCTGAGAATGATCTGCTTGATAAAGGGACCAAACCAGAGACAATGAACTGGCCAGACCGTTGCCGGACTTGGTTCTTCGGGGCCGGCGGATCCTTGGACCCTATAACAGGGAAGTGCATTTGGACGGACGAACAATTGGACATACCAGTCAAGAGGCTTCATCAATATATCGAAGCAGCGCAGCAAGGGAAGTTCGTTCGCACGGGAGAAGGACGAGCTCACAATGGCCCTCGGGAATCCTTAGCACCCTGGACGGACACGAGGCACGCCAGCTCCGCTTTCATGGAAGGCTGGATTTCGAACGCAGGGGTTACAAAACCCATGAGAGGAGGAAGAAAGCTGGAGCGAGCCAAATGCAGCGCTGCACGAAAGGGTAATGGGGCTAGAGGAATGAGAAGCGGCAGATCGCAGCAAGCGACCTGAAGCTTCCCGGTTACCCGCCATCTCGGCGGAGAAGCAGCGTGGCTTCCACCGAGCTGCTTCAGCCAGAAGCATGCCTTGACGGCTCCTCGCCAGCTATCCCGTGGATGCTATCACGGATGCTGAAAATTGCCACCTTATGGCGCAATGGAGCAATTTGAAGGTCAAGGCGGCTGTTGGCTCTGTTTATCCTACTAAACCCGACTCAACTTTTCACCGCCGCCGATACCGTAAGGATATGCTAAGGTGATGGTCGATGAAATAACGAAGGATTTGAGGACCTCGGCTTGACCACCCTACCGGTGAAGGGAGTATCGGCTAGGTTACGCTCAAGACTCCATGCCTATGGCGAAGGATCTCATCAACCTTCCGAACTGGACGCCTCCGCCTCCTCCTCCTCCTCCCGTGAGTCAGGCACTCCGCCTCCTCCACCGCCTCCTCCTCCGTGAGTGACGATCAGGGCACTCGGCCGGCTCCTTCTCCGGCGCGTGGCGGCACTCCGCCTCCTTCTCCGCTGCGCCCGGCCCGAGCAGCCAGCCTCCTCCTTCTCCGCCTCGTTTGCAAGGGCGGAAGAGACCCGCCGCCCGCTCCGGCTGCTCCGGCGTCGTAGTCCTTCTCCTCCGCCTCGTAAGCAAGGAAAGAAGACATCCGCTCCGTCTGCTCTGCGGCGTCTAGCAGATACAGCCAAAGGCGGGAGGAGATCTGATTCGGTCCTTCTCTCAAGACTCGGAGAAGTTACCGTCTGAGAGGAGCGAGGAGGAAAACGCGAAGATCGCGCAGACGAAGTGGATGACTGGTTTCAAGGGTTGAAAGCAAAGAGACATCCACCTCCGGAGGAGAAGGTAGATCCGGTGAAAGCGAAGCGCACTCGCTGCCCTGACAAAACCACCCAAGTCTCCACCGAAAGGCAACTATGAGCGCATTATTGGAAAGGCATTTGCCGAAGCGGAGAGGTCAGGAAGTACTGTCAGTGATCAAAGGATGAAAGATCGACGAGCTGGGAAACAAATTGCCCAGCTCGGCGAACAAGCAATCGTGCCCCCGCTCAAGGTGCAAGTAGCGACATCGTCGATCCGAGGATGGTGCCGGTTATGGCAATCCTACAGATTACCTGCCCGACGATGTACATTATGATTTCTTGGAGGTGCAGATACAAAGATACGATACGGGAAGCCTCTCGTCAAAGATGAAAGTTCTCTATCAACGATGATGCGAAGATTGCATGATTGGTACATGAAAACCTGCAAAGAGTCCGAGGGAGGAGTACTTTGTATGTGAGAGTTAAAAGGAGCATGACCTCCTTGGAATTGAACTGTTGCCTATTCCATTTGAGGAGTTCTATCAGTTTTTCAATCAATTGGCCCTCGATAAAGCAACGGTCACCTGCTACATCGTCTGTAAGTAGTACTACTTCATCATTAAGTCTCTCTATATAACTCAGCCCTTTCATTGCATGTATTTATAATTATCCTCACTATATTATGCAGATTGAAGATCGCCGAATTGAAGAAAAGACAAGTGGGTGATATTGGGTTCATTAACACATATCTCATAGATAAAACTGAGGTTGAATTTAAGAAAGAAAATACCGAGGCCAACTTGCTACAATTGTTGGTAATAAATGAACACAAAGATATAATAGTCTTTCCTTACAACTTCAAGTGAGTGTTCTTGTCTTGTGGCATATTCGGTTTCCTTATTAGTCCAGGTTATAGTAATGTAATATTGATGAGTTATGCATGTGTGCAGCTACCACTATATTCTCCTAGAGATTAAGCTTGAGAAGGAGTAGTAACTTTCTTAGACTCCAAGCGAAAAGATCCCAAGGAGTATGCGGACATGACTGAAATGCTCGAGAAGTAAGTTAAATCGATCATTATCCACCATATCAAGAACTTTGTTCATTTCTGATATCAAGTAATTGTTTTCTTTGTATGGCAGGGCTTGGAGAAAATTCACCAAAAAGCTCCGGACTACCGAAGAAGCTGCAATTTAGACACCCGAAAGTAAGTACTATATAGTAGCATATACCACACATCTCCTAGTGATTCAAGCGCTAGTTTCATCAATACCATTTAGAATGCTTGCTAATTATCAGTTTGATTGACCTCTATTTCTTGTAAAGTGGTTGTGGCAGGAACAAGGGAATGATTTCTGTGGATACTACATTTGTGAGTCCATCCGCCACACGACCTGTGAGCGGGGCTACTCTGACAAACAATATGAAGTGCGTAAATAAAAATATTCACAATTTTATTTTATTACCATCATTTGTGTTGAGTTTCATTCATTCATATATATATATATATATATATATATATATATATATGTATGTATGTATGTATGTATTGACCCCTTTCTTAAAATTAGATGTTTCGAATGCGGGATGAACTACTAGCACCAGATCGCAAGCGAGCAATTCAAGAGGAATTGGCGGCATTCTTTCTTGACCACGTGATCGCTGAAGACGGAGAATACTATGTGGACCACGCGTCCGTATGTTAGGAGATTATATATTTATAAAAGATAATTATTGTATATATGTAGCTGGTAGTGTCGGATAGATATACGAGAACTTGTTGTTCGACCAATCTCTCGGAGAAGGAGAGGTGGTCGATTTCACTTCTCTCTGTATGCATATATGTTCATGACGATCTTACATTTGCTTAATTACTAGCTAGCTAGCGTGTCTAGCTAGTCCTCTCTATCTTGTATGTATAGTACGTGGCGTCGACCAAGCACGGACAAAAGAGAGGACACTTTTCTCTATTAATTAGCTAGCTATAGCACAATATATGAAACACCTAAATTAACCCCCAAAACCCCCCAAACCCCCTTTTCAAAAAAAAAACAAAACCACAACCATAGAAATGTCGATGCGTGGATGCCTATTGGTCCCGGTTGGTGCCACCAACCAGGACCAAAGGCCCTCCCGCCAGGCTCGGACAGGCCACGTGGAGGCCCATCTGTCCCTGTTGGATTGAACCGGGACTAAAGGGTCAGGGCATTAGTACCGACCCTTTAGTCTCGGTTCATGAACCGGGACTAAAGGCCCTCACCAACCGGGACTATAGGCCCTTTTTCTACTAGTGCTACTCATTGATTCCCTGACGTGCACTCCAAGTCCCCTGGATTGCTTCCGTTCCAAAAATAACTTTTCCGAAGGTTTCATTCTGTTTGGACTCCGTTTGATATTCCTTTTCTGCGAAACATTGAAACAAGGGAAAAAACAGAAACTGGCACTGGGTTAATAGGTTAGTCCAAAAAATAATATAAAAGTGCATAATAAAGCCCATTAAACATCCAAGATGGATAATATAATAGCATGAATACTTCATAAATTATAGATACGTTGGAGACTTATCAGCATCTTCAAGCTTAATTCCTGCTCGTCCTTGAGTAGGTAAATGATAAAAGAAATAATTTATGAAGTGTGAATGCTAGAAGGTGCACAAGTTTGATCAATGATAATTTCAATCACCTTTTCTAGCATCATTATATAATAGTAGCTCAACTCATAGGACTTTGCATGATCAAGTAACAAACTATTCACATGTTAAAGTATAGATCATAAACTTTCTTGAAAACTAACAAAACGTGTTATTAGTCATCAAACAATTACAATTCATCTTATTGTCAGGAAGAGTCTATGTCAGAGCTTTGATTCAGCAAACTTCACATACTCAACTATCATTTAGTCTTCCATGATTGCCAACACTCACGCGATATTTATGGGTTCAAAGTTTTAATCAGACACAGAGAAAGATAGGGGCTTATAGATTTGCCTCCCAACCTTTTATCTCAAGGGTAATGTCAACAATAATAGTTCATGATGCCTTACATCCAATTGGATACATGTATCAGAATCTTTCCAACACGAGGTGCTTGCCAAAGGATAAAATGTAAAAAGGAAAGGTGAAGATCACCATGACTCTTGCATAAAAGTAAAAGATAGGCCCTTCGCAGAGGGAAGCAGAGGTTGCCATGCACTTTTATAGTTGGATGCACAAAATCTTAATGCGAGGGAACATCACTTTATATTGCCAGTTGTGATAGGGACCTTTATTATGCAGTCCGTCGCTTTTATTTCTTCCATATCACAATGATCGTATAAAGCTTATTTTCTCCACACTAAAAGATCATACATATTTAGAGAGCAATTTGTATTGCATGCACCGATGACAACTTACTTGAAGGATCTTACTCAATCCATAGGTAGGTATGGTGGACTCTCATGGCAATACTGGTTTAAGGGATGTTTGGAAGCACAAGTACTATCTCTACTTGGTGCAAGGAATTTGGCTAGCACGAGGGGGAAAGGCAAGCTCAACGTGTTGGGCGATCCATGACAATATACTTTATTTCGGATATAAGAAAACATAACCCATTAAGTTGTCTTCCTTGTCCAACATCAACCTTTTATCATGTCATATTTTAATGAGTGCTCACAATTACAAAAGATGTCCAAGATAGTATATTTATATGTTAAATCTCTCTTCCTTCAATATTCTTTCATGAATTGTTCAAGTGACCAATACAATGTTTGCTAACCTTCAATAAATTTACCACCTCTACTTCCTATATGTAAAGTCATTACTCCCCATGGGATAAGCATATGAAACATATATAATTTCATATTTATGACATTCAAATCATTCAACCATTTACTCAAAGGATATAAATGAGGCACACGAGTAAATGACAAACTACTCCAAAAAGATATAAGTGAAGATCAATGAGTAGTTAAATAATTATGTAACTATGTGAAGAATCTCTCTCATTTAAGAATTTCAGATCTTGGTATTTTATTAAAACAGCAAACAAAACAAAATAAAATGACATTTCAAGGATAGCACTCATCATGTGAAGAAGCAAAAACTTAAGCTCAACCGATACTAACTGATAATTGTTGAAGAAGAAAGGTGGGATGCCTAACGGGGCATCCCCAAGCTTAGATGCTTGAGACTTCTTGAAATATTATATTGGGTGCCTTGGGCATCCCCAAGCTTGAGCTTTTCTGTTTCCTTAATTCCTCTCATATCATGGTTTTCTAAATCCCGAAAGCTTCATCCACACCAAACTCAACAAGAACTCGTGAGATAAGTTAGTATAAACCAATGCAAAAAACCTTATCATACTGTACTGTAACAAATCACTAAAATTACTATTCAACATTGCATACTAAATGCCTCTGCATATTTAATACTCCTATCCTCAAATAGAATCATTAAACAAGCAAACATATGCAAACAATGCAAACATAACAGCAATCTGCCAAAACAGGACAGTCTGTAAAGAATGCAGCAAGATCCATACATCCCTAGATCCAAAAATTATGAAAGAAAATTCCCACTGTAGTAAATTTATCATAGCTTATTATGCAAAAGGTTTCAACATTTTATCATATTCTTACTTTTCTAGGGAATTTTTGCAACAGCGGTAAACTTTCTGTTTTAAAACAGCAACATGTATACTTGCAAAATAAGCATGGTAAAGGCTATCCTTGACATTTTTATTGAAAATAGAGATGCAAAACGTTATTCTAAAAAACAGAAATAAAATCCTAACAAAATAAATTGACGCTCCAAGCAAAACACATATCATGTGGTGAATAAAAATATAGCTCCAAGTAAAGTTACCGTTGAACGAAGACGAAAGAGGGGATGCCTTCCGGGGCATCCCCAAGCTTTGCCTTTTTGGTGTCCTTAGATTATCTTGGGTGCCATGGGAATCCCCAAGCTTAGGATCTTGCCACTCCTTGTTCCATAATCCATCAAATCTTTTACCCAAAACTTGAAAACTTCACAACACAAAACTTAACAGAAGATCTCGTGAGCTCCGTTAGCGAAAGAAAACAAAACACCACTTTAAGGTACTGTAATGAAATCATTCTTTATTTGTATTGGTGTTAAACCTACTGTATTCTAAACTATCTATGGTTTATAAATTCTTTTACTAACCATAGATTCATCAAAATAAGCAAACAACACACGAAAAACAGAATCTGTCAAAAACAGAACAGTCTGTAGTAATCTGTAACTAACGCAAACTTATGGAACTCAAAACATTCTACCAAAATAGGCGGCCTAGATAATTTGGTTATTGATCTGCTGCAACTGGAATCAGTATTTTATCACGTTCCGGTAATTTTTAACAATTGTTTTCGTGAGCAGAAAGTTTCTGGAATTTTCAGCAAGATCAAATAACTATCATCCAAGAAGATCCTATAGGTCTTACTTGGCACAAACACTAATTAAAACATAAAACTACATCTAACCAAAGGCTAGATCAAATATTTATTACTAAACAGAACCAAAAAGCAAGAAACTAAAATAAAATTGGGTTGCCTCTCAACAAGCGCTAACGTTTAACGCCCCTAGCTAGGCATGATGATTTCAATGATGCTCACATAAAAGTTAAGAATTGAAACATAAAGAGAGCATCATGAAGAATATTAATAGCACATTTAAGTCTAACCCACTTCCTATGAATAGGGATTTTGTGAGCAAACAACTTATGGGAACAAGCATCAACTTGCATAGGAAGGCAAAACAAGCATAACTTCAAAACCTTAAGCACATAGAGAGGAAACTTGATATTATTGCAATTACTACAAGCATATATTCCTCCCTCATAATAACTTTCAGTAGCATCATGAATTAATTCAACAATATAACCAACACCTAAGGCATTCTTTTCATGATCTACTTGCATAGAAATTTTAGTACTCTCCACATCAGCAAAATTCTTCTCATTCGGAGTAGTGGGAGTATCATAAGAGACTTGAATACTATAAATAGTTTCCACATTAAAAGAGTAATGTTCAGAAAAAGGGTACTCATAATCATGACATGTTTTATAAATATAATCATCACTACTTTTTATAGCATAAGTTTCATCACAATAATCATCATAAGGAGCAACTTTGTTCTCATCATAATCGATTGAAACCTCTTCCGGAATAGTCGCCTGCGGGGTAGAGCAAAACGATATTTTAGAACCAAGAAAAAATTTGGCATGACCTTCCCTAAAAATAGGACCAAAATGAATGCATAGTGCCAAAATTCTCGCCGTAACGGAAATGAATCAACATTTCGGCAAAATATTGGCAACTATCGCATTTCAAATACCGGCACTTGCAAACACAAACATATATGCGACACCACAAACATATGCAACACCACAAACATACATAGATCTAGCAAGGCCATAAAAAGTGCATGTGCACGTTGTTGGAGGGAGAAAAAAAGTAGATCTACAACATAAAGATAGCTTTCCCCTTACTTACCTATCAAAAAAAGGTAATTTAACCACTTAATTTGGATGAATCTATGGTATAAATGAGGTGAGGAGGAGGAGGCAGCCGAGACAAGCTTGGAGGAGGAGGTGGAATGAATGAAGTGGGGAAAATGAGTGTGTAGGTGTGGCTGTCCAAAATATCTAGCTGGTCCCAGGTTACTAATGGCGCACCACCAACAAATGCGCCATTAGTAACCCTGGTTACTAATGGCGCACCAGCTTGTGGTGCTCCATTAGTAGTTTTGCAAAAAAAAAATATAGTAGTGGCGCACTGTGTGGCAGGTGCGCCATTACTAGTTAAAACTAGTAATGGTGCACTCTGCCCTGGTGCGCCATTAGTATTTTTGTAAAAATAAAAAAATTGTTACTAGTGGCGCACCGTGTGTCTGGTGCGCCATTAGTGTCTATCACACTAATGGCACGCCAACACATGGTGCGCCATTAGTTGCCATATCATCTATAGCCCTTTTCCTAGTAGTGGCGGTCTCGGTTAGCGTCGACGCGTATGAATACAACTTGTGTAATTGTCGTCCAAGGACTCCTATGAATTGCCCCATATATATACCCCCGGTAGTCACACCTAAAGATGACATGCCATCTCGTGCATGTAATACTCCTCCATCATAGTGAAGTTGTGCCTTTGTGCGCTCATGATTTTTTGTGGTTCACGTGAGAAGCACAATTATCAGCCAACACGGCTTCAAACGAGCGTGACGCGAAGCTTCTCTTTCTTATCAGATTCATGGGACATGTCTAAGTCAAGATTCCCAAGGCATTGATAGAGGTGGAGAAAGTCATGGCGGCTGCGATTGGAGGTCTTGAAGCATTGGTGGAAAGGTGTACCAGATGCGATGAAGACTGTGTGCTAGGTGTTTGGTGAATTGCAACAGCGGCCTCATCAAGCGGGGGCGGCAACACTAGAGGACTGCAATTTTGGTGGTGCTCCTCGAGTACCGAGACTCGATTCCCAGGGTGAAAACCCAAGGTCTGGCCTTCATTGGTTGTACCTGGCAATGGCCTCGTTGAAAGCATTATTTTTCGGTGATCTCAGATTTTCTCCAGTGTGAAAACTCAAGATATTCGACCGGGAAACGACAACGCTTGTGCATGGTTTCCTTCTTGGAGGTGTTGCTTTTGAAGAAACTATTTTGTAAGCCGGGTGTTGTCTTTGGTGGTTGTTAGAGGGCTATTGTTGCTAGTGACTAACCACTGTAGTGGGGCTTTTTTCTTCTTTTCCTTTTATTTTCCTTTTTGGCAGTGTATATCCTTGATGTCTTTAAACATCTTGTTGGTACAGAGGCCGGGTGTCTTTGGTATCTTCGCCATATTAATATATTCCCTTTCTCGAAAATCTCGATGCTGGTATAAGTAAGAAGTTCTGGCAAAAGTTGTAATGGAAAAATTAGAAGGTCGGGTCTCTAGCAATGTCATGTTTAACAATTATTGTACACATACACGTGCGAAGTAACTTCCTTTGGAATTTCCATTCAGGAAACTGGAAGCCAATGCTAGAGCAATTAACAGTCATACTTTGTGTCATGGATTGGTGTTATAATCTTTCCTTGAACTCATGGTAACTTTGTGTGCACTTTCACTCGTTGCATGCAAATAATCTGGAACGTAGATCGCTTACCAAGGAGGAGGATACCTTGTCTGCATCATGTAAAATTTCTGACTAAATATAGTTAAGAGGGGAAATAATTTAAGCGTCATATTGCCATTGTGGTATCTTATCAAAGATTTAAGATTGTTGATCACCTCTACGAATTGGTTGTACAGTGTGGTATCTTGCATTGAAGTTTCATTACTAGGGAAAACCTTATACACAGAATGTTACCAGTAGCGCTGTACAAAATCAAACGCTACTGCTACTTAGTAGCAGCGCGCGTAAATAAACCGCGCTACTGCTATGACTTTAGCAGTAGCGCGTACTAGCAAAAAGCGCTGCTGCTATGTTTGAACTGGGCGCACATGGCTAGCCCAACCTAGTAGTAGCGCGTATACTGGCCCAGCGCTACTGCTACTCTCCTTAGCTGTAACGCGCTTGCGTGTAAGGCGCTACTGCTAACGGAAATAAAATAAAGTGAAAAACAAGTAGAAAAGTAAATGAAAATGAAAGAAATAGAAAAAGGAGAAAGGAAAAAATAAAATGTAAAGAAAAATAAAAGAAAAAAGGGAAAAAAGGAGAAAGGAATAGCAGTAGCGGTTTTCAGGAAACGCGTTGTAGCTAACTTAGCTATAGCACGTTTTTGGAAACGCGCTACCGTTACGTTTCACTTAAACAGCGGTTTCCCCCCGCCCCCCGGCCACCACACTTCTTCCCCAAACCCCTCGCCCTCGCCGCCGTCTCCCCAATTCTCCGTCGCCCCACTTCGCCGCCGTCTCTTGCCGGCGTGGACGCCCGCAACCTCACCCTCTCCCCCGAGGCCGCCGTCATCCTCACCGCCTCACTTGAGGCCGCCCTCAGCCTCACCGCCCGCTCGAGGCTGCCCTCGGCGCCACCGTCGGCGCCCTCCACCTCACCTTGCCCGCCCTTGAACCGCCGTTGCCCGTGCCCGAGCCCGCCCTCTCCGCCTGCCTCCGTCACCAAAGCACCTCCCGCCACCGTCCCTCCCTCTCAGAATCCCCCACCTCCCCCACTCCTCTCATGCATTTTAGAGAAAAAATTAGTAGAGCAAAAGTTTGTTTATAGCAAAAAAATTAGTTTAGAGCAAAGGATGTTAAGTAGTAGATGTTAGAGCAAAAATTAGTTTAGAGCAAAAAATTTGGTTTACAACAAAAGTTAGTTAGGGCAGTAGGGTTTAATTAGGGTAGATGCTGCTTGTATAGTATATAGTGATACTAGTAGATGTTAATTAGGTTAGGGAAATAGTGGTACTAGTAGATGTTAATTAGATGTTTTTCAGTTAGGGCACTAGAGTTTTGCTAGGTTAATTAGGTTAGTAGTGCTGCTAGTAGTAGTGGTACAGTAGGTTAATTAGGTGATGTTAAATGAATAACCTAAATGAATGAAATTAGTAGTTAACTGAATTTTTTTTCCTTTCATCATTATAGAGCACTAAAGTTAACTGAATTTTGTTCTATTAGTAGTTAAATGAATTTTCTTCTACACTTTGTTTTTGAATTAGCTTGTGATTGGGCATGTGGTTGCTCGTGTATATTTGGACATGTGTTGCGGTGTCGAAGAGGGATATTTGAACACTGTTTCAGGGAATGATGTTGAGTGGTTTATGTTTTGCGGAATGTTGATTCATTTACATTACGGCAAATTTCAGGTTCTCGATTTGTCCACTTTTTAGCAAAGGTCATGCCAAAATTTTCCGTGAATTTCGGCATGACTTGTGCTACAAACTAGGACATATCAAGTGCCCGGGATTTGCCGCACTAGGAAGGAGTCAACATTCCTGCAAAACAATAGGCCTTGTTTATGTCATTAATCATTTTATTAGGTCTAGAATTAATTGACTAGATTTAATCATAGGAAACATGGCTAGCAACGATGAAGGACAGGGTTCTGGTGATTATGACGGACGTCTACCGGGCGGCGTATTTAATTTTTAGCCTTACCGATGATCAACCGATGTTGTTGCTGGGCCCACCGGTGGCATCGGGGACTGAGACCGAAACGCAGACCGGTGCTGAGACTCAGACCGGCATCGAGACCGGTGCTGAGACTGAGACCGGTGCTGCCTCGGGGAGCGGAGCCGGTGTAGAACCAAAAGCAAAGAGGCAACGGCTTCCTAACAAACTCAGGACTACTAGACTAGTGGTCACGGAGGTGGACGACGGCATTTTTGAGCCAAAGGCGCCCAAGGAAGCGCGTCGATGCTACGGCAATCAAATAGGCTGCATCGTACGGACAACCGCCACCATCAATGATGAGAAACTACAGAAGATAGAAAATATGAGGAGCTCCCTCCTAAAGAAGTTTCACCAGATATTCTTGTTCCTGGGCCGGAATGAGAAGGATTATGAAGATCCAGATGAGGACCTGGCAATGAAGAAGATAAACAAACACACCATGACCAAGTTTAGTGATGCGTTGGCCGCCTGGAAAACTCGAGTGAAAGCAAGGATCATCGAAAAGAAGGAACCCTACTCCGAGATAGTAAAGGATAATCCGACAATCACGGAAGAGCAGTTTCAAATATTCAAGGAGGCTTGCTAGGCTAAAGCTGCCAAAAAAAGTCTAAGTACATGAAGGGGCTTCAAGAGAGGAACATTGGGAGCCACCACCTCGGAAGCCGTGGTTACGGCGGAAAGAGGTCCAAATGGGCCAAGGAGGACGCGGAAGCCGTGAGTCTGGGCATCCTGCACTTTGGCGGATTTCACCGTCCCGCAGGAGCGTGGCGTCCCGAGGGCCCGGCACCGTTGGGACCAGTGAAGAAGGTTCTACGAGACAACACCGGTCATTACGGAGTTCATGAGACTGCTGGTAATTTTAGTTTCGATCAATTCGACCGCACACGTTAGTCATATTTGTAAACGATCCTTGTGCCTTTTGCAGAGAGCAGCACCGGATTGCGGTAAAGCGACTTCGCCGTCGAGGCATTGGCGAGGCCCAAGTGGGACACTCCATTCAACCGGTGTTGAATATATTGAAACGAAACCGTGGATACTCGACCGTCGTATGGACGCGTGCATGGTGTCGGAGACGGCGCCCACGTGGAAGAAGTACTACCGTGAGACCACAGAGGAGAGAAAGGAAAGACGGAGGTTAATCAAGAAAACATCGACAAGAAGGTTGAGATTGCGGTTGAGAAGAAATCATCTCGCATACGGAACAGCGGTAGCTGCCGCAAAACAGGTGGTTGCAGATTTGTCTACTTCCTTGGTGACGGCGTTTTCACTTGGACAAGGCAAAATCCAGAAAAAAAATGCAGAGAACTTTCCCCTTGCTGACTTCTTGGGAGCACCTGCTCCCGCACCGGCTCCCGCACCGGACGTGCTCGGCGGTGCCGTCTTGGCTGAGCTCGACGCCCTCACGATTCTGTCACACCGCCCCCTTCAATATAAATGTATAATCTCCGTTTTCGTTGCCTTTCGGATGTCTCACGTCGCAGACTTTTCTTTGCGAGCCGACGAAACCCGTGCACCATATTGTACACCATCGGCGACCGTAAGGTGGGCGTGGGGAAGGCAACGATAATGGAGCCGAAGGAACCATTGTTCCACAACCGGCCGATCCCCGAACGTCTTTCAAGGTTTCCGTGCCCAAGGTCGAACCGGGCCACGAGAATTTGCCTCCTCCAATACTACCGTGGATGACGAGGAGACACCGCGCGGCTTGGTGATTGTTGCAATGGGTGGGTCTTGTTGTGGCCAAAGAGTCTGCGCCGTGCAGGCGGTCAGAGCACACCCACGAGCACGCAGCCTCAGAAGGTATGAACATCAACACCCCACCTACCCAATTAGCGTCGGGTGTCGGGTTGGGTGATAGCGGACGGGGTAAGGAGGAGGCTCCATTAGTCGCTGATGACGTGGCCATGGATGAGGATGAGGTCGACGGTGGTGCTGAACAGTATGTCTATACTGGCGCCTCCTCAGGGTTTGAGCGTCATGAGTCGGTGCCTGAATTGCCGTCTCAACGTATTATGGACGACCTTCCGGTAGTAAAGAAGTCTAGGAAGAGAGCGAGGAAAGGCAAAAGAGCTGATTCTATGATCTAGCCGCCTCAGCAGCCTCGGCTTCGGGACCGTATAGATATCCCCGATGCGGATAAATGGCATATCCCCGGTCAACCAATCCTACCTGCAACAGCGCTAGGGGTCAGATTCGGCGATCTAAGGAGACTTCATGACGATGTGCTGCGGGTAGAGAAAGGCCTCATCGCCTCGACAGATCCAGGATACCCACTCTACGTGGTTAACGTTCCACGGCAAATGTCGTACGTCGACAGCTTCCCCGCGGATAAGTTCTTCCTCCGATTCGATTACATATTCGACATGTTTCACGTGAAGAAGCTGGATTTTACGTTTTCCGCCTTTATGTCTTGCACATGAACTACATCATCGGGTTTGAACAGATATCTCATATCTGTGTCGCTGACCCGTACTACATGCACGAGGGCTTCTTGGGAGTCTGTGCAGAGCACCGTGTATACACGAGGGAATACATCATCAATTTCATGCTCTCGCCAATAAGGACAAGGAGGCGATTCTCGTGCCTTATCATCCCGTGTAAGTCATCCGCGCTGCTATCCTTACTTCAATTTCAATCATTCTTTTGCACGGTGGAGGCTAAGTAATTTGAGGTGTACTTATTTTGTGCAGTGGCGCGCGCGCCGTCCTCATCATCCTATACCCCCGATTCTCCCACGCTCTTTACTTGGACTCGTCGAAGAACATTCACAAAAAGGATTACACCCACATCAAGGATGTCCTCGACAGTGCTATGTTTTACTAATAAGCAAGGGGTGGAGAGGTCAGGAACAAGAAGAGAAGGGGCGGTAGGGTCGCCTTCAGCCATAAGACCAACTTCTGCTGCATCCAGCAACCGAACGATTCTCTTAATGATGGATTCTATGTCCTACACCACATGCTGGAGTACAGACGGGATCACCAGAACCTTCGCATGTCACCTACATCCGGCGATGCCCATATTCTGCAATGGGCAAAGAACGTAGGAGATATCGAGGATCATCGACTTCGAGCCGAGTTCTATCACATCCAGCGCGAACTTGCCCAAATCATCATGAAGGAGGTCGTCGAAAAAACAAGGATGTTCTACGAAGAAGGACAAATGTCGCGGGAAGATGTCCGAACATGGGTAGCCGCTCAGCGTCTCGACCTGAAGCCTTTCACTAGGCTCGGGGACTATCTCCCTGACATGGATGGGTGGAACGACATGTTGGAGTTATTGTCGATATATGATAATGTGTCCGTTTAGTCCATACTTTCTGTATGACAAAACTTTGAGTTATGCATGGTGAAACTTTATTTGTGATGTAATTAAACCATCCTCCTCCTCGACTAGCAAAAATCACTCTAGTTAGGGCATTTTGGGGTACGATGAACTTTGTTATTTATGCTTATGATATGTTGTTTCTATTTTTGCCAAGTCTGTCTCTTTCTGTTGCTCAACTATGTATGTTGCATATCATCGACTCATGTGAGGATGCAGGTGCATAGATCATCGATGGTGAATAAGTGCTATGCCGGGAGTATATATATGACAAGTGGCCGGAGTGTCAGGCCCAGGTGTGCCGGTTTCCAGTTTCCAAGCGACAGGCAGTAGTTAGTTTAGGTTCACGCTAATGCGAGAGAGGGATACGAACTCATGTACTCAAAGTGATAGCTCTTCTCGCGTATATCATTGTTTAGATGGATGACGATGTATTTGCAAGTAATCGAGACTTGTATCGCTATTTTCGAGATGATGACGAGAGACCATTTTGTGTTGGATGATGATTATGATGATGACATGATTTGATGAGACTAATTGTATATATATGCTATGATTACATTTGTATGTGTATGATATGCTAAAGATTATTGTATAAAGCCTATTCAAATACAAAACAAATACAAAAACAAATATGTAGGAAAAAAACTAATAAAACTAGTAGTAGCGAGGGGAAAATTTAGCGATGGCGCCAAGACTACCGATGGCGCTTCCCGATAAACAAGCTGCAGATAATATCAGCAGCGCCCTTTTCTAAAGAGCGCTACAGCTATTCATGTATAGTAGTAGCGTGGGAAAACAGGCGCTACTGCTATACGTTAGCTGTAGCGCCTTATTAGTAGCGTCGGTCCCCGCGCTACTGAGAGGCCCAAAACCCGCGCTGCTGCTAGGCTTTTCCCTAGTAGTGTTTTCACATCTAGTAGCATACTATTGCAAGTATGGATGGGAAGAACTTGGGCAGTGAACACTAGAAGCTCAACAAGCTAAGCCAGATGTCTTGACTGATGATCAGGGACCCGATGGGCACTACAGATTCTGAATTCGGAAATGCGAGTCTACTGAGGATGTTATGAGAGCCATCGGCTTCAGCATCAAAGATGACATCATTGGCCTCCTACTGATGGAGATGGAGTCCGCTAACTTTGAGGCCTTGATACGTCCATTTTGCATCATGCTTTTATATCAATATTTATTGCATTATGGGTTGTTATTACACATTATATCTCAATACTTATGGCTATTCTCTCTTATTTTACAAGGTTTACCATGAAGAGGGGGAATGCCGGCAGTTGGAATTCTGGCTGGAAAAGGAGCAAACGTTGGAAACCTATTCTGCACAACTCCAAAAGTCCTAAAACTCCAGGAAACAACTTTTTGGATTTTATAAGAATTTATGAGCAAAAGAAATAGGCCAGGGGGCCCACACCCTGTCCAGGAGACAGGAGGGCGCCCCCCCTGTAAGGCGCGCCCCCCTATATCCTGGCCCCCTGGTGGGCCTCCGGCATCCATCTTCTGCTATATCATCACTTTTACCCTGGAAAAATTGTGGGCAAGCTTACGGGACGAAACTCCGCCGCCACGAGGCGGAACCTTGGCGGAATCAATCTAGGGCTCTGGCGGAGCTGTTCTGCCGGGGACACTTCCCTCCGGGAGGGGGAAATCATCAACAATGTCATCACCAACGATCCTCTCATCGAGAGGGGGTCAATCTCCATCACCATCTTCACCAGCACCATCTCCTCTCAAAACCCTAGTTCATCTCTTGTATCCAATCTTGTATTAAAACCACAAATTGGTACCTGTGGGTTGCTAGTAGTGTTGATTACTCCTTGTAGTTGATGTTAGTTGGTTTACTTGGTGGAAGATCATATGTTCAGATCCTTTATGCATATTATTACTCCTCTGATTATGAACATGAATATGCTTTGTGAGTAGTTACGTTTGTTCCTGAGGACATTGGTGAAGTCTTGCTATTAGTAGTCATGTGAATTTGGTATTCGTTCGATATTTTGATGAGATGTATGTTGCCTTTCCTCTAGTGGTGTTATGTGAACGTCGACTACATGACACTTCACCATTATTTGGGCCTAGAGGAAGGCATAGGGAAGTAATAAGTAGATGATGGGTTGCTAGAGTGATGTAAGCTTAAACCCTAGTTTATGCTTTGCTTCGATAAGGGGCTGATATGGACCCATATGTTTAATGTTGTGGTTAGGTTTACCTTAATACTCCTTTTGTAGTTGCGGTTGATTGCAATAGGGGTTAATCATAAGTGGGATGCTTGTCCAAGTTAGGACAGTACCCAAGTGTCGGTCCGCCCACATATCAAATTATCAAAGTACCGAACGTTAATCTTACGAACGTGATGAAAATTAGCTTGACGATAATTCCCAATGTGTCCTTGGGAGCTCTTTCTTTATTATTAGATTTTGTCCAGGCTTATCCTTTGCTACATAAAGGATTGGGCCACCTTGCTGCACTTTATTTACTTTATTTACTTTTTGCTCGTTACTATTTATCTTGTCACAAAACTATCTATCACCTACTATTTCAGTGCTTGCAGAGAAAACCTTACTGAAAACCGCTTATCATTTCCTTCTGCTCCTCGTTGGGTTCGACACTCTTACTTATCGAAAGGACTACGATAGATCCTATATACTTGTGGGTCATCAAGACTCTTTTCTAGCGCCGTTGCCGGGGAGTGTAGCGATTTTGGTGAGTGGAACTTGGTAAGGAAACATTTATATAGTGTGCTGAAATTTTCTATTACTTGTCACTATGGATACTAATCCTTTGAGGGGCCTGTTTGGGGTATCTTCGCCCCAACCAGAAGAGCAAAGAGATGCTCCTCAACCTACTGAACTTTGTGAAAATATTCACTTTGACATTCCTTCGCGTATGATAGAGAAACTGCTAGCTAATCCATTTGTAGGAGATGGAACATTGCATCCCGATTTACACCTTATCTTTGTGGATGAAGTTTGTGGATTATTTAAGCTTGCAGGTATTCCTGATGATGTTGTTAAAAGGAAGGTCTTCCATTTATCTTTGAAGGGAGATGCATTGACATGGTATAGGCTATGTGATGATACGGGATCTTGGAATTATAAGCGATTGAAGCTGGAATTTCACCAGAAGTTCTATCGTATGCATCTTGTTCATCGTGATCGTAATTACATATATAATTTCTGGCCTCACGAAGGAGAAAGCATCGCGGGTGGCTTAAGTCAATGTTGTATTCATGCCCCAATCATGAGCTCTCTCGAAATGATTATTCAGAATTTTTATGCTCGGCTTTCTCTTGATAATCGCAACTTGCTCGATACTTCTGTCTTTGGTTCTTATATGTCAAGACTATTGATTTCAAATGGGACTTATTGGAAATAATTAAACACAACTCTGAAGATTGGGGTTCCGACAATGGTAAGGAGTCAGGTATGACACCTAAGTTCGATTGTGTTAAATCTTTTATGGATACCGATGCTTTTCGTGGATTTAGCGCTAAGTATGGACTTGACTCTGAGATAGTAGCTACTTTTTGTGAATATTTTGCTACTCACTTTGATCTCCCTAAAGAGAAGTGGTTTAAATATAATCCTCTTGTTGAAGTGAAAGTAGTTGCACCTATTACAGTCGAAGAAAAGACTGTTACCTATAGTGATCCTATCGTTCCTACTGCTTATGTTGAAAAACCTCCTTTTCCTGTTAGGATAAAAGATCATGCTAAAGCTTCGACTGTTGTTCATAAGAGCAATATTAGAACTTATACACCTCCTGAGCAAATCAAAGTATAACCTAATGTTGCTATTGTTAAAGATCTCTTGTCTGATAATATTGATGGGCATGTTATTTATTTCTATGATGAAACTGCTAGAATTGCCAAACCTTGTGCTAAAGATAAACATAGACCTGTGGTAGGCATGCCTGTTATTTCTGTTAAAATAGGAGATCATTGTTATCATGGCTTATGTGATATGGGTTCTAGTGCTAGTGCAATACCTATTGACTTATACAAAGAAATTAAGCACGATATTGCACCCTCGAGTTAGAAGATATTGATGTCACAATTAAACTTGCCAATAGAGATACTATTTCACCAATGGGAATTGTTAGAGATGTTGAAGTCTTGTGTGGGAAAACTAAATATCCTGCTGATTTTCTTGTTCTTGGCTTCCCACAAGATAGCTTTTGTCCCATTATATTTGGTAGACCCTTCTTGAACACCGTTAATGCTAAGATAGATTGCGAAAAGGATGTTATTACTATTGGTCTAGGTGATATGTCTCATGAGTTCAACTTTTCTAAATTTCGTAGGCAACACCGTGAAGAGGAATTACCTAGTAGGGATGAGATTATTGGTCTTGCTTCCATTGTTGTTCCTCCAACTGATCTGTTAGAACATTATTTGTTACACCATGAAAACGATATATTTATGAAGGAAAGGGAAGAAATAGATGAAGTGTTCCTTAAACAGGAACCTATGTTGAAACATAACCTTCATGTTGAAATTCTTGGGGATCCCCCTCCACCCAAGGGTGATCCCGTGTTTAAACTCAAACCTTTACCTGATAGTCTTAAGTATGCTTATCTTGATGAAAAAGAAATATATCCTGTTATTATTAGTGCTAACCTTTCAGAGAAAGAAGAAGAAAGATTATTGAAAACTCTGAAGAAGCACCGAGCTGCTATTGGATATACTTTGGATGATCTTAAGGGCATTAGTCCCACATTATATCAACACAAAATTTCAGTGGAGAAAGATGCCAAACCAGTTAGAGACCCTCAAAGACGATTAAATCCCAAAATGAAGGAGGTGGTAAGAAAGGAGATTCTAAAACTCCTTGAGGCAGGTATTATTTATCCCGTTGCTGATAGTGAATGGGTAAGCCCTATCCATTGTGTCCGTAAAAAGGGAGGTATTACCGTTGTTCCTAATGATAAAGATGAATTGATCCATAAAGAATTATTACATGTTATAGGATGGTAATTGATTTTCGTAAGTTAAATAAAGCTACTAAGAAAGATCATTACCCTTTACCTTTTATTGATCAAATGCTAGAAAGACTATCCAAACACACACATTTTTGCTTTCTAGATGGTTATTCTGGCTTCTCTCAGATACCTGTATCAGCAAAGGATCAATCTAGAACTACTTTTACTTGCCCTTTTGGTACTTTTGCTTATAGACATATGCCTTTTGGTTTATGTAATGCACCTGCTACCTTTCAAAGATGCATGATGGCTATATTATCTGATTTTTGGGAAAATATTTGTGAGGTATTCATGGATGACTTCTCCGTCTATGGATCCTCTTTTGATGATTGAGCAACCTTGATCGAGTTTTGTAGAGATGCGAAGACACCAGTCTCGTCCTGAATTGGGAAAAGTGTCACTTTATGGTCAATGAAGGCATTGTCTTGGGGCACAAGATCTCCGAGAGAGGTATTGAAGTTGATAAAGCCAAAGTTGATGCTATTGAAAAGATGCCATGTCCCAAGGACATAAAAGGTATAAGAAGTTTCCTTGGTCATGCCGGCTTTAATAGGAGGTTCATTAAGGACTTTTATAAAATCTCTAGGCCTCTGACTAATTTATTGCAAACAGATATTCCTTTTGTCTTTGATGATGATTGTTTGGAAGCATTTGAAACACTTAAGAAAGCCTTGATCACTTCACCTATTGTTCAGCCACCTGATTGGAATTTACCTTTTGAAATTATGTGCGATGCTAGTGATTATGATGTAGGTGTTGTTTTAGGGCAAAGAGTCGATAAGAAATTGAATGTTATCCAGTATGCTAGTAAGACTCTTGATACTGCCCAGAGAAATTATGCTACTACTAAAAAAGAGTTCTTAGCAGTTGTGTTTGCATGTGATAAGTTTAGACCTTACATTGTCGATTCCAAAGTCACTATTCACACTGATCATGCTGCTATTAAATATCTTATGGAAAAGAAAGATGCTAAGCCTAGACTCATTAGATGGGTTCTCTTGCTCCAAGAATTTGATTTGCATATTATTGATAGAAAGGGAGCTAAGAACCCCTGCTGCGCATAATTTGTCTAGGCTAGAGAATGTTCTTGATGACCCACTGCCTATTAATGATAGTTTTCCTGATGAACAATTAGCGGTTGTCAATGTTTCTCGTACTGCTCCTTGGTATGCTGACTATGCTAATTACATTGTTGCTAAATATATACCGCCTAGTTTCACATACCAGCAAAAGAAAAAGTTCTTTTATGATTTAAGACATTACTTCTGGGATGATCCACACCTTTATAAAGAAGGAGTAGATGGTATTATTAGACGTTGTGTGCCTGAGCATGAACAGGAACAAATCCTACGCAAGTGTCACTCTGAATCCTATGGAGGACACCACGCTGGAGATAGAACTGCACACAAGGTACTGCAATCTGGTTTTTATTGGCCTACTCTCTTCAAAGATGCTCGTAAGTTTGTCTTATCTTGTGATGAATGTCAAAGAATAGGTGATATTAATAGACATCAAGAAATGCCTATGAATTATTCTCTTGTTATTGAACCGTTTGATGTTTGGGGCTTTGATTATATGGGACCTTTTCCTGCCTCCAATGGTTATACACATATTTTAGTTGTTGTTGACTACGTTACTAAGTGGGTAGAAGCTATTCCAACTATTAGTGCTGATCATAACACTTCTATTAAAATGCTTAAAGAAGTTATTTTTCCGAGGTTTGGAGTCCCTAGATATCTTATGACTGATGGTGGTTCACACTTTATTCATGGTGCTTTCAGAAGATGCTTGCTAAGTATGATGTCAATCATAGAATCGCATCTCCTTATCACCCGCAGCCTAGTGGTCAAGTAGAGCTGAGCAATAGAGAGCTCAAATTAATTTTGCAAAATCGTGAATAGATCTAGAAAGAATTGGTCCAAAAACTTGATGATGCATTATGGGCCTATAGAACTGCATACAAAAATCCTATGGGTATGTCTCCTTAGAAGATGGTTTATGGAAAAGCATGTCATTTACCTCTTGAACTTGAACATAAAGCATATTGGGCTATTAAAGAGCTCAATTATGACTTCAAACTTGCGGTGAGAAGAGGTTGTTTGATATCAGCTCACTTGATGAATGGAGAACCCAAGCATATGAGAATGCCAAGCTTTTCAAAGAAAAAGTCAAACGATGGCATGATAAGAGGATACAAAAGCGTGAGTTTAACGTAGGAGATTATGTGTTATTGTTCAACTCTCGCTTAAGATTTTTGCAGGAAAACTTCTCTCAAAATGGGAAGGTCCCTATGTTATCGAGGAGCTCTATCGTTCTGGTGCTATAAAATCAACAACTTCGAAGGCACAAATCCGAGGGTGGTAAACGGTCAAAGAATTAAACATTATATTTCAGGTAATCCTATCAATGTTGAAACTAATATTATTGAAACCATAACCCCTGAGGAATACATAAGAGACACTTTCCAGAACGTTCCGGACTCCGAAAATGTATAGGTACGTGGTACGGTAAGTAAACCGATTCCAAAACAATTCTAATGGCAATTTTTATCAGTTTTGGATTATTTAAGAACTTTAGGAAGAAAGAAGTAGTCCGAAAGGGACACGAGGCTCCCACGAGAGAGGAGGGCGCCCCCCCCCCCTATAGGGCGCCCCCCTGTCTCGTGGGCACCTCATGTGCCTACCGGACTCCATTTTCTTGTATGTTACGTATTTTGGTCGGTAAAAATTCATTATATATACTCCCGAAGGTTTTGACCACCGTATCACGCAAATATCCTCTGTTTTCGTTTTGAGCTGTTCCTGTTGTAGATTTGGAACAAGATGTCGTCCCAAGATTCGGAGGGAGAGAGCTACATGGCTGGTTATATTGCAAACCCAAAAGTATATGGGGATGTGGAACATTATGGCTGGACCACAGAGGAAGAAGAAGACTATGATCCAAAGAGGAAGGACGAGACAAGCTCCGATGAAGAGGACGATCCACTACCTCAACCTGGTGATATGCATGTGGAGTTTAAGAAGTCAAGCCTCCCTAAGGTCCAATCTATCCCGCCACGTTTTTTGCAGGACAGCAAGGCAGCACTATGCAAAAAGATAGTGAAACTTGAGCTCGAGAATGAGGATCTGAGGGAGGAAAATTTTAGCCTCAGACGCAAGCTAGAGAAGAAAAAGGCAACAACCCCTACTTCACCACCTCCGAAGAAATAATCACATTGGTATGGGTACTCCCCTTGGCAACTGCCAAGCTTGGGGAAGGTGCCCCGGTATCGTATCACCATCACACTCCTATCTTTACCGCCTTATTTAGTTCGATCCTTTTAGTAGTATCTTGATCTAGTAGATTGAAGTTTTGATATCAAGTAGTTTTGAGTTTTGCATTGTGATATCTTTATGTAAGCGAGTCCGTGTGCTATCTATAATAAAGATTAGTGTTGAGTCAAGGGCTTTGCTATGTTGCTATGATCTTGAGAAAGTAAAAAGAACAAAAGAGTTCATATTGATCTTATGGATAGTGATAACTTCACACATAGAAAGTATGATGCATAAAAATTGTTGAGAGTTGATGAACGTAGCCTTGGTCATCGTTGCAATTAATAGGAAGTGAGAAGGAAAGGGGGGGTTCACATATAAATATATTATCTTGAACATCTTTATGATTGTGAAGCACTCATTAAGTATGACATGCTAAAAGAGTTGACGTTGGACAAGGAAGACAACGTAATGGTTTATGTTTTCCGACATCTTAGTTAAAGTATATTTTCATTGGCCTTCCAAACATGTTGAGCTTGACTTTCCCCCTCATGCTTGCCAAATTCCTTGCACCAAGTAGAGATACTACTTGTGCTTCCAAATATCCTTAAACCCAGTTTTGCCATGAGAGTCCACCATACCTACCTATGGATTGAATAAGATCCTTCAAGTAAGTTGTCATCGGTGCAAGCAATAAAAATTGCTCTCTAAATATGTATGACTTATTAGTGCAGAGAAAATAAACTTTGTATGAACTTGTTGTGGAAGTAATAAAAGCAACGGACTGAATAATAAAGGTCCACATACAAGGGGCAATATAAAGTGACGTTCTTTTGCACTAAGACTTTATGCATCAACCCTAAACGCGCATGACAACCTCTGCTTCCCTCTGCGAAGGGCCTATCTTTTACTTTATGTTCTACTTTCTGCTTGAGTCAAGGTGATGCTCACCTTTCCCTTTTTATTTTTATCCTTTGGCAAGCTCCTCGTGTTTGAAAGATCATGATACATATATCCAATTGGATGTAAGTTGGCATAGGCTATTATTGTTGACATCACCTAAAGGTGAATACGTTGGGAGGCAACACAATAAGCCCCTATCTTTCTCAGTCTCCAGCTGAATCTCTATAACCACAAGTATTGCGTGAGTGTTAACAATTATAGGGGACTACAAGATAGTTGAGTATGTGAGCTTGCTGAAAAGCTCTATTATTGACTCTTTCCGATGTTACGATAAATTGCAATTGCTTCAATGACTGAGATTATAGTTTGTTAGTTCCCAATGAAGTTTTTGAACCATACTTGATATTGTGAATTGTTTATTACTTGAACATGGGAAATCATATGACCAAAATCTATATATGTTGCTGTTATTAGAATGATCATGATGCCCTCATGTCCATATTTTATTTTTATCGACACCTCTATCTCTAAACATGAGGACATATTTTTTGATTTCGGCTTCCGCTTGAGGACAAGCGAGGTCTAAGCTTGGGGGAGTTGATACGTCCATTTTGCATCATGCTTTTATATCAATATTTATTGCATTATGGGCTGTTATTACACATTATATCTCAATACTTATGGCTATTCTCTCTTATTTTACAAGGTTTACCATGAAGAGGGGAATGCCGGCAGAATGGAATTTCGGCCGAAAAGGAGCAAACGTTGGAAACCTATTCTGCACAACTCCAAAAGTCCTGAAACTCCACGAAACAACTTTTTGGATTTTATAAGAATTTATGAGCAAAAGAAATAGGCCAGGGGCCCACACCCTGTCCAGGAGACAGGAGGGCGCCCCCCTGTAGGGCGCGGTCCCCTATCTCCTGGGCCCCCTGGTGGTCCTCCGGCGTCCATCTTCTGCTATATCATCACTTTAACCCTGGAAAAAATCGTGGGCAAGCTTATGGGACGAAACTCCGCCGCCACGAGGCGGAACCTTGGCGGAATCAATCTAGGGCTCAAGGCGGAGCTGTTCTGCCGGGACACTTTCCTCCGGAGGGGGAAATCATCACCAACGTCATCACCAACGATCCTCTCATCGAGAGGGGGTCAATCTCCATCAACATCTTCACCAGCACCATCTCCTCTCAAAACCCCAGTTCATCTCTTGTATCCAATCTTGTATTAAAACCACAAATTGGTACCTGTGGGTTGCTAGTAGTGTTGATTACTCCTTGTAGTTGATGCTAGTTGGTTTACTTGGTGGAAGATCATATGTTCAGATCCTTTATGCATATTATTACTCCTCTGATTATGAACATGAATATGCTTTGTGAGTAGTTACGTTTGTTCCTGAGGACATGGGTGAAGTCTTGCTATTAGTAGTCATGTGAATTTGGTATTCGTTCGATATTTTGATGAGATGTATGTTGCCTTTCCTCTAGTGGTGTTATGTGAACGTCGACTACATGACACTTCATCATTATTTGGGCCTAGAGGAAGGCATAGGGAAGTAATAAGTAGATGATGGGTTGCTAGAGTGACAAAAGCTTAAACCCTAGTTTATGCGTTGCTTCGTTAGGGGCTGATATGGACCCATATGTTTAATGTTGTGGTTAGGTTTACCTTAATACTCCTTTTTGTAGTTGCGGATGCTTGCAATAGGGGTTAATCATAAGTGGGATGCTTGTCCAAGTTAGGACAGTACCCAAGTGTCGGTCCACCCACATATCAAATTATCAAAGTACCGAACGTGAATCTTACGACGTGATGAAAACTAGCTTGACGATAATTCCCAATGTGTCCTCGGGAGCTCTTTCTTTATTATTAGATTTTGTCCAGGCTTATCCTTTGCTACATAAAGGATTGGGCCACCTTGCTGCACTTTATTTACTTTATTTACTTTTTGCTCGTTACTATTTATCTTGTCACAAAACTATCTATCACCTACTATTTCAGTGCTTGCAGAGAAAACCTTACTGAAAACCGCTTATCATTTCCTTCTGCTCCTCATTGGGTTCGACACTCTTACTTATTGAAAGGACTACGATAGATCCCCTATACTTGTGGGTCATCAGGCCTCATTGCGGGACGCGAGTGACTCCAAAAATGAGAAGGAGCAGCCATCGTGCCCATGGTTGAGTTACAGGGATCCAAAGATTACGCCGGAAGGAATTCATCAAACGAGCTGCAACAATGTCCTATCTTCCTTGCGTAACTTTTGCTCCATATGAACAAAGCACGTCATCCAAGTTTTTGTAGTTTCCATGTTCTACATATTGAATTCATGATTAGCTAGTTTCTCCGAAAGTCTAAACTGATGAAAAGAGATGGACAATATATTTTTAACACTCATCTTGACGTCTAGGCTTTTTTATTCCTTAGACATGGGAGTGATATAGGCCGCAGTTTTTTTTTGTAATCCTACATTGGTAGGGTATTGAAATCAAAACCTACTGGCTCAGATACCATATTGAATTCATGATCAACCAGTTGCTCTAGAAGTATGAACTAATGGAGAGAGATGGGAAAATATTTCAACACTGTAAACTCTGTACTTCTATGGTGACATCCTCTCGCTTCAGGTCTGGATGAACATAAGTTTATGATTGCTTGAGCAATCTTCAACTTTTTCCGTTATTTGTTGGATTACAGATGTATTGTTTTAGTCGTTGTCGTATTTCCCGATGGTTTCTAGTATCCACTGTTAGCCTGCTATTACTTGGTCAGAACTTCGACTTCTCTTTTAGAACAAGATAATTCGCCTGCCAGACGAAACAAAGTGTGGACTCTAGCTTAATTCTGCTCACTATTTAGGAGAATGCGGGGCATGATGTTTACAACCTCCAAGACTCATGCATTATGCTCATTAGATACATCTGAAAGCAGTGAAACCACACGTGTGCCAGTGACCTTCCTCTGTTTGGTGTCTGAGAACACTCCTATGATGTATTCCTCGATCACCAGTGCGAAAATGAGCAATGTGATCTCAACATATCAGAGGAATTGAAGGCACAACTGTCACCATGACTGCAGCAGAGGAAGTTTGTTAGCCAACTCTAGTAACAAAGGCTCATTGGATCAACTCGTGTACATGCTATCAACTTGAGCTCATTTTCCCAGTGCATCTCATGCCTAGGGCTCATCCTTTTAGGCCAAGCTATAGCACCACCTATGTATACAACTAATGGAAACACTAAAAGAGATGGGCAAGCTGACACTTTTACTGTGTAGCCCTAAGTGTTCAGCTTCTGTATGTACTTATTGGGAGAGTGTAGGTAGGTTTAAAGGAGTGACTCGACATTGTGTTTATGGCTCCATGTCGTTGATTTTACCACCTCACCGGCCGCCTACCCAATTACCTAACTCCTCGGGGACAACTAGTATAATGACAGATTTTTTTATAACTACATGGTACTGTGTATAATCTATCTGTAGTTATGGACACGATTAACAAAGGCCTTGATGATACTTAGGTGTAATTATAATAACTCATTGTGATATATGTAACTACAATTACGAAAATATATTAGCTATGACATATTTAAGATGAAGATCTATCGGTTATCATCTGACGGGGTACAATTATAATTACTCATTATCTATTTACTTTAAATTATGATGATTCACCAACTGGGTGTGGTCTACTATAAAAAGAGTGCCCAACATTTATTATTTGAACTTCAACAACTGCCCCTTCTGCTTGCTAAAGGAGACTACTGGTCACAACTCAGCTGCCCTTCTGTTCTTCCGCTTGGAGCTAATCTGCAGTGCCTATGCTCGAATAGGGATGTGGAGCTTCCGGCACTATGGCCTAACGATTGCTTTAACAAGGTCAGATCCATGGTTCTTATTGATATTCTGTGGAACATCCGGAAGGGGAGAAATGCAATCGTTTTTCGAGGCGACTTGGAATCTATTGACATTCCTATCCGGCGGTGTGTGGATGATCTGGTACTATGGTCTAATAGATATTAGGACCTTACTAAACAAGTCCTTCGGGATTGGGCTTCTATGTAGTAATTTATTGTTCCTCCATTGTAAAAGATCCAGAATCTAGATGACTTATCTATGAGTGTGATTTATCTTTGTTTGCTGGTCTCATAAATTTGTAAAGTCAAATGTCCTAAAATAAAAATGTGAGCATGTTATCACCATGCGACATAGTGTGCTGCACTGCCAGAGCTTTCATGAAAAACTTTGACAGCGGGCAAGTTCAACAAACTAAACCGGATGTAATGAGAGCTGATCAATAGGTGCTAAAGCACACTGTAGATTTTGACACCAGAAACATGAGTCACGTGAATGTCCATGAATATGTGGATATGAACACGGAATCTTCCTTCTCCCGTTCTGGCTTTGTTGTTATTTTAGTTTCAGTACGTATGCTTTGAACTTTGTAGCTACCCTTGGTTTCTATTAATGAAAATCGAAGACAATACTCTCTTTTCATAACAAAAATCTCCCTTGAGGATGTCATGCGAGCATGTCGATTTGCTGCTAAAGATGACACCGACAGCCTCCTCAAAAATATCATCGACTCCACTGGTTTCGAGGCCTCATATATAAGTCTAGAAGCAAAGAAGCTTAAATAATGGGTTCAAGAGGGTCTGAAATTGCCAAATTAGCATATCTTTTTTTTGCAAATTGTACTTTTTATTTATATGCCAAATTGGCATATCAATATAGTTTTGTAAGGTATATGTGTGAAAGTGTACAATGACACATGCAACTTAGTATTTAATATTATCAAAGTTAACACCAAATGAGTGTTTTTTAAGGAAACACCAGATCAGTCGTGGTGCAAAGAAGACACATAAATAAAGTGTTCAAGGGTAACACCAAGTTTTATCTTGCAAGGATATGATGGGATTTATTACATTATTGCCCTACTTGTGAATTTGTGATTGCTTGCAGCCAAACCCATGGCAGAAATTAATATACATATTGGCATCAACAACAGGACCACACACCTAGGCCATACTTCCGAAAATGGCTTTATTGTACATTTTACAAGTGCTGAGATAAATTAGTATTCTTACGTGGATTTTATAGACATTTTATCAGTCGGTTTTCTTCACTCGAGTAGATAGTATTTTCTTTAAATGGTTGGAGCACAGACTTTCGATACACTTTAGCAAAGAGCTCGAAGCTTGTTTAACATGTCCGGTCCCCCCCCCCCCCCTCCCCCAAGTCTCAACCCTGCTGCCACACAGCCTAGGGCCTCCTCCATGCCACCTCCTTGGCTCTCTTCCCCTCTCCCTTCCTCTGATCTCTTCGATGGTAAGAGTAGGGACCCGCCTCACCATAGATCTAAATTATAGTAGGTCCTAGTTCCTCTAGGTTTTGGCTCCCTAGTAGCATCGACAAGGTGGTAGCAATGATAATGCATTGGGATAAGGTCCCTCCGGCCTCTCTCTACCTCGACGACGTCCGATCCAGTTCCGCCGAAAGAGTCAGTGATAGTAGGTTTTGCTAGATATGTTGATTCACTTTGCATCTTCTCACTTGGTGTGCCAATCAGGAGAAAGAGTTCGCTGTTTTTTTATGTGGAGATGTAGACCTCTTCATTGGGTTTGTTCTACGATAATGTCCGATTTCTCCAACCCACTGGTCTGGCGATGAAGGATTGCAAGAATGTGTTGTTCGCGGTGATTGCCCAACCCATGTTCTTTCAGTGGTTTCTAGATCTCATCGCGAGCGATGAGTGGTTATTGCAGTATTCAAAGCCTTGTATGATAAGTATGTTTGCACGTGTCTATCACTTACTTCCTTTTCAATGCAATTTTGAAACTCCGACGGGTGGCGAGCAATCATTGGAAGAACACGTACTAAGAATTCTTCGGCGTAAATTAATTTTTCAGAGATTGTTAGGTGTTAAATTGTCCTTGTTTTGTATTGGCTACTGTTTCCCTTGATGAATGTCATATATCAGATACTCTTTTGGGTGTCTTTCTCAATAAAAAAACATCCAGGGTATGTGTTCCCCTATACGAGTAGTACACTGTGAGTGTTAGGACCAAGTGTAACAGTTTGCTGAGAAAATATCTTATGCCCCGCTTTATTAATAATGTTCAGTACAAAAAAGGTAAAACTAAGGTGAATGGAGCGAACAACACAGGTAAGCCAAAACAAAAAACAAAGTTAAGTAGCAGCAAGCAAGCTAAACAGACGGTGCTAGACGTCAGGCCACCTCCTATAGATTATTGTTTAGTGCATCAAACTTGTCCCTATCCTTCCGTCTAGTGAATGGCCACCATTGCTGGGTAAGATATAAAGTCGAAGGTGCGATCAAAGTGAGCATGCCCTATCTCATGGTTTGTTACATGTAGACATGGAACCACCACGTATGTGTAACCATATTTACTATCAAACTATTTGCTATGAAAAAGGCACTACAAGTTTGTTTTGTAGGTGACACTGATCAATTAAGAGATGATGTGTATTGTGGATTTTATTTTTATAATAAAATTATGATTGTGTACCTCCTATGATGCAGAAGTCTGGCCAATTCCCCCCTATTATCTAGAGTATAATAGGAAACGATGTATGTTGGTTAATTTAGCTTGAAGAACTCAAAGTCGCATGGTCTAGGAGGAAGAGTTGGGGTACACAATTTCTTGGAAGTTAGAATCTATGCCAATAATTACGGGTCACATTTACGTTTAATGATGTCCACACACAAGATCGATGGACACCAGCTTAATGTGTAGAAGATCTTGCCGAACCAAAACCGCAAATTCGTTGTGTATCATAGCTGATCTGATATAGTTTGAATGATATGTCTTGTTGTTATGCATGCTTAATAAATAGTGACATTTCTTTTGTATCTTGCCCCTTCCGATGAAGTACAACATAACTTCAAAACTCACTAATTGACGAGATAAACAACCGTCCTTGCTTGTTGGTGAGATGGTGAAGTGTCAGGTCACTACGCCGCTCCTTTTATATGAGACCAACAGGTGAAGCATCTTCGGCATGTATGTCTCCTTCATTTGCTATGGATAGAACATGTGGGGAGGGGTTGATCGATGGTGATGGGCAGCATCAATGATTTAGTGACAAGAAATGATGGTAATGAGATACATCTGAAACATGCACTAGAGCGCATGGTCGACGATTAGCTACCCAAACAGAGAAAGGAGCGATGTGGTTGTGTACCCACGTACCAACTTGTGTTTTCTGGGAGTAAGACTTGTTGCGGTACTACTATGTGCCCATACGAGTAGGCACGTAGATGTCATGGTTGGCAGGAAAATTGACCGCTTGCCGCGAGATTGGAGGAATGGAGGTGCACTACCAATCGACGAATGGGGCTGTGGGAGCTAACCTAGCTAACAACAACCCCTCAAGTATCCGTGGGGCGCCAGCTAGGCGTCAAGATGAATGGGTGCTCTACTGCGATGGGTCTGCAGTAGGGCTGGCACGAAT
>CM038669.1:580006833-580103522 GCA_021605145.1 Aegilops bicornis
GGGATCACATCATTAGAAGAATGATGTGATTGACTTGACCCATTCCATTAGCTTAGCACTTGATCGTTTAGTTTACTGCTATTTCTTTCTTCATGACCTATACATGTTCCTATGACTATGATATTATGCAACTTCCGACATCAAGGAACACTTTGTGTGCTACCAAACGTCACAACGAATCGGGTGATTATAAAGGTGCTCTCTGGTGTCTCCGATGGTACTTGTTGAGTTGGCATAGATCAAGATTAGGATTTGTCACTCCGATTGTTGGAGAGGTATCTCTGGGCCCTCTCGGTAATGCACATCACTATAAGCCTTGAAAGCAATGTGACTAATGAGTTAGTTGCGGGATGATGCATTAAGGAATGAGTAAAGAGACTTGCCGGTAACGAGATTGAGCTAGGTATTGAGATACCAATGATCGAATCTCGGGCAAGTAACATACCGATGACAAAGGGAACAACGTATGTTGTTATGCGGTTTGGCCGATAAAGATCTTCGTTGTCAGGACCCCGATTCTAAGTCACACCGATCTAGCCTGTAACACCTCATATCACTTTGCGGCCTCACGCACGGTATTCCCACGGGTGTCGCCTTACCATGGCCCGGGACCGTTTGCACCTATTGGCTCACGTATATGATAGTGTCGCTAGCATCCATATGACAGAGAACCCAGGCCGACATGACTAGTCGTGAACCCAAAGTGGCACTAACTTACGGGACAGTATACATGAATCAACATCGAGCATGTCGATTGCCGGCGTTGCGAATCCGGGCTGTAACCTTTGGGCTAACAGGACTCAGGAACCCGAGGCTGTTGAGCTAGGCAGGACTCCGGATGTCACCGCGTGACATTTCCCGAAGGGCAGACCACGAGATCGAAGTGAATCACATGCCGCTACCAAGTGTTCCGGAGCAAAGAGTGTTGGGCTAGCAGGACTCGGTGAACCGGTCAGAAGCGGACTACTCTGGCACATGGAAGCACAAGACTACATTTCTCCATAAGAGAGGCTACCAAGGATAAACAACTAGGTTGTCGGATCCCACACATACCAAGCATTTCAATCATACACACAATATGCTCGATATGTGTAAATACAACATGGCATCACACATAACTCTCACGACTCAAGTATTTATTCATTAGGCTCCGAGGAGCGAGATATTACAAACATGGGTCTCATGACCCAACATACACAAAGATACAAGCAACAAGCACAAGCGGAAGCTTAACATGTCCGAAAGTACAGACATCTACAAATGGAAAAGGCCGAGAAGCCCGACTATCTACCGATCCCGCCGAGGGCACAAGATCGTAGCTGAGGTAACAAGCTAAACGTCAAGTCCACGCGGAACTACTAGCGAGACGGAAGTCCCTCCGCAAAAACATAAATTAAGCAAACGTGAGTACAAATGTACCTGTGAAGACTTACATCAGAACTAGCTACATATGCATCAGTATCAACAAAGGGGGTGGTGGAGTTAGACTGCAGCAAGCTAGCTTTGACTCGATGGCTATCCTACACTACGATTGCAAGTAACTCTTTCGAGGTGGCGCACACGAGTCCACATATTCACCATATCAATACACCACTATGGATCCGCTCCCGCCTTCACACGAGAACGCCATCCATAGCACTCACGCTTATCTTGCGCATTTTAGAGTATCCACTTTCACTTGTCTATGAACTGCATGTGCAACCTGAAGTCCTTTACCGCGGACACGGCTATTCGAATAGATAATGTTAACCCTTCAGGGGTGTACTTCTTCACACACGCTCTCGCCACTTACCACCATGTACACGTCGTGTATCTCGGCAACCTTCAAGCGGAAGCCTGGCGAGGGAGTCGGCCACAACCTGACTAACCACACAAGTCTCTAGTCCAGGTTTATCGCCTATTCGGGTTCCATCCGCAAGGAGATCCGGCCGGGGTGTCGCTCACGGCCCCAAACGATGTGTACAGGGTTCCAAGCCCACCAAACGGGCGACGCTTCGCATACCCGGCCACGGTGCCTAGTCTGTCCCAAGCCCACCTGTACCTGGTGCCACTTGGTAGACTACTAACACTACCTACAAACACCAGAGACTAGTTGCAACTCCTGGACAGAGATCAGGTTGATTAATAAGTCGAGAGAGCTTGGAGCGCCCGGAGCCCAATGTGTGGTAGTAACTGTTCATGGATCACAAACACAGAACTTAGTTCCTGAGGACAGCTGCAATGAGACAACCCACCATGTACTCCTACATGGCCTCTCACTGCTACCTTTACCAAATCGTGTTCACACACTTAGCTCTCAACAGTAGGACATGTTCACAACTTCCCAATTCATCCCCGATGAATCAAACCTGACACAACTCTAAGCAATAGCAGGCATGACAAATAGCATGAATGAGTAGGCACATCAGGGCTCAAACAACAACTACTCATGCTAGTGGGTTTCATCTATTTACTGTGGCAATGATAGGTCATGCAGAGGAAAGGGGTTCAACTACCGCAGCATGTATCAGTTGAAGCGTTGGTGTCCTAATGCAGTAAAAGAGAGCAGGAGCGAGAGAGTGGGATTGTATCAGAATGAACAAGGGGGTTTTGCTTGCCTGGCACTTCTGAAGATGGTATAGCTCTTCATCGGTGTCATCAAACTCATCGCCAGAACACGTCTATCGAGAGGGAACAATTACCGGCAAACAAGGAAGAACACAATCAATGCAATGCACAATATGATGCATGAATGTGACATGGCAATAATGTTATGATTTGTGCTAATGCATCTAGCAACAATTTAGATGAAGTCCATATGAACCAAGGGTTCATATGCAAACTCCATATTTAGCATTTAAAATGCCATTATCATGTTTTCACTTATACAGTGGGTATAAGTTGGTTTAACATGCATGTAAGTAGCATAAATAGATAGATTGGATTTTTCTGATCATTTTTCATATATAATTTATCTCATTTGGAGTTACGGTTGAATTTATATGATTATTAGAAGTTTAGGACATTTTCTGGAATTTCTGATTTATTTTAAAAGCAGAAATCAACATCAACGTCACAAGATGACATCACCCTAAAGCCGTGAGGGTCAACAGTATGGTTCAGGTCAAACCTGACCGGTGGGGTCCACTGGTCAGTGACTGGGGCTGATTAGTGTCGCTGACATATGGGCCCAGTCAACGGCCACGTCAGCTGGGTCAATTCTGGCGCGTGGGGCCAATCAACGTGTGACGTGGCGTGTCAAATCGACTGTGGGGCCCGTAGGGTTAGTTTAATCTAAACAGGAGCTAATCCAGGGTTAGTTAGTCAGCGGGGCCCAGGTGTCAGTGGCTGCGGTGGTAATTAGTGGGTGGGTTAGACCTAATCTAATCACGCCATGTCGGTGTCGTCGGATCAAGTTGCCGGCGACCTTAAAGGACGGCGGTGGCTCTCGGAGTTTGTTGGGGCGGCGCTACAAGCCGCGGCTAGTCGCGCTGAGGGCACCAGGAGGGAGCCCGCGCTCTTGCGCATCCAGAGAGCCAGGTGGGATGGGTTGTAGTGGAACGAGCTCCCCGGAGTCGAGCTCGTGGCGGCGGCCGGCGTTCGGGAGCAGTCGAGTATGGTGGTAGAGGGCATGGGAGGGGAATCTACTGGTGGTTGCAGGTTCGTGGAGGCGCGTCGAGCAAGCTGGTGTGCTCGGATACGGGCTGCAGTGCACGTGGCCTCGTCTGCACCATCGCCGGCGGCAAGGAGCTCACGGCTTCGGTTCAAACGGTGGCTGGAAGGTGAATTAGGTGATGGGGTATGGGGGAAACGGTGCAGAGGCTCATCGTGGTTCTTCTGGTGCTGCTGGAGAGGCAAGGGAGACACGGGGTCCGGCGAAACGTCGGCGGGGATCTCCGGCACCCGAGGATGGAGACGGCGGCGTTGGCGAGGCTCCGGAGCGTTCGGCTATGTAGCTTCAGCGAGGAGGTCGAGGACGACGCCATGGAGCTCTGGACTAGTCTGGGAAGCGAGGGGAGATTTGGAGATGGCAACGCCGAGCTGGCGGCGACAACAAGGCCAAAGCGTGTTCGGGAGAGGGAGCAGAGAGGAGGAGAGAGGCCAGGAAGCAAGGGAGAGGGGAGAGGGGGTTCGTGGCGTCTCCGTGCCATGCCTGGGGGGGTCGAGGCTGCACGGCTGAAGCAGGAGGTGGCAAGGCGTCGTCGGCGCGCTCGCCACGCATGTGTGTGTCCTCCTGGCAGGAGGAAGACGATAGGGGAAGGCTGGTGGGTTGGGCCAACAGTGCTGGGCCGCCAGGCTGGACAGGTAAGCACCAAGTAAAATTCTTCTCTCTCTCTGTTTTTCCTAGTCTAGTTTATGTTTTCTATTTTCTCTTTGTTTTCTTTGATTTAGTAAAAATACTAAACCACATCTAAAAATCCTGAAATAACTTGTGAGGACCTGTTGAATTATTTCCAACAACCCACATTTAGTTTCAGAATTATTTGAGCATTTATAATTGTTATAGCAATTAAATGCCCAAATTCAAATACATAACGATTTAATTCAAGAGTCCGGAAATGGCCTAGATGTGCATCATTTTTGCCAGAGGTTTTCACCTTTATCAAAAATCATGAACTTTTCCAAAGGACATTTTGGATTCATTGAAAATGATTTTACTTGATCCTATTTGAATTCATTTGGTGCTAGGGTTTGGATCAATCCCCATTTCAAGTTTCTTTCAAGATTAAACATGATGCACACATGAAGCTAGCCTAGTGCATCACCAGAAGCTAGGGATGTGACAACTCACCCCCACTAAACAAGAATCTCGTCCCGAGATTCAAGACGTGAGGTAAGAGGAAAGGGGGTCACAAACTATCACAATCTTCAGGATCCAACTGCCCTTCTGAAGATGTTGATTCACTCTATCATCTTAGTTTTGACATCTTTGCCTTCGAGATCTTCACTCGACACGACAACGGAAAGAGGGGGAAACTCTACTGGATTCGATCTTCTCGAAGATCGAGCAACTCAGATTGAAAAGGAAACTATGGTTATGGAACAATTCGGCAAACGGGAGGCACATTCCAGTTGATACCGAGGATATAACCTAGTGACTGCGCGTGCTTTCAAGAACTTGAGCATTTCCATATTCATCATGGTCTTACCAACATCCGTGCCGAGGATCCTGGCAACACATCATACTACCATGATGAATAGTGATGGACGATGCTGATGCAAAGGAAGACATCACTTTCTCAGAATTTTCCTTAGCAATGCCAAAGAAGCAAATCTGGATGATCGACCGAGAGACATTTAGCACTCCGCTTCTGATGTTCTCCCTAATGTTCTAGCTACCACGATCATGCTTAAAAGCATCGACATGGCCATCAAGCAAAGGTCGGACTTCGGGAGCACAAAAATCCATAAGGAACAACTTGTGGAATAAGTCATACCAAATCCTCATGGAGAAGGGTTGAATTGCTTGTTCAAGATACTACAATAATAGATCTTCCGGCTAGGTGTGTCGGCCAGAACATCAACCTCGTCGGGACCTACATCATAGATCTTGGAAATGTTCCAGCCATCATATCTGCCCGAGATTCAGATCTAGTCGGTAACAGAATTTTTCGCACAACATGTCCGTAAAAGAAAAGGTTGCAACACAAGCTTCCATTTAGATAACGTTGCGAGAATCTCGGGAGATGAACTATGATAGAAAGCTCCAAAACATGAGCTGGTTTTGCTACACACATGTGAACATGTTGTCCAAGACAAGCAGGACCACAGAGTAGTCTTACAATAAAACACTACCAAAGTTCAGGTGAGGAACCATCATTGTGGATAACGAAGTCCTTGCATAAGTCATGATTAGCTCTTAAGAAGGAACTTCTTCTCCTTGAACAAATCAATCAGTGGCTTGGTGTGCTAGGGAATACGTATGGAGTGGAGGTAATTAATCTACCAAACCATAGAATACTTCGCACGTATGCATGACTGATTTGGGATGATTCCAGAGGAAACAAAACAAACCTTTCTCAAATTCATGGCGGCAACTTACACCTAATGCACGTGAACTTGGAGAAAGTCACTTCTTTCTCCAAACATATACCTCATGAGCGGAACACGTCGGCAATGTTTACAAAGTTTCCAACACTAGCTCAACGTTCAAGATGAATCATGGAGGAGGCAAAATGCCGCTGATGGGCTCAATAGCAACTCCTCAGAATTTCCATATGACTGGACTTCCACCACCATGTGAACACGGTGATAGCATTGGTCAGACCAAAAGATGTAATGGTGTATGCTCGAGGAATCAACAACGAGTAAGACAAGATTACGAACATCGTTGGTACTGATTTGATTTGACGATAGCCCACACTCAAATCAAAGGATTGATAAGACAATAGTTCCAACAACTTATCACAGGGACCAATCGATGAAGATATCATCTTTCTTCAACACACACTACACAAGAATATCCCTTTGGAACGAACTAAGTTAGGCAAGCTTTTATCTTCCAACTCTCCAAGTTGTTGTTCAAATTTTAACCAACTAGCTCAAAGTTATTCAACATGCATTCTTGGAGAATGGGTGGTTTAGAAAAAACCAACATGATCACGAGCTCAACATAACAGTCAGGAAACAACCCGGTAATACTTCTTAGAAGATATTCGGAAAATCACGAACCACCGATATGTTATTAAGCTCGAGAACAATCTTGCTTTTCAGGGCAAGACGATATGATTAATAGAGCAAAGATTTGAAATAATCCTAACTCATCGATCGAGGAGTGCACCAGGAGAATGGACTAGGTAGCACGATCAATCTTAGAATGATGATTCAATAACCAACATGCTAAGAATGAAATTATTGTCCTTTAACTACCAAGCAGCGGAGTTGCTAGGAGTAATGAGTTCACACATCACGATTCACTTGTCGGCACTCCTACCGCAACAAATACGTAACCGAGGAATGAATAAGGATGGCGAGAAGTATCACTATGTCAAGAATTCACAAGAGATGGTGCAATTCTCATGAAAATCCCGACGTAAAGAGGGTAACACTCCAAGGTGGAACAGACCAAAAGCTTGATTGCATTTGATCTGCGGAATACAACTGCTTTGACCCAGTCCTAGAAATGGATGAGGTACTGGAGTTTGTTTCTCCTAGTCATTCTGAACTAGAATGGCTTGACGGACCACAAGAATGATAGGCACCGATGAACGAATGCACGCATACTCTTGACTATCAATTGATAGACGAGGGTCAGAATACAACTAAAGAGGGACAACTCAAAGGAACATATAACTTTCTGAGTTGTGGATGCATAGATTAGTATGCCGAACCAAGTTCAACAGATTTCTTCCGGATAACCCATGCAGAAAGGTAGAACTGGCGGAGTCACAATATGAATGGAGTACTCCTCAAGAGTACTCTGATTGTGACCCTTCGGTTCAGCGAGGAACTTCTGCCATAAGCAGTTCATGGTATTTGGAAGAAGGAGAATACCATGGACCTCGAGGACTATCGCAAAGTTACTAATATCCTAAAGGTATGAGCAACACTAACAACATAAAGTAAGTAGGGAAATCTCGGGTTCAGAAACCCAGGAGTAGAATACCTACTACTAAGTGGCATCACGGGATGCTTTCGAGAATGATGGCTTAATCATCACACTGGGAACACAAAGCATGGCTGGATTACTAGGTGATACTCTAGACACCTAGGGTCATAATAATAGCTCCAACATAAATGTCGAGGCAATAGAATACCTCAACTCAACAATTAGTGTGATTAAACTGGCCCAAAGGAACGTCTGTAACGGAAAGAAGGAATTTGCAAATGCATCAGACTAGTTGGAAACATGGGATGACTCGGACAGCATACGGCGGTAAATGCTCAAAAAAGATTTGAGACATCATGCAACATGGTGGCATAACCACTTAACATCACAATATCAAGGTTCTGAGGCCAGCTATGAACATACATAAGTAATACAAACTGAACTGAGACTTGAATCCATCAATCCTACAAGTCTACGCATTAGTAACACGTGATCCTGATAGATAGATGAGAAGCCTAGTTCTTAATCCCCATAGAAGAGAAGAGGGTGACTCATATCAGAAGGGCATAAGGTATAAGGAGTAAAAAGAGCCTTACGTTCCCTTCCACAATCAATTCCCTTATATAACTAAAGCATTTCTAGACTCAGCTTCGACCAGCTTGGCTTGGTAATCCCACAGCAACAAAGCTCGATACCAAAGTCGTCAGACCCAGATTCTAAGTCACACCGATCTAGCCTGTAACACCTCATATCACTTTGCGGCCTCACGCACGGTATTCCCACGGGTGTCGCCTTACCATGGCTCGGGACCGTTTAGCCTTTTGGCTCACGATATGATAGTGTCGCTAGCATCCATATGACAGAGAACCCAGGCCGACATGAATAGTCGTGGAACCCAAAGTGGCACTAACTTACGGGACAGTATACATGAATCAACATCGAGCATGTCGGTCGCCAGTGCGAATCCGGCTGTAGCACTAGGCTAATGTAACTCGGGAACCCGGTCAGAAAGGCTAGGCAGGACTCCGGATGTCACTGCGTGACATTTCCCTGAAGGGACTGACACAGGATCGAAGTGAATCACATGCCGGCCAGTCAAGTGTTCCGGAGCAGTAGTGTTGGGCTAGCAGGACTCCGGTGAACCGGGTCAGAAGGACTACTATGGCTCATGGAAGCACAAGACTACATTTCCCCATAAGAGAGGCTACCAAGGATAAACAACTAGGTTGTCGGATCCCACACATACCAAGCATTTCAATCATACACACAATATGCTCGATATGTGTAAATACAACATGGCATCACAAAGCATAACTCTATGACTCAAGTATTTATTCATTAGGCTCCGAGGAGCGAGATATTACAAACATGGGTCTCATGACCCAACATACAGAGCATACAAGCAACAAGCACAAGCGGAAGCTTAACATGTCTGAGTACAGACATCTACAAATGGAAAAGGCTGAGAAGCCTACTATCTACCAGATCCTGCAGAGGGCACAAGATCGTAGCTGAGGTAACAAGCTAAACGTCGAAGTCCACGCGGAACTACTAGCGAGACGGAAGTCTCTCTGCAAAAACATAAATTAAGCAAACGTGAGTACAAATGTACCCAGGAAGACTTACATCGTAACTATCTACATATGCATCAAGATCAACAAAGGGGTGGTGGAGTTTGACTGCAGCAAGCCACTTTGACTCGATGGCTATCCTACACTACGATCGCAAGTAACTCTTTTGAGGTGGCGCACACGAGTCCACATATTCACCATATCAATACACCACTATGGATCCGCCTCCGTCTTCCCTACGAGAACGCCATCCATAGCACTCACGCTTATCTTGCGCATTTTAGAGTATCCACTTTCACTTGTCTATGAACTGCATGGCAACCCAGAGTCCTTTATCATGACACGGCTATTCGAATAGATAATGTTAACCCTGCAGGGGTGTACTTCTTCACACACGCTCTCGCCACTTACCATCATGTACACGTCGTGTATCTCGGCAACCTTCAAGCGGAAGCCTGGCGAGGGAGTCGGCCACGACCTGACTAACCACACAAGTCTCTTGTCCAGGTTTATCGCCAATTCGGGTTCCATCCGCAAGGAGATCCGGTCGGGGTGTCGCTCACGGCCCCAAACGATGTGTACAGGGTTCCAAGCCCACCAAACGGGCGACGCTTGGCATACCCGGCCATGGTGCCTAGTCTGTCCCAAGCCCACCTGTACCGGGTGCCACTTGGTAGACTACTAACACTACCTACAAACACCAGAAACTAGTTGCAATTCCTGGAAAGAGATCAGGTTGATTAATAAGTCAAGAGAGCTTGGAGCGCCCGGAGCCCAATGTGTGGTAGTAATTGTTCATGGATCACAAACACGTAACTTCAGTTCCTCGAGGACGGCCGCAATGAGACAACCCACCATGTACTCCTACATGGCCTCTCACCGCTACCTTTACCAAATCGTGTTCACACACTTAGCTCACGAGCAGAGGACATGTTCACAACTTCCCAATTCATCCCGATGAATCAAACTGACACAACTCTAAGCAATAGCAGGCATGACAAACAAGCATGAATGAGTAGGCACATCAGGGCTCAAACAACTCCTACTCATGCTAGTGGGTTTCATCTATTTACTGTGGCAATGACAGGTCATGCAGAGGAAAGGGGTTCAACTACCGCAGCATGTATCAGTTGAAGCGTTGTTGTCCTAATGTAGTAAAAGAGAGCAGGAGCAAGAGAGTGGTATTGTATCGGAATGAACAAGGGGGTTTTGCTTGCCTGGCACTTCTGAAGGTGGTATAGCTCTTCATCGGTGTCATCAAACTCATCGCTGGAACACGTCTATCGAGAGGGAACAATTACCGGCAAACAAGGAAGAACACAATCAATGCAATGCACAATATGATGCATGAATGTGACATGGCAATAATGTTATGATTTGTGCTAATGCATCTAGCAACAATTTAGATGAAGTCCATATGAACCAAGGGTTCATATGCAAACTCCATATTTAGCATTTAAAATGCCATTATCGTGTTTTCACTTATACAATGGGTATAAGTTGGTTTAACATGCATGAAAATAGCATAAATGGATAGATTGGATTTTTCTGATCATTTTTCATATATAATTTATCTCATTTGGAGTTACGGTTGAATTTATATGTTTTTTAGAAGTTTAGGACATTTTCTGGAATTTCTGATTTATTTTAAAACCAGAAATCAAATACTGCGTCAGCATGACATCACCCTGACGCCAGCAGGTCAACAGGGCGGGTTCAGGTCAAACCTGACCAGTGGGGTCCACCGTCGCTGATCGAGCTGATTAGTGTCGCCGACATATGGGCTCTACCAACGCCACGCCACCGGTGGGTCAATTTCGCACGTGGGGCGGTCGGCGTGTGGACGTGGCTGTGTCAAAATGACCTGTAGGGCCCGTAGGGTTAGTTTAATCTAAACAGGAGCTAATCCAGGGTTAGTTAGTCAGCGGGGCCCAGGTGTCAGTGGCTGCGGTGGTAATTAGTGGGTGGGTTAGACCTAATCTAATCACGCCACGTCGGCATCGCCGGATCAAGTTGCCGGCGACCTTAACGGACGGCGTTGGCTCGTCGGAGTTTGTCGGGGCGGCGCTACAAGCCGCGGCTGGTCGTGCTGAGGGCACCAGGAGGGAGACCGCGCTCTTGCGCATCCAGAGAGCCAAGTGGGAGGGGTTGGGGTGGAACGAGCTCGCCGGAGTCAAGCTCGTGGCGGCGGCCGGAATTCGGGAGCAGTCGAGTAGGGTGGTAGAGGGCATGGGAGGGGAATCTACTGGTGGCTGCAGGTTCGTGGAGGCGCGTCGAGCACGCTGGTGTGCTTGGATACGAGCTGCAGTGCACGTGGCCTCGTCTGCACCATCACCGGCGGCGAGGAGCTCACGGCTTCGGTGGAAATGGCGGCTGGAGGGTGAATTAGGCGACGGGGTATGGGGGAAACGGTGCAGAGGCTCACCGCGGTTCTTCTGGTGCTGCTGGAGAGGCAAGGGAGACACGGGGTCCGGCGAAACGTCGGCGGGGATCTCCGGCACCCGAGGACGGAGACGGCGGCGTTGGCCAGGCTCCGGAGCTGCGGGCGCTATGTGAGCTCAGCGAGGAGGTCGAGGACGACGGCGGAGCTCCCCGGACTGGTCGGGAAGCGAGGGGAGGCGGTGGGCATGGCAACGCCGAGCGGCGGCGACAGCGGCGCTCGGGCGTGTTCGGGAGAGGGAGCGGAGAGGAGGAGAGAGGCCAGGAATCGAGGGAGAGGGGAGAGGGGGTTCGTGGCGTCTCCATGGCATGCCTGGGGGGTCGAGGCAGCGCGGCTGAAGCAGGAAGTGGCAAGGCGTGCCGACGCAGCCAAGCACGCACTGCCTGCCCTCCCGGGCAGGAGGAAGACGACAGGGAAGGCTGGTGGGTTGGGCCAACAGCAGTCTTTGGGCCGCCAGCCGGGATGTAAGCGCCAAGTAAAATTCTTCTCTCTCTCTGTTTTTCCTAGTATAGTTTTTGTTTTCTATTTTCTCTTTGTTTTCTTTGATTTAGTAAAAATACTAAACCACACCTGAAGTAACTTGTGAGGACCTGTTGAATTATTTCCAACAACCCACATTTAGTTTCAGAATTATTTGAGCATTTATTATTGTTATAGCAATTAAATGCCCAAATTCAAATACATAACTATTTAATTCAAGAGTCCAGAAATGGCCCAGAAATATGTGCATCATTTTTGCCAGAGGTTTTCACCTTTATCAAAAATCATGAACTTTTCCAAAGGACAGTTTGGATTCATTGAAAATGATTTTACTTGATCCTATTTGAATTCATTTGGTGCTAGGGTTTGGATCAATCCCCATTTCAAGTTTCTTTCAAGATCAAACATGATGCACACATGAAGCTAGCCTAGTGCATCACCAGAAGCTAGGGATGTGACATTCCTAGAATATGTAGGAACCAATATGAGCATCCAAGTTCCGCTATTGGTTATTGACCGGAGACGTGTCTCGGTCATGTCTACATAGTTCTCGAACCCGTAGGGTCCGCATGCTTAACGTTCGGTGACGATCGGTATTATGAGTTTATATGTTTTTATGTACCGAAGGTAATTCGGAGTCCCGAATGAGATCGGGGACATGACAAGGAGTCTCGAAATGGTCGAGACGTAAAGATCGATATATTGGAGCACTATATTCGGACATCGGAAAGGTTACGAGTGGTTTGGGTATTTATCGGAGTATCGGAGAGTTACGGGAATTCACCGGGGAGTATATGGGCCTTATTGGGCTTTAGGGGAAAGATAGAAGGGAGGCTGCCCCCCCCCCCCCAAGGCCTAGTCCGAATTGGACTAGGGGAGGGGCGGCGCCCCCTCCTTCCTTCTCTTCTCTTTTCCCTTTCCTTCTCTCCTACTCCTACTACATGGAAAGGGGGGAATCCTACTCCCGGTGGGAGTAGGACTCCTCCAGGGCGCGCCATAGCTAGGTCGGCCCTCCCCCCTCCTCCACTCCTTTATATACTTGGCTAGGGGGCACCCCATTAACACACAAGTTGATCATTGATCTCTCTTAGCCGTGTGCGGTGCCCCCCTCCACCATAATCCACCTTGGTCATATCGTAGCGGTGCTTAGGCGAAGCCCTACATCGGTAACTTCATCAACACCGTCATCACACCGTCATGCTGACGAAGCTCTCCCTCGAAGCTCTACTGGATCGTGAGTTCGCGGGACGTCACCGAGCTGAACGTGTGCTGAACACGGAGGTGTCATACGTTCGGTACTGAGGATTGGTTGATCGTGAAGACGTACGACTACATCAACCGCATTGTCATAACGCTTCCGCTTTCGGTCTACGAGGGTACATGGACACACTCTCCCCTCTCATTTCTATTCATCACCATGATCTTGTGTGTGCGTAGGAAGTTTTTTTGAAATTACTACGTTCCCCAACAGTGGCATCAAAGCCAGGTTTATGCGTAGATGTTATATGCACGAGTAGAACACAAGTGAGTTGTGGGCGATACATGTCATACTGCCTACCAACATGTCATAATTTGGTTCGGTGGTATTGTTGGATGAAGCGGCCGGGACCGAGATTACGCGTACGCTTACGCGAGACTGGTTCTACCGACGTGCTTTGCACATAGGTGGTTGGCGGGTGTCTGTTCCTCCAACTTTAGTTGAACCGAGTGTGGCTACATCCGGTCCTTGTCAAGGTTAAAACAACACTAACTTGGCGATATATCGTTGTGGTTTTGATGCATAGGTAAGAATGGTTCTTGCTCAGCCCGTAGCAGCCACGTAAAACTTGCAACAACAAAGTAGAGGACGTATAACTTGTTTTTGCAGGTCATGTTGTGATGTGATATGGTCAAGACATGATGCTAAATTTTATTGTATGAGATGATCATGTTTTGTAACAGAGTTATCGGCAACTGGCAGGAACCATATGGTTGTCGCTTTATTGTATGCAATGCAATCGCCCTGTAATTGCTTTACTTTATCACTAAGCGGTAGCGATAGTCATAGAAGCAATAGTTGGCGAGACGACAACGATGCTACGATGGAGATCAAGGTGTCGTGCCGGTGACGATGGTGATCATGACGGTGCTTAGGAGATGGAGATCAAAGGCACAATATGATGATGGCCATATCATATTACTTATATTGATTGCATGTAATGTTTATCTTTTATGCATCTTATTTTGCTTAGATCGATGGTAGCATTATAAGATGATCTCTCACTAAATTTCAAGGTATAAGTGTTCTCCCTGAGTATGCACCATTGCTACAGTTCTTCGTGCCGAGACACCACGTGATGATCGGGTGTGATAAGCTCTACGTTCACATACAACGGGTGCAAGCCAGTTTTGCACACGCAGAATACTCGGGTTAAACTTGACGAGCCTAGCATATGCAGATATGGCCTTGGAACACTGGAGACCGAAAGGTCGAGCGTGAATCATATAGTAGATATGATCAACATAGTGATGTTCACCATTGAAAACTACTCCATCTCACGTGATGATCGGACATGGTTTAGTGATATGGATCACGTGATCACTTAGATGATTAGAGGGATGTCTATCTAAGTGGGAGTTCTTAAGTAATATGATTAATTGAACTTTAATTTATCATGAACTTAGTTCTAGTAGTATTAGCATGTCTATGTTGTAGATCAATAGCTCGCGTTTAGCTCCCTATTTTATTTTTGATATGTTCCTAGAGAAAACTAAGTTGAAAGATGTTAGTAGCAATGATGCGGACTTGCTAGCTCCGTGATCTGAGGATTATCCTCATTGATGCACTGAAGAATTATGTCCTTGATGCACCGCTAGGTGACAGAACTATTGCAAGAGCAGATGCAGACGTTATGAACGTTTTGACAAAAGCTCGGTATGATGACTACTTGATAGTTTAGTGCACCATGCTTTACGGCTTAGAACCGGGACTTCAAAAGTATTTTGGATGCCACGGAGCATATAAGATGTTCTGAGAGTTGAAATTGGTAGTTCATACTCATGCCCGTGTCGAGAGGTATGAGAGCTCTGACAGTACATTGCCTACAAGATGGAGGAGAATAGCTCAACCAGTGAGCATGTGCTCAGATTGTCTGGGTACTACAATTGCTTGAATCAAGTGGGAGTTAATCTTCCAGATAAAATAGTAATTGACAAACTTCTATAGTCACTATCACCAAGTTACTAGAACTTCGTGATGAACTATAATATGCAAGGGATGACGAAAACAATTCCCAAGCTCTTCGCGATGCCAAAATCGGCGAAGGTAGAAATCAAGAAAAACATCAAGTGTTGATAGTTAACAAGACCATTAGTTTCAAGAAAAAGGGAAAAGGGATAGAAGGGGAACTTCAAGAAGAACGGAAAGCAAGTTGCTGCTCAAGTGAAGAAGCCCAAGTCTGGACCTAAGCCTGAGACTGAGTGCTTCTACTGCAATGGAAATGGTCACTGGAAGTGGAACTGCCCTAGATACTATGGTGGATAAGAAGGATGGCAAAGTGAACAAAGCTATATTTGATATACATGTTATTGATGTATAATTTACTAGTGTTTATAGCAACCCCTCGGTATTTGATCTTTGGTTCAGTTACTAAGAGTAGTAACTCGAAACGGGAGTTGCAGAATGAACAGAGACTAGTTAAGGGTGAAGTGACGATGTGTGTTGGAAGTGGTTCCAAGATTGATATGATCATCATCGCACACTCCATATACTTTCGGGATTAGTGTTAAACCTAAATAAATGTTATTTGGTGTTTGCGTTGAGCATGAATATGATTTGATCGTGTTTATTGCAATACGGTTATTCATTTAAGTTAGAGAATAATTGTTGTTCTGTTTACATGAATAAAACCTTCTATGGTCATACACCCAATGAAAATGGTTCATTGGATCTCGATTGTAGTGATACACATATTCATAATATTGAAACTAAAAGATGCAAAGTTAATAATGATAGTGCAACTTATTTGTGGCATTGCCGTTTAGGTCATATTGGTGTAAAGCGCATGAAGAAACTCCGTGTTGATGGGCTTTTGGAATCACTTGATTATGAATCACTTGATGCTTGCGAACCATGCCTCATGGGCAAGATGACTAAAACTCCGTTCTCCGGAACAATGGAGCGAGCAACGGATTTGTTGGAAATAATACATACTAATGTATGCAGTCCGATGAGTGTTGATGCTCGCGGCAGGTATCGTTATTTTCTGACCTTCACAGATGATTTGAGCAGATATGGGTATATCTACTTGATGAAACATAAGTCTGAAACATTTGAAAAGTTCAAAAGAATTTCAGAGTGAAGTGGATAATCATCGTAACAAGAAAATAAAGTTTCTACGATCTGATCGTGGAGGAGAATATTTGAGTTACATGTTTGGTCTTCATTTACAATGTGGAATAGTTTCGCAACTCATGCCACCTGGAACACCACAGCGTAATGGTGTGTTCGAACGTTGTAACCGCACTTTATTAGATATGGTGCAATCTATGATGTCTCTTAACGATTTACCACTATCATTTTAGGGTTATGCATTAGAGACAGTTGCATTCACGTTAAATAGGGCACCATCTAAATCCGTTGAGACGACACCATATGAACTGTGGTTTGGCAAGAAACCAAAGTTGTAGTTTCTTAAAGTTTGGGGTTGCGATACTTATGTGAAAAAGTTTCATCCTGATAAGCTCAAACCCAAAATCGGAGAAATGTGTCTTCATAGGATACCCAAAGGAGATAGTTGGGTACACCTTCTATCACAGATCCGAAGGCAAGACATTCGTTGCTAAGAATGGATCCTTTCTAGAGAAGGAGTTTCTCTCGAAAGAAGTGAGTAGGAGGAAAGTAGAACTTGATGAGGTAACTGTACCTGCTCCCTTATTGGAAAGTAGTTCATCACATAAATCTGTTCCGGTGACTCCTACACCAATTATTGAGGAAGCTAATGATGATGATCATGTAACTTCAGATCAAGTTACTACCGAACCTCGTAGGTCAACCGGAGTGAGATCCGCACCAGAGTGGTACGGTATTCCTATTCTGGAGGTCATGTTATTTGACCATGACGAACCTACGAACTATGAGGAAGCGATGATGAGCCCAGATTCCGCAAAATGGCTTGAGGCCATGAAATCTGAGATGGGATCCATGTATGAGAACGAAGTGTGGACTTTGGTTGACTTGCCCGATGATCGACAAGCCATAGAAAATAAATGGATCTTCAAGAGGAAGACGGACGCTGATAGTAGTGTTACTATCTACAAAGCTAGACTTGTCGAAAATGGTTTTGACAAAGTTCAAGGTGTTGGCTACGATGAGATTTTCTCACTCGTAGCGATGCTTAAAGTCTGTACGAATCATGTTAGCAAATTGCCACTTTTTATGAAATTTGGAAAATGGATGTCAAAACTGTATTCCTTAATGGATTTCTTAAAGAAGAGTTGTATATGATATAACAAGAAGGTTTTGTCAATCCTAAAGGTGCTAACAAAGTGTGCAAGCTCCAGCGATCCATCTATGGACTGATGCAAGCATCTCGGAGTTGGAATATATGCTTTGATGAGTTGATCAAATCATATAGTTTTATACAGACTTGCGGTGAAGCATGTATTTACAAGAAAGTGAGTGGGAGCACTACAGCCTTTCTGATAAGTATATGTGAGTGACATATTGTTGATCGGAAATGATGTAGAATTTTCTGGAAAGCATAAAGGAGTGTTTGAAAGGAGTTTTTCAAGGAAAGACCTCGGTGAAGCTGCTTACATATTGAGCATCAAGATCTATAGAGATAGATCAAGACGCTTGATAATTTTTTTCAATGAGTACATACCTTGACAAGTTTTTGAAGTAGATCAAAATGAAACAGTCAAAGAAGGAGTTCTTGCCTGTGTTGCTAGGTATGAAGTTGAGTAAGACTCAAAACCCGACAACGGCAGAAGATAGAAAGAGTATGAAAGTCATTCCCTATGCCTCAGCCATAGGTTCTATAAAGTATGCCATGCTGTGTATCAGATCTATTGTATACCCTACACTGAGTTTGGCAAGGGAGTACAATAGTGATCTAGGGGTAGATCACTGAACAGCTGTCAAAATTATCCTTAGTGGGATAAGGATATGTTTCTCGATTATGGAGGTGACAAAAGGTTCGTCGTAAAGGGTTCATCGATGCGAGTTATGACACTGATCCAGATGACTCTAAGTCTCAATCTGGAAACATATTGAAAGTGGGAGCAATTAGCTAAAGTAGCTCTGTGCAGAGCATTGTAGACATAGGAATTTGCAAAATACATACGGATCTGAATTTGGCAGACCCATTGACTAAACTTCTCTCACAAGCAAAACATGATCACACCTTAGTACTCTATGGGTGTTAATCACATAGCGATGTCAACTAGATTATTGACTCTAGTAAATCCTTTGGGTATTGGTCACATGACGATGTGAACTATGAGTGTTAATCACATGGTGATGTGAACTATTGGTGTTAAATCACATGGCGATGTGAACTAGATTGTTGACTCTAGTGCAAGTGGGAGACTGAAGGAAATATGCCCTAGAGGCAATAATAAAGTTATTATTTATTTCCTTATTTCATGATAAATGTTTATTATTCATGCTAGAATTGTATTAACCGGAAACATAATACATGTGTGAATACATAGACAAATAGAGTGTCACTAGTATGCCTCTACTTGACTAGCTCGTTGATCAAAGATGGTTATGTTTCCTAACCATAGACATGAGTTGTCATTTGATAAATGGGATTACATCATTAGAAGAATGATGTGATTGGCTTGACCCATTCCATTAGCTTAGCACTTGACCGTTTAGTTTACTGTTATTGCTTTCTTCATGACTTATACATGTTCCTATGACTATGAGATTATGCAACTCCCGATTACCGGAGGAACACTTTGTGTGCTACCAAACGTCACAACGAATCGGGTGATTGTAAAGGTGCTCTACAGGTGTCTCCGATGGTACTTGTTGAGTTGGCATAGATCAAGATTAGGATTTGTCACTCCGATTGTCGAAGAGGTATCTCTGGGCCCTCTCGGTAATGCACATCACTATAAGCCTTGCAAGCATGTGACTAATGAGTTAGTTGCGGGATGATGCATTACGAAACGAGTAAAGAGACTTGCCGGTAACGAGATTGAGCTAGGTATTGAGATACCAACGATCGAATCTCGGGCAAGTAACATACCGATGACAAAGGGAACAACGTATGTTGTTATGCGGTTTAACCGATAAAGATCTTCATAGAATATGTAGGAACCAATATGAGCATCAAGGTTCCACTATTGGTTATTGACCGGAGACGTGTCTCGGTCATGTCTACATAGTTCTCAAACCCGTAGGGTCCGCACGCTTAACGTTCGGTGATGATCGGTATTATGAGTTTATATGTTTTGATGTACCAAAGGTAGTTCGCAGTCCCGGATGAGATCAGGGACATGACGAGGAGTCTCGAAATGGTCTAGACGTAAAGATCGATATATTGGACGACTATATTCGGACATCGGAAAGGTTTCAAGTGGTTCAGGTATTTATCGGAGTATCGGAGAGTTACGGGAATTCGCCGGGTAGTATATGGGCCTTATTGGGCTTTAGGGGAAAGAGAGAAGGGAGGTTGCCCCCCCCCCCACACAAGGCCTAGTCCGAATTGGACTAGGGGGAGGGGTGGCACCCCCTCCTTCCTTCTCTTCTCTTTTACCTTTCCTTCTCTCCTACTCCTACTACATGGAAAGGGGGGAATCCTACTCCCGGTGGGAGTAGGACTCCTCCAGGGCATGCCATAGCTAGGCCGGCCCTCCCCCCTACTCCACTCCTTTATATACGTGGCCAGGGGGCACCCCATTAACACACAAGTTGATCATTGATCTCTCTTAGCTATGTGCGGTGCCCCCCTCCACCATAATCCACCTCGGTCATATCGTAGCGGTGCTTAGGCGAAGCCCTGCATCGGTAACTTCATCAACACCGTCATCACGCTGTTGTGCTGACGAAGCTCTCCCTCGAAACTCTACTGGATCGTGAGTTCGCGGGACGTTACTGTGCTGAACGTGTGCTGAACACTGAGGTGCCGTACGTTCGGTACTGAGGATCGGTCAATCGTGAAGACGTACGACTACATCAACCGCGTTGTCATAACGCTTCCGCTTTCGGCCTATGAGGGTACATGGACACACTCTCCCCTCTCGTTGGTATGCATCACCATGATCTTGCGAGTGCATAGGAATTTTTTTAAAATTACTACATTCCCCAACATCATGAACCGGCGCGCTAATTCTCTTGTTGTCAACGTCGTAAGCCGCCTGGTATGAGGATAGACTGGTTTCGTCTGCCAACTTTCTTGCTCAAGGACGCATGGCTCTTGCTATTGCTGCAAAATCGTCAGCACTGAAGTCAGATCCGTCTTCTTTGACACTGGGGCAGCCGTTGGCCAAATCTTCCGGGTCAAGATCGGCTTGCCATGCCTTTTCTCGGCTTAAGGCAGTTAGAGCGACGGCTTAAGGCAGTTAGAGCGCCAGCTCTGGCAGCTCCCTGTTTTACATCATCAATCCTTTTGGGCAGCACGGATAACTGTTTCAGTGTATCTTGGATAAGTGTTGGGGGGACTTTTTGTGCAGCGTAGCAGCAATGGTATGTTGGGCACCAGTATATAACTGTTCTACAAGAGTGTAGACATCCTTAAGCCGGATGCGCATATCTGAGCCCAACTTAGCGCTTCGCGAACCTATATCAGCAAAAGTTATGAGTAAGCCGACAGATGTTTATAATATGATTCATAAGGTACAAAGGAGACATGTTCTTTCTGCTTACCAGAGATGGCTGATGACATGATGTTAATTTGTTGCTTTAAGCCGGATAACTCTTCAGTCACCGGCTTAAGTGCCGATTCAGCATCCTCAACTCTCTTCAGCAGAGCTGCCTTTTTCAGTTTCCCAGCCATCTTTTTCAGTGTTGAAATGTTGCTTGAGCTGATCAATGTTCTCTAAAGCAGTCTTCAATTCTGACTTGGCCTTGGATGCTTCAGATTGTTGAGTCTTTATATTGGCCTTCAGATCATTGAGCTGCGAGTCCTTCTCAGAAAGTTCAGCATGTGATATAAACATAGACAGAATATTGTGAGTATTGCTAAAGTCCCAAGCATAATACAAATATGATACTTGGCACTTGGCGGCTAATGCATATTTTCTCTTAAGTAAACTTTTGAAGTCCCAAGCACAATACAAATATTATACTTGGCACTTGGGGGCTAATGCATATTTTCTCTTTTAAGATAGGATCATTGGCTGACCCGGACAAATGATGTGATCTGTTTTACACTACAGTTTGGATTATTGATTTCAAGCAAGATGATTAGTCCGGCTTATTCATGAATAATTAAGCCGGCACTTGAGGGCTACGGAAGCAAAGTTGATTTTTTTCTATTTAAGTCTCGGTTTAATATATTTATTAACCCGGCCCTTGGGGGCTACACATGCAAAATTGAAGTACTGGTGTGATAAGTCCCGGTTCATATTTAAAGCATAAACCGGCACTTGGGGGCTACTGGATTTGCTCTATGCAACTATTGAAGTTTATGGTATATTCTATTCTATCATGTCCAATAAACTTGGTGGCTAAGGGAAGTATGTTCATGCAAAAAGGAATTGCAGCATTTACCTCATAGCGCTCCTTCATCAGGTTTACTAAGCCGGCTTCAAAATCATGGCTGGTGTATAGACGATTCAAATAGCCAGAATGGATGTCTTGTGCATTGAACTGGGTGTAGCTCTCCAAGTCAACTTTCCACTTGCCTTTATCTTCAGCGGAAATTTCTTCTTTGGTGTTGTGCTTAGATAAGACAGTAGGTTGACCCGGGGCTGTGAATCCAAACCCAGTAACAACAACATCATCAGTTTTCTCTTCTGCCGGCTTAGCAGGACTAGCTGGTTTGATGGGGCTGGCCGGATTAGTGTTCGACGAGTTAACATTCATCTGATCAATGTCAACATGATGGTCTTCTGGTGCCGAATCATCAACAATGTGATCAGCAATTGGGTGAGAAAGTTCTGGTTATTGTTCCTCCGACTCAGACAGGATAGCGTCATCGGCCGGCTTATTCAGTTTGGCCTTCTTACTGGGTTTAGCTTGGCCCCTGCAAATAAAAAGTGTAAAGAGGTCAGTATAAGGATCAGATGTAAGGTTTGAATAATTAAGTATATTCTTACCCAGGTACAATCTTGAAAGCTGGGATCTGAGTTCCCGTTGACTCGCCAAAGGAGGAATGAGAAGTCCCCTGATAGTTTGAATCAGACAGGTTAAGAGGTTGTCGGAAATGACCCGCCTTGAGATAAAGTATATCAGAAATATATAAGACCTCTGGGTGGCGTTTGCGAGCCGGTGCGTCGGGTAAGCCGGAAGAAGTGATTACACCACCGCTATGTCGGGTGGTGCGGCGAGCTTCGTGTTGCTGTTTCTTCAAAAGAAAGTTGGGATCCAAGTGAGCTAGAGGGTGAGAAAAGCTTACTTTCCGGCTTGCATGTCGGGTTTTCTGTGTTGGCAGAGGTACTGAGCCGGAGGAAAGAATAATTACCTCTGCTTCGCCTGCACGGCTGGCTTCAGCATCGTCCTGATAACAATCATTGTCAACGAGATGTACAACAAATGAGCCAAGAGAGTCAAGTTCTACCTCTGACTCATCACCATAATGGTCATCATCAATATTTGAACCCACGGGTTCAATGGTCTTCTTCTTGGCAGGCTTCTTGATGGCTTTTGAAAGGATCGAGAAGAGGTGTCTAGAGGGGGGTGATTAGACACAAGTACCGAAAGTTGCAGTTTTTAACTCTTTAAGTTCAAGTGGAGTTTTGGCACAAGTTTAACAATCACAATACATAATTCAAGCAAGCATGCAAAGAGTATATGAGCAGCGGAAAGTAAAGCATGCAACTTACAAGAATGTAAAGGGAAGGGTTTGGAGAATTCAAACGCAATTGGAGACACGGATGTTTTTGTCGTGGTTTCGATAGGTGGTGCTATCGTACATCCACGTTGATGGAGACTTCAACCCACGAAGGGTAACGGTTGCATGAGTCCACGGAGGGCTCCACCCACGAAGGGTCCACGAAGAAGCAACCTTGTCTATCCCACCATGGCCGTCGCCCACGAAGGACTTGCCTCACTAGCGGTAGATCTTCACAAAGTAGGCGATCTCCTTGCCATTACAAACTCCTTGGTTCAACTCCACAATCTTGTCGGAGGCTCCCAAGTGACTCCTAGCCAATCTAGGAGACACCACTCTCCAAGAAGTAATAAATGGTGTGTTGATGATGAACTCCTTGCTCTTGTGCTTCAAATGATAGTCTCCCCAACACTCAACTCTCTCTCACGGGATTTGGATTTGGTGGAAAGAAGATTTGAGTGGAAAGCAACTTGGGGAAGGCTAGAGATCAAGATTCATATGGTAGGAATGGAATATCTTGGCCTCAACACAAGAGTAGGTGGTTCTCTCTCAGAAAATGTGTATTGGAAGTGTAGGTTCGTTCTGATGTCTCTCTCCACGAATGAAGAGTGGGTGGAGGGGTATATATAGCCTCCACACAAAAACTAACCGTTATACACAATTTACCAATCTCGGTGAGACCGAATTGAAAAACTCGGTCGGACAGATTCAGCAATCTAGTGACCGTTAGGATTTTCGGTGGGACCGACATGCAACTCGGTAGGACCGATATGGTTAGGGTTAGGGCTTAACGTAATCTCGGTGAGACCGATTACACAAACTCGGTGGGACCGATTTTGGTAATAAGCTAACCAGAGAGTTGGTCAGGCAAACTCGGTGAGACCGATTACACAAACTCGGTGGGACCGATTTCGGTAATAAGCTAACCAGAAAGTTTGCATTGTAATCCCGGTAGTACCGATTGCTCAAACTCGGTGAGACCGATTTTGGTAATGGACATACACAGAGAGATTACAATCCCATCTCGGTGAGACCGAGATCCCTATCGGCAAGACCGGTTTGCCTAGGGTTTGTGGCAGTGGCTAAGACATCTGAACTCGGTGGCGCCGGATAGAAAGAATCGGTGGGGCCGAGTTAGACTTCGGGTTTAGGACATATGTGGATGTGGAAAAGTAGTTGAGGGCTTTGGAGCATATCACTAAGCACTTTGAGCAAGCAAGCCATTAAGCAACACCTCATCCCCTCTTGATAGTATTGGCTTTTCCTATAGACTCAATGTGATCTTGGATCACTAAAATAGAAAATGTAGAGTCTTGATCTTGAAGCTTGAGCCAATCCTTTGTCCTTAGCATCTTGAAGGGGTTCCACATCCTCTAGTCCATGCCACTCCATTGTTGAACTTGTCTGAAACATACTAGATAAAAGTGTTAGTCCAACAAGAGATATGTTGACATTAATTACCAAAACCACCCAGGGGGCACTTGTGCTTTCAATCTCCCCCTTTTTGGTAATTGATGACAACATACACCAAAGCTTTAGATACAGATATAAAGAATAGCAAGTAAAGCTTTGGAAAGACATGTAACAAGCATAGGCTCCCCCTACATGCATGCAATCATGTGAATATGGAAATTAGGAGCATGTGAGAGCATAACCATGACAGGGTAGGCAATGTGTTACATGTATCTTGGCTATATGCATCAGAGCAAATGATGTGAATATGGGAAATGTACCTTCATGCTCATGAGTCCTTCTTACAAACAATATATACATCAGCAAAAAATTCTCATACACATGATTGTGATGCATATACTTACCTTGTGGTCTTGAGTTGGCTTAGGATGGAATGGACCTGCGTAAATAAGGTTAGATAACACAGATACACCTGTTGGCCAGAGCAAACAAAAAGAAACCACAAGAGTACCAAGACTGGGATGACATGTAGAGAGTGAGTACTAAGTACCACATTTAACATAGACATGTCCCCAAAGGTAAAGTTGTGCAATGAATTTAAAGAAATTCTTTCCCTTAGATGTCTTGCTCCCCCTGAATCTAGCATGGGATACTGGGAGAAGATAGGGAATAGAAAATTACAACAAAATGCAAAATCAGAGCTAATGCAAAGCACATATGGCATCTCTCCTCTTTGAACACTAAGCATCTGGGATCCTTGAAGATTACTCTCTCCTTGAGTATTCTCTTCCCCTAGAGATATCTCTCTCCCCCTGTTGAAGTGATAAGCTTTGATGTGATCTCTCTCTCCTTGACATCAATTTCCCGGAAGGGCCTTCCGGAATTTGTCATGGATGGGTTTGGTCCTTGAGTCACAGCACAAAGCATTGACAAAAATGTGATGCTTGTAGAGGACAAGATTTATTAAGTGGAGCTGGATCAAGAGTAGTGCGGGAATAAATGGCAAAATGTTTTTCCTGTTATAAATCGGTGACACCGAGTGGTATGCTTCGGTTGCACCGAAAGGATTCGGTTGGACCGAAAGCAAGAAATCGGTGTGACCGAGTTCATCACAGAGAAAACACTTGTCACCTCAGCTCACTAGACACGTAAGATCTCACAAGGATTTGCAAGAAATTAACTGAAGGATTTGCAATGAATTGGATGCAGGGAATGCAGAACAAAAGAAAAGAAAGGAAAAAAAGAAATCTAGATGAAGTTTTTTTTTTGAAAGGGTAAACAAATATGCATGAGACAAATGCAAAAGGAAACACAAGAGAACTTCATCTAGAATTGGGCGGTGACAAAGTCACCTATGTTAGAGTATATTGACTTAGGAGTCAAGTGAGATCACTTGATCATAGGTCATGCTCATCGCTTAAGCTCAAAATGGGGTTGCCATTTTTCGCTTAAGCATCTTGATGTATTCACATCTTGTCGAGTTGCTTTGACTCATGACTTGGAGTAAAGCTTCTCTAAGATGGAGTAACATACCTCGGTGGTGGTGTTGATCGTGATCATGTAGTTGAACTTGTGTGGGTTGCTCAAGGTTGATGTAGCTCATCAAGAGTTGGGAGCACCACTTGGAATTTGAGTTCATCTACCTACATGGGTTAGTTTTCGCAAGGAAGAGCACTTGTGTATCCAAAATGACAATCATGAGATTCAACATAAATTTTGTCAAAGGATATGTTTGAACGATTTCGTGCTTCCTTGTCTTCAACCACCATTGTGTAGAGACTTGGTGATGTAGAGATTTCTCAAGATGTGAGTGAGTTGCAATCTCACAGACTTACATTCATCCGAGTACCTACAAGGGTTAGATAACATGCAAGATGAAAATATATCAAAGACATAAGATAATCATCATAAGAGAAATATCAAGGATTAGTCATAAGCTCAAGTCTTGCATGTATTCCATGGAGTTCCTACTCCAAGTTTGAAGCATCAATGATGTTCAATTCTCCTCTTAACCTGCAAAACACTTTCTCATCAAGTGGTTTAGTGAATATATCCGCTAATTGCTTGTCGGTGCGAAGATGCTTAAGATTAATGTCACCCTTAGCAACATGATCTCGAATGAAATGATGACGAACTTCAATATGCTTAGTTCAAGAGTGTTGCACGGGATTGTGAGCAATCTTGATAGCACTCTCACTGTCACAAAGTAATGGAACATGTTTCACATATATCCCATAATCTTTAAGAGTTTGGTTCATCCAAAGTAATTGAGGACAACATGAACCAGCGGCAATGTATTCCGCTTCGGCGGTGGATAAGGATATTGAGTTTTGTTTCTTGGAAGACCAAGACACAAGAGATCTACCAAGAAATTTACAAGTACCCGAAGTGGACTTTCTATCAACCTTGTCACCGGCATAGTCCGAGTCGGAGTAGCCAACAAGATCGAAAGAGGCCCTCTTTGGATACCAAATGCCAAAGTTTGGTGTATGGATTAAGTATCTCACTATCCTTTTCACGGCCTTAAGATGACATTCTTTAGGAGCAGCTTGATATCGTGCACACATGCACACACTTAGCATTATATCGGGACATGAAGCACATAGATATAACAATGAACCAATCATAGATCGATAAACCAGGGAGACCGCCGGCTGGACAATGGACCCCCTGCGGGAGGTAAATCGAGGCAGGGCAAGGTCAGGTCGGTGCCCATGCATGGCGGACAGCCGGACAGGCCGCAAAGCAACATGACGGCGTGCGGAGGGAACGTGGGCGTTGAGATCCATCCTGCTGCTCCCTTCCCTCGGTTGTCTCGGCAATCCCACGTCATCCTCCGTCGAGCTGGTCGTCTCGCTAATCCCACGTCATCCTCCGTCGAGCTAGGCGTTGCTTGTGGTGTTCTCCACCCATCGCTGGATCACATGGGGTCGGGCCATAGGTGGATGCTTCCTCGCTGGATATAGGGCGTGTTTGGTTGGCATCCACGCCACCTCACGCCTGGCCTGGACGCTCCCTGAAGTCTGCCTGGCACTTGTTTTGTTCGTGTCCTGAGAGATAGAATGCATGCCTGGCCTGGGGTGTGGTGCTTGGCGTTTGTGGCGAGCGACGACAGGCGGTGCTCATTACTTATTTCAGGATCTATATGGTTAAACTCATTCCAATTCCAATGCCAATAGCACACGACCACTACTACAGATACGTATCAAACACAGTTTCCTTGCCAAATGTTTTTCCTTAGCTTCACGCAACGTGAGAGGATCCGAACAACAAATAGGATGGGGGTTCTTCCGTTAGTACATCTACTTTTAAATCTCATCTGTCGATTTTAGTGGTTAACATAAAATCAACGTATATAAAAAGGTGATGGATGGAGAACCATGAAAGTCTCCGTCCTTTAATATTAGGTATAGATAGATCCCAAATCTTAATATATCTCCTCTTTTAATGAACCTACAAAAATTGAGGCGTCCACGCCGTCATATATCCATTTTTTAACCTCCTCGATTTGCGCGCCTGCCACTTATCTTTCCAGCCTTATAAATAGGGCCATGGGTCCCTTTTCACTTTCCCCCCTTGCATCTTCATCTATTTCTTCTTCCTCGCGTTCGTCTTAGCGCCCGAGCTCCGCCGCCGCCGTCGACCTTCACCACTGCGTCAACAACGGCCGCTGCATCAACCTGAATCAACCATAATTCATTCGCGCTCCTCCGCTGTTCAACAGCTCCGGTAAGCTCTCCTCCTTCTTTTCCCATAGATCCCATTAGGGTTTCATACGAGTTCATCAGAGTTCATCTTCGTTATTTGTTGTAACTTGCTCTTTTTGTATTCGAACTTGGTACTTCTCCTATGCGGTGGTAGTTGCAACACTCATTTTCGCTACTAGGGCATCTCCTTTTGCATAAAAATCCGATCTGGACATATGAACTGCTCAAGCACCGTAATTTAGGTCTAGATATTTTCCATTATCTGTAGTGTCGTAGATCCAAAATCATAGTATCAATCTGCGAAACCTATTTTTCAATACTTAGCAATTTTTCCCTTTCTCAGATCTGTATTTTAATAATTGTGTGGGCGGCTTAAGTCAAAAACCGTAACCCGCCAGGTACCATTAGTCCCCTCTTAAGCCGCCAATAGCTCATGTTTATAACTTCAATGTTGTCCTCCGGCTTAAAACTTATGCATGCTTCATTGTTATTTACCAGTTAACTCGCCAACCGGCTTAACCATATAATCTTGAACCGGCACAATCTTTATTTGAGCTCATCAATAATGGCTAAGACATATTCTGCTTGTAATTGGGTCCAATCCCGGGTTACTGAGGAAGAACTGAACAACTACATTGCAACTGGCGCTTTAGCCAAAAAAGAAGTCATTCACTGGAGGGCCCCTGGCAAAGAATGCCCTCCCAAACCCAATGACGGAGAAGTGATTGTTTTTGCTGATCACCTGAGTCGGGGGTTCAGCCCGCCCGGCTCAAAGTTCTTCTGTGATGTGCTTCGTTTCATCCAACTTCACCCTCAAGATATTGGACCCAACTTCGTGTCCAACATTTGCAATTTTCAAGTGTTCTGCGAAGCCTATCTTCAAGAGGAGCCCACGGTTGACTTATTCAAGGAGTTCTACTATTTAAACCGCCAGACTGAGTTTGTTGATGGACCCAACACCGAACTTGGTGGAGTTTCAATCCAAAAGAGGAAAGACGTCAGCTTTCCCTGTGCTAAGCCGCCAAGCCACCCCAAAGACTGGAACCAGACTTGGTTCTACTGTCAAGACACATCTCCAGTCGACGAAAATCCCTTACTGGGTTATCGCGATCACCGGATTAGCAACACGCATCCACTCCCCACACTGCTTAGTGCCAAGGATCGGGCCAAATATGCACCATCATTTTCAAAGCTCAGAGCCCTTATGGCCAATGGTTTAGCCGGCGTCAACCTTGTCCGGTTTTGGGTGTCCTGGAGCATCTTGCCATTAAGTCGTCGCCCTGGCTTAATGTGTGAATATACTGGCAATGTGAAAGATCCCCAGCGCCACTGTGACATCCAACTGTCTGATGCAGAAATCAATGAAGCCACCAAGAAATTGCTGAAAGAACTTTTAAAAGAGTGCAGCAAAACAAGAATTAGTCCTTTTAGCACCTTCAACAAGCCGCCAGCTGTAGGTTTGCGCATCTTCCGGTTCATCAGTGTTTTCAATAACTATGCTCGCTCATGATCTTTTTGACCTCAACAGGCTAACTCTCCATTTTGGAAGAAGAAACCGCAAGATAAGCCGGCCAAGCCAGCTCGTAACAAGACTAAAGCTGAAAGCACAAGTGCTCCCTGGGTGGTTTTGGTAATTAATGTCAACATATCTCTTGTTGGACTAACACTTTTATCTAGTATGTTTCGCATAAGTTCAACAATGGAGTGGCATGGACTAGAGGATGTGGAACCCCTTCAAGATGCTAAGGACAAAGGATTGGCTCAAGCTTCAAGATCAAGACTCTACATTTTCTATTTTAGTGATCCAAGATCACATTGAGTCTATAGGAAAAGCCAATACTATCAAGAGGGGATGAGGTGTTGCTTAATGGCTTGCTTGCTCAAAGTGCTTAGTGATATGCTCCAAAGCCCTCAACTACTTTTCCACATCCACATATGTCCTAAACCCAAAGTCTAACTCGGCACCACCGATTCTTTTTATCCGGCGCCACCGAGTTCAGATGTCTTATCCACTGCCACAAACCCTAGGCAAATCGGTCTCACCGATAGGGATCTCAGTCTCATCGAGATGGGATTGTAATCTCTCTGTGTATGTCCATTACCAAAATCGGTCTCACCGAGTTTGAGCAATCGGTACTACCGGGATTACAATGCAAACTTTCTGGTTAGCTTATTACCAAAATCGGTCCCACCGAGTTTGTGTAATCGGTCCCACCGAGTTTGTGTAATCGGTCTCACCGAGTTTGCCTGACCAACTCTCTGGTTAGCTTATTACCAAAATCGGTCCCACCGAGTTTGTGTAATCGGTCTCACCGAGATTACGTTAAGCCCTAACCCTAACCATATCGGTCCTACTGAGTTGCATGTCGGTCCCACGAAAAATCCTAACGGTCACTAGATTTGCTGAATCGGTCCGAGCGAGTTTTTCAATTCGGTCTCACCGAGATTGGTAAATTGTGTGTAACGGTTAGTTTTTTTGTGGAGGCTATATATACCACTCCACCCACTCTTCATTCGTGGAGAGAACCATCAGAACGAACCTACACTTCCAATACACATTTTCTGAGAGAGAACCACCTACTCTTGTGTTGAGGCCAAGATATTCCATTCCTACCATATGAATCTTGATCTCTAGCCTTCCCCAAGTTGCTTTCCACTCAAATCTTCTTTCCACCAAATCCAAATCCTGTGAGAGAGAGTTGAGTGTTGGGGAGACTATCATTTGAAGCACAAGATCAAGGAGTTCATCATCAACACACCATTTGTTACTTCTTGGAGAGTGGTGTCTCCTAGATTGGCTAGGTGTCACTTGGGAGCCCCCGACAAGATTGTGGAGTTGAACCAAGGAGTTTGTAAGGGCAAGGAGATCGCCTACTTCGTGAAGATCTACCGCTAGTGAGGCAAGTCCTTCGTGGGCAACGGCCATGGTGGGATAGGCAAGGTTGCTTCTTCGTGGACCCTTCGTGGGTGGAGCCCTCCGTGGACTCGCAAGAACTGCTACTCCTTCGTGGGTTGAAGTCTCCATCAACATGGATGTACGATAGCACCACCTATCGGAACCATGACAAAACATCCGTGTCTCCAATTGCGCTTGAATTCTCCAAACCCTTCCCTTTACATTCTTGCAAGTTGCATGCTTTACTTTCCGCTGCTCATATACCCTTTGCATGCTTGCTTGAATTATGTATTGTGATTGTTAAACTTGTGCCAAAACTCCACTTGAACTTAAAGAGTTAAGAACTGCAACTTTCGGTACTTGTGTCTAATCACCCCCCTCTAGACACCTCTTCTCGATCCTTTTGATTGGTATCAGAGCTTTGGTCTCCATTGCCTTGGTTTAAACACCTTTGGAGGAAGATGGATGTGTCTACTTTAGGGAGTCTTAGACATAGAGTGCCTATTCTTGATGGAGAATATTTTCATGAGTGGAAAAATGAGATGCTTGTGATTTTCAGTCAATATCATTTGAACAAGTACATTGCTAGCCCTTGTGCACCTCATATTGATCCCTTGCATCCCACACCCGAAGAGGATCTTGACACGATTCGCAATCTTAGAACCATCAATCTTATCATAAGAGGATTGCCCAAAAATTTGATTGCTAGTTTGCCTACTCTTGATCGTGCCTATACTATATGGAAATTTCTTGAGGAACGATTTCAGATTATTCCTTGAAAAATTTAGATGAAATTCTCCATAAGTCTATTGCCTTGAGTAAGATGAATTCTAGTGATCCTAGCTTTGGTGATTGTCTATTTAAGCTTACAAATCTCATGCGTGCCATAGGAGATGTTGGAATCATTAGCAATATCATATCCGAAGCTATTAGAATTCATAAAGATGACCATTGTGATGATCATTTATCTAATGAATTACCCTCTCTAGGATTTGATCCACCGCTTGACGATGTTGAACATGGATACTATGATGAGGATGATGATAGTGAATATGATCTTGACGATGCAATAAGACACCTTGGTCTTATGGAAAATCTTCGCGGATATATGGCAGGAGGAAAGGAATGGGTCCTTGATAGTGGATGTACCGATCACATGACTAGAGATAAAGACATGTTCCGTGAGCTTGCTGAAAACGACGGCCCTCGAAAATATATCACTTTTGGTGATAATTCAAAGGGTAAGGTGGTTGGCCTTGTTAAGGTGGCCATCTCACATGATAGCTCCATACAAAATGTCATGCTCGTTGAATCTCTTGGCTACAACTTACTTTTAGTATCTAGACTTGCTGATTCGGTTTCAATGTCCTATTTACTGAAGTAGATTGCCTAGTGTTTCGTAGAGATAATCATAAAATGGTCTTTACCGGTGTACGTAGAGGTGATCTATACATTGTTGATTTCACTAAAAAGGCTCAACCTAGAACTTGCTTTATTGCTAAATCTTCTAAAGGCTGGTTGTGGCATAGACGATTAGGTCATGTTGGTATGTGAAACCTTGACAAGCTTATTAAAGGAAATCATATCCTTGGCGTTAATGATGTCATATTTGATATGGATAGACTTTGCAGCGCTTGTCAGGCAGGTAAACAGGTTGGAGGGAGGCATCCCATGAAGAACATCATGACCACAAGGAGGCCACTCGAGCTACTTCACATGGACCTCTTTGGTCCCAATGCCTACAAAAGTCTCGGTGGAAATTCTTTTGGTCTAGTTATAGTTGATGATTTTTCAAGATTTACGTGGGTGTTCTTTCTCGATGATAAATCGCAAGTTCAAAAGATCTTCAAAATTTTCGCTAGGAAGGCCCAAAATCAATTTGAAGTGAATATCAAGAAGGTTCGCAGCGACAACGGAACGGAGTTCAAGAACGCAAATGTGGACACCTTTCTTGACGAAGAAGGGATTTGACATGAGTTCTCATTATGTACACACCTCAACAAAATGGAGTTGTTGAGAGGAAGAACCGGACGCTCATCGAAATGGCGAGAACGATGCTTGATGAGTACAAGACGCTGAAGCACTTTTGGGCGGAAGCGGTTGAGACAGCTTGTCATGCAACAAATCGCTTGTATCTTCACAAGCTACTCGGCAAGACGGCATACGAGCTTCTCACCGGTAACAAACCCCAAGTTGGATACTTTCGAGTATTCGGCTCAAAGTGCTACATTCTTGATAAGCATCGTCGTTGTAAATTTGCTCCTAAGTCTCATGAAGGTTTCCTACTTGGTTATGGCTTCAAACTTCACACATACCGTGTCTACAACAATTTCACTGAAAGGTTGAAGAAACGGTAGATGTGAAGTTTGATAAATCTAACGGCTCGCAAGTAGAGCAATTGCCAATTGATGTAGGAGACAAAGACCCTCGGAAGCAATTCAAGACTTGTCTATTGGCAAGATTCGGCCCAACGGAGGTGAAGGAGAGTACCTCGTCCGTTCAAGTGGAAGCTTCTACCTCACGACAAGGTGAACCAAGAGTTGATATGGAAGCATCCACAAGTGGGACACACCAAGATGAAGAAAACGAGGAAGTGCACCAAGACGAACGTCAAGAACCTCCTTCTCCACCACGACAAGAGAACGACAATGCCAACAATGAAGAAGGCCAAGAAGAAGAACAAGATGAAGAAGATGTTCAACCAAGACCCAAGCAAAAGATTTCACGAGTTCGAGAAAGAATTGCTAAAGATCATCCCGTCGAGCAAATCTACAATGATATCCAACCCGGGAGAATCACTCGCCTAAAACTCGCTTTAGCTAACTTTTGTGAACACTATTCATTCATCTCTAGCATTGAACCTATGAAGGTTGAAGAAGCATTGGAAGATCCGGATTGGATAAACGCTATGCACGAAGAGCTACACAAATTTGAGAGAAATCAAGTTTGGACATTGGTTGAGAAGCCCGACAACAACCACAACATCATCGGTACCAAATGGGTGTTTCGCAACAAGCAAGATGAAGATGGACAAGTAGTTCGCAACAAAGCACGTCTCGCCGCCCAAGGCTACACACAAGTCGAAGGTATGGACTATGGTGAGACATATGCTCCGCCGCTAGACTTGAGTCCATTCAAGCATCTTACTTGCCTATGCTAATCACCATGATATCACCTTGTACCAAATGGACATTAAAAGTGCTTTTCTAAATGGTGAAATTGAGGAGGAAGTTTATCTTAAGCAACCTCCCGGCTTTGTCAATCCTAAGAAACCTGATCATGTCTACAAACTTCACAAAGCCCTTTATGGTCTTAAACAAGCTCCTAGAGCATGGTATAAATGCTTGACCAAGTTCCTTATTGAGAAAGGCTTTGAAATTGGTAAAACTGATTCTACTATTTTTACAAAAAGGGTTAATGGGGAACTATTTGTATGCCAAATTTATGTCGATGATATTATATTTGGTTCTACTAACCCTCATTTTAGTGAAAAGTTTGGGAAGCTAATGTCGGAGAAGTTTGAGATGTCTATGATGAGTGAACTCAAATTCTTTCTTGGTTTGCAAATCAAGCAAACTAAGGAAGGTACCTTTGTCTCTCAAACGAAGTACACCAAGGACTTATTCAAGAAGTTCAATATGCAAGAATGCGAAGGTATGACTACACCCATGCCTACTAGTGGACATCTTGATTTGACCAAAGATGGTGAACCGGTTGATCAAAAGTTACATCGCCCAGTGCTCCGTCTTCTAGCCCGACACGGTCCGTGCTGTTGCTAACTTCCCGGTCGGCAATCGCGCTAGCGTACTCCCAGAGCGCAGCGTGGGTGCAGTCGATTGACTCGAGAACGAGGCCCTTGTCGTCTTCGTAGGTCATGAGACACTCATTGAGGGAGTGGAGATGGGATTTCAATCCACAAGCAGGTCGAAGAGGCGCTTGTGCTGCTGGTGTTTCTGGGAGGCTGGGGCGAGGTGGCTGGCGGTGGAGAATCTTGCGGAGGAGGCGGCCGTGAGGAGCGAAAGAAGAGGGTGACGGGAGAGGAGAGCAACACGACAGGGAGATGGAGGAGGGGGGTAAGGAGGAGGAAGAAGGGAAAGTAGTGGTGGTGTAGGCGCAAGGCACTGGAGAAGGAGGAAGAAGGGATGTGCTGCAGCCACCATTATTGCCTCCTCTTCGTCTGCTTGTCAGCTTCTTTCAAAGGAGACACACGAGGTGAGTTCGGTGGGTTCTGTTGGGATGGGATGCGGTGTGGATGGGGTGCACTTCCTTAATTAGCTAGAAATTAATGTCATAAGTGAGGATAAATTTTCTTCTGATGTTGATGTTAATTAGGCTGGCCATAGTGGGGGTAACATGAGTAGTATCATGCACTTGGGACTCACAAACATACTTATGTGGTAGGCAATTAAAGAAGAGAGAGATGGTTATAGTAACATAGGTAGATACAGTAACATAATAAATGTGATGTTACTATGTGTCATGCATGGCAATAAATGAAACCATCGATGATACTGATCTATGATACTATGCACTATAGAGGTAGTAATATAGACTAGTAACATATGCATGTTACTAGTATAAGTTACTCCCCACTATGACCAGCCTTATACGGAAGATGCCGCTTGACTAGCTGCCTCCGGCCGTTCAGCAACCTAGGTATGCTTAGTGCAAACTAGCCTGGCCAGCACGTGATTTTTTGTTTCTGCGTTTCAATTGGAGAAAACATGATTACAATGGTTTGTGAGTGATTGATCTCTCATTTAGTTCAAATATATGGTGGTATATTCGTATTGCTATTTCAACTTCCTTCCTACCAAAATTTATTATTGTTTTCATTCTCAGTGACATTGTGCAGGTTGCAAATATGGTCTGTGTGATGCCAACTAGGTAGAAAAATTATTGTAAATGCGTGATCCGGTGGCTCCTTTTGTTAGCCATGAGTATCAATGTTAAGGTTTTGCTTCTTATTCAGCCATCCACACGCTCAGAATTGGTGGTGCTTATTAATTTCAGAACAAATATCCGGTACATGTATATACATCTTCCAATGAAGGGTATAAATCACTTTGTTTAGAAAATACTCTAATTGCAAAGTTTTTTTATGAACTTGAAATAAAGTGGTCATAGTCACGGGAGCAGAGGTTGTGTCGTGTCAAAGGAATTTTCCGGGTTGCAGGGATACAATGTTGTTGATGGTGGGCAGGAGATGTTTGCACGCAAGTGGCGGTGGCACTTTGAGGTGGTCGGTTGACTTGATTCCTTATTTTCAGATGTAATTTACACCTTTTTGTTTGTCAAATTTGATGCATGAACCACTTGACACTAAGCACGTCTATTCCTAAGTAATGTTATCCTAGAAGGTTCATGTCGTCCGATTTTCTCCCTAGCAAAGCATGTCGCTTGTTTGTCATAACCATTTTTCAGTTTGAAATTTATGTATTTTCACGTGTTGTGTTCTTTTAGAAGACAAGCATATTTTGCAATGCACGACATATTTGTCAGTAGAAGTTCAGAAGTGGAACTGGCGGTGGCCCATGCTATGAGATGCTAGGTGTTATATGTGGATGGTGTCATTGAGTAATAAAATTGACTTTGTCAGTTTCAATCTAATGGGGTATTTGTTGTGCCTCCCCAAGGAATGTCAGCAAGGTTGTGGAGAAATACTCACAGCCAGGTAGATACTTTCATCACAATTATGATCATCCCATATGCACGTCATCTCTTATAATGTTGTACTGTTAAGGAGTTTGTTGATGCCCTCAAATGTGTGTGGGGGATTATGAGCCATTGTGTTAAGGGGAGTGTAGTGTTTTTTTCTTTGCAACACACGGGCATGTTTGCTAGTATGACATTAATGGAAGGTGACGTCACGACGGGTTACCATGATCTTAGAAGATGACGTCACGGCGGGTTACAGGGTTTCGCAAGAATAAATGAAGAAGGATTTTTCCTAAGTGTTGAAGATTGACATGAACAAGTTCAAATCAATCTGGGGCCTAATGTTGGGGATATAACTATTGGGTATGACCCGCCCAGGAGGGGCCGGGTTATACCAATGGCGGTTCATCAAGACGAAGCCCATGAAGATGTTGAAGATGGCGGTTCATGAAATAGACTTGCTAAGGGCCCGAAGCCCAAAGGCGACTTAAGGCCCATAGGTGTAAACCGCCATATATGTATGACTTGTATTGTAAGGCATGAGTAGTTAGTCACCGAGCCGGACACGTTGTATAAGCCGGACTGGTCTCCATGAGTCATCAAGGCCAACCTATGTATATAAAGGACGGGTCGGGCGGTTTAGGGACAAGAAAACATCGAGAACTAGGTCACGCCAGATTCGCTCCCGGTAATCGAAAACCCAAGCAATACCACCTCAAACCGGACTAGGCCTTTACCTTCACAAAGAAGGGCCGAACCAAAGATAAACTCTTGTGTCCTTTGTCTCGTTTAACCCCTTTAAGTTAACCTAGTTGCGATGGCTCCACGACTAAGTCCTTTCACTAGGACATCTGCCGTGACAATTCCACGACACCATCCCTCTACTTACTCACACCTCCTGTCATTCTCCGGCAACGGCAGCCTCACACCGCAGCCGGATCAGTCAACCCTCGTACTCCCCTCCGCGTGGGCATCCACCTGCATCGTTTTCCCTAGCTCCGCGTCGTTCCCTTCCTAGGCCTCACCGACATCCACCATCTTGATGTTCTCGGCACGGCATGGTCAACGAGGTCAACGAACAACAACCATCGGAAGAGGACTTTAGGCGGTGAGGCTGACAGCTGGACCCACCAGCTACATCTTGGAGCGCAAGGAAGTGCCGCCTTATTACTCATAAAATAAAAATGATTCCTCCCCTGATAGCTGGGACCCATCAGCTATATCTTTGCACACAAGAAAGTGTGTCCTTATGCTCCCTGACAGCTAGGACCCACCCGGTCGAAGCATAAGTAGTGTTGTATGTCTGGTCGCAAATGTGTACGTACATACTGGTGGATCGGTCTCTCTGCAACGATGAACCATGGCCGAGTAAGTAGCGGCATGTGTTATAGTAGAGCCCCCAACGTAGCAGTTCAGGCAGCCCCATCTAAACCGTGTACACGTACGTACAACCACATGCCAAAAAAATACGGCCACGTACGTACATACGGTCGGGGTCTCGAACGCGTACTCACGCATACGTACGGTCATGGCTTGTGTACATGGAGAGGCAATGGATGACAGCAACAACATCCTGTTCATCGGGGGCCAACCGGCTTGGATGGAACAGCCGCAACGAGGCCTGACGTATAGTAGAACGGAGGAAACAGCCTTCTGTTCGATCGCCTACGATCGAAACGGGATCATGTTCATCTAGAAGGGTTTGGCGTACCGCAGAACAGAGGAAACAGACTTCTGTTCTAGCGCCTATGGTCGAAACGTGATCTTGTTGATCGGATGGGTGTGGCGTATCGCAAAATGGAGGAAACGGACTTCTGTTCGAGCGCCTACGGTCGAAACGGGGTCCTGTTCATTGCGAGGGGTGTGGCGTACCGTAAAAAGGGACTCCACGGGCTACTATTCATCCACCGTCTACTGCCTCTCACTCCAGCCTCCACGGGGTACTGTTCATCCACAGTCATCCTCCAGGCTCCACCGGCTACTGTTCATAAAGCCTCCACGTGGTCCTGTTCATCTACCCTCAACCGGCTGCGGTGTGGCGGCCTCCTTGGGGTCTTGTTCATCCAGCGGCCTACTACCACGGGGTCCTGTTCATCCAACCCCCATCGGCTGGGGTGGGGCGTACACGTACGTACGAGCAGGCGGCAGCAACAGGAATTGTTCATCCATAGCCAACCAACCGACTGGACTCACCACACATCTCGACTCGTACGTATCGCGCGCGCGGCATCAACAAGCACTGTTCATCCAGAGGCAACCCAATGCACCGGCTGGCTACATCTCACACGGGGGCTCGATCGGCTTCACTGAGAAGCGATAAGGATTGATTGGATTCAGTTAGCATCAAAGGAATGAGCCGGCTTCAATTAGCAGCGAAGGAATCGCTCGGTTTTAGTTAGCAGCGAAGGGATGGATCAATCGGCTTCACTATGTTGTGGGATCGATCCCTCGTGTTCAGTACGTAGCTAGCTATAGTGCAATCGCTCGGCTCAGTAAGCGAACACCTCACAAAAGTGTTCAGTTAGAGAGCGCCTCGCACACACACGCATACAAGAGAAACGCATAAACCACACCGCATCGCTCGGCCCTTACCACCCACCGTAACCAAGAACTTCCTGATATTTTCCTCGCCCTCATTTCTACCACGATTTTTTCCGTCATGAACGGCCCAAAGAATGTCATGCAGGTGCGTCTCCGGCCAGCCCAGGATGAAAATCCCATTTTTTGTCATGATTGTCTGTCATAGAAGTAGGAGCCCACCACATCTATGATGATATGTGTTTTTGTCACAATTATCATCACAGAAGTGTCATAAGCATGACATAAACAGTTTTCGCTCGGGCCAAAATGTCACGGATGTGTCTTTTTTTTGTAGTGATAAACTCTCTTCGTCCTATTCTCCTCGACAATTGGTTCATCAACCAATGTTAATTACTCGTGGTAGATGCTTGAGGTAATCTCCGAACCTTTACAGACTTCTTCTTCGAGAAACACAGTCACTCTTGGTCTCTGAAGAAATTGACACCTTACCATGTAGAAGTTCCCAACTCTCATGAGTAATAGGTGGAGCGTACCGGACTTAGATTCGAGTGATGCTAAACCACTATCTAATTTTCTGGCTCCAGGGTTTTTCTCTCGGTGGATTTTAAACTCAAACCACACAGGAGAGAGGGTTGCTCAACAAACTTCTCGAAATCAAACGGAGCAGCCACCGGACAAAGCCAACACGGGGTGGCTATTTATAGCTGCAGTCTTCGCCGATGGGAAATGACCATTTTGGACACGAGATCTAGCCAATGGCCAATCGACACGTTCTCAACGGTCGGATTTTGGAAGCAATGGTAACATTACTTGAGGAGCAAGTAATGCTAGCTCTTCGATCAGAGACAAATCTCTCGCAACAAAGAAGAACACAGTCTCTTGCTGTTAAGTATTTGCTCGGAGCTCAAAGAGATTTTTCTCACTACTCACATAGGATTTTTTTAGCATCAGAGAATCAAAGTTTCGAACACTATACCCGTGTTAATAGTATGGTGATCCTATGATTCAATAAAGAGAAAGAAGAACAATGAAATAAATGCTACGTCTTCACTTCATCTTCAACTTCTCGGCTGCTGTCAATTACTTCGGACAGACACCAAACCAATTGTTTGCGTCAACAATTTTTGGGGGTCATTTTCGGCAGCATAATCTTCAGTGATAATCCTCGCTGCCACGCAGGAGATTATCTTCGGAGTTTGAACCAAACTTCTCATGACTCTAGGGACCTGTTACTCTATGTGCACTAGCAAACACTTACTGTTTATGTCAACAATCTTAAAAACATAAGGAAGCAAATTATTGCACCAACATTACCTAGGGTGATCGAGGAGATCCAAAGGCATGTGGGAGCACCGACAGTTGATCTCCAGCAGACAGGTACGTTCGCTCGCCGCGATTGGTGGCACGGGCACCCAATCTGGGCTGAGATGTTAGTCATTCGGGAGATGCACGTCGGACAACGACAGCGGGGTGGTCGTGTCCCAATAGAGCTGGCACACCTCCACCTTGACATATGACCGTGGGCGGTGAAATAGCAAAGGCGGTGGGCGGCGAGATGGAGTAGGCTACGACCCTGCTTCGTGGTCTTGCCGAGGATCCACTTCCACATCCCCATGGCTGGTTGGCGGCCGCCGGGAGCGAGGGCAGTGCTAGGATTGGGCTTGTCGGGGCACGAAGCGACAGTAGAAGAGTGTGGACGAATTCAGAAGTGGATTGGCCGTTCGATGGCTTCATCATTAAAAAGGACGCGTTGAGGGCGGCTGGAAGGCTCATGTGCGGGCCCATCCACACGTGCGGATTAAATGGGGCCGGTGGGAACCAGTTGCATTGCCGACATGTGGGCCCGAGGTCGAACGACGAGAGGACACATGCACGTGTATGATGTGTTCGTCTGAGCGTAAATCCAGCTAAAATTTGCATTGGAATTGGGTCGGGCGAGTCAGACATAATTTGCCCCCGAACGCGAGTGTTGAGCCCATACCTGGCCAAACAGGCCGACCGGGCCCGACACGGCCCGCATCGGCACGAATAATAACCGGGTCGTGCCGTGCCGGCCCACACGCTGGAGCTAGAAGCCCAGACACGACACGTAGGCTACGTGGGCCGGCACGCGGCATGCCCAGGCAGGCCGGCCCGTTGCGGCGCGTTGACCCGCCTGGCGTGATTTTTTTCTTTTTTGTTTGTAATACCTGTGAAAACAGCGAAAAGGCCAAAAAATGTAGAAAATTGCAAAATTTGTTAGACTATTATGTGGGATAAATCTAGTGCTTCATTAGTACATACATCATTAAAAACTTCCATCTCAAATAAGTAAAAGAATACAAGACATGCTATAGAATTACAAAAGGATAAAAAAAATACAAAGACTGAGAATGGACGTTTGGCTATCGGCCTTCATGGAGGCCTTTTTTTGAAAATAAATCAAAATTCAAACTTTTTGGTTTCAATTTTTTTTGAAAAAAAGTATGCAAGTAAACAAGAATGTTATGTGTATGTGGGTAATATTTCAGGATGAAAAACGTTGAAATGCGACATGTACAAAAATGACAAATTCATGACCCGGGAGGATGAATAGTATCATGTGTTAAAAAGCCCTAGATTTGTCTTTTTTGCACAGGCCTCATTTCAACGTATTTTGCCCTGAAAATTTACACACATGTGTGTTATGCCTTCATGTATATCTGTGTTTTTTTAGAATATTTTAAAACGCAGAAAATATGAAATTTGATGAAATTCGATTTTTTCAAAACCGAGCTCCATGGAGCTCGGCCTCCAAAGACAATATTCGACAAAGACTACACCATATAACACTACTAATACTCAGATCCGAGCACTAATAAAGTACGCATGCACGACAAAAAAATTGAACATATTAGAGTATTAGGTATTTATATAGGACATATATAATTATATATTTCAAAAAAATAAACGGGCCGTACCGTGCCGGCCCGCGTGCCCAGCCTCCAGGCCCAGGCACGGCCCATGGCGTGCCCCATGCCGGGCCTGGCCCGTTTAGCCCGGGCCGTGCCGTGCCCGCGTGCTACCAGGCCGGCCCAGTTAGCACGGCCCGTTTGGCCGGCTATTGTTGGGCCGTGGCATTTGTCCCAGACTTAAACGGACACCGGACCAAGGTCGTGCGTTGTGCGTTGGAGTTGGCCCTAGTCTCATTCGTCTCGCCCGCCCCCGGTTTCCGTTTTCGGTTCCACCCCGAGTTCCGCCTCCGGTCTCTCCTCCGCCGGCGCAGGATGGCGGCGGCCGCGGGCACAGCGCGGCAGGCGGGCGCGGCGCCCAGGGTGGGGCTGCTGTACGACCAGAGGATGCTGGCGCACGCGCCTGCCGGGAAGAAAGAAAAGGAGACCCCCGGGCGGCTACGCGCCATCTGGCGCAAGCTCGCCGCCGAGGGCGTCACCTCCAGGTACGCGCCGCCAGCGACTCTCTCAAGCGAGAGCAGCGCCACCTCGTGCCCCCCTTTTTTTTCTGCATACGGTTCCGTCGAATCGCCGGAGATAGATGGGAGGTCCTCGCGCGCTCCCACTTTGCTTGATCTGTTTCCTGTTACTACTGTAAATCTGCACGATTATGTTTTGGTTATCTGAAGTGCCCCAAATGGTGAAGGGCCTGCGAAAGGGGGGAGAGCATATAGATCCTTCATACAATAGGTTCAAACATGTATGCACTGTATCGCTGAAAGGAACAGTCCTGGTATTTCTGCAATTTTGGGCACTCCAGCCCTTCCTCGTGTACAGTAACTTGGACTGTCCATTGCTTGCATTACTTTGATTGATTGGATTGATAATTGTATGACTTTTGCAAGGTTCTGTGGCTCTAGTGTGACATAAGTTTCTTCAGATAATAGGTTCAAACATGTATGCACAGTAGCGCTGAAAAGGTATATAGTCCTGGTATTTCTGCAATTCTGGGTACTCAAGCCATTGCCTGTGCACAGTAATCTGGATGCTACTAGAGTTAAGTTTGAACATTGGCATTATGGTTTATGTGCTGCCCACTGTTTGCATTATAGGTTCAAACATGTATGCAGTTTAGCACTGAAAGTATTAGAGTCCTTCTGGTATTTCTGCAATTTTGGGCACTCCAGCCCTTCCTTGTGTACAGTAACTTGGGGTGTGTTTGGTTCAGGTCATGGGGTGGAATGTAACGGGTCCATTACGTTCCTAGGCCTGATTCCTGTGTTTGGTAGCAGCGAAGAATTGGAACCTACCCATTCCCTCGAACGGAATATTCGCGTGAGATGCGGAACGCGCTCGTACCTCCGATTTGGAGGAATCACGCGGAACGCCTCGCATCTCCTCCCTCCCCATGACTCCCTCGTCTCCGAACCCAATCCCAGCGCCGCCACTCCCACTTGTTCTCCCCTTCTCTGGCGCCGCGTCTCCTCGTCTCTCACTCTCCGGCGACGCCTCTCTCTATCGCCTACCAGAGCTCCGCTCGGCCCTCCGGCCTCCTTGCCCATGCTCCGCGCCAGACCGCTGCGGGTCTCCGCTAGCTGAAGCTGGAATACAACGAGCGGCTGCACCTCGCAAGCCCCTCGGTGGCGAATTTCTGGCGCTGGCCGGCGACTGGGCAAGTAGCTGCAAGCGGCGACGGCAATGCTTGATTTCATTCATAGCTATCACAACAAGCTTGATTTGGGAACCGTTTATGGGTGGATGCCTTGTATTATCCTAATCACAGCATCTTGGTACCTTTTCCTAATCATGGCAAGCTCGATTTTCAACATGTAGATAGATGACTTGTATTTTGACAGTTTTTGGACATGTAGATACTTGTATTTTTACAGATTTTTTACATGTAGATATACTTGTATTTTGGCAGATTCTTGACATGTATATGACTGAATAACTAGCATTTATTTGATAATTTTTTATTACATGTATCTTGTTTGCATTTGATGCCAAAGTCAACAATTTGACTGATGCGATCAACAAATTTATTCCATTGCATCTCAGAAACCAAACACTGAAATGTAACCATTCCATTCCTGTGAATTGCCCCTACCAAACACAAGGACGAAACCGACCCATTCTAGTGGAATGGAACCATGACATTCCATTCCACTTCGTTCTCGAACCAAACACACCCTTGGATGCCCGCAGGCGTACATTTAAAGAGGAACTGAAGTGGCTCACCTACAGGGCCAAAAGGAAGGAGTATAGTGGCCTGATTGATTGGGTCAAAGCTTTCAGATGAACTTATTTCTTCATCCATTGTACCTTTTGTATTTTCTGTTCCTTGTTTGTTTTCACTAGGCCTGTATAGCTCTTTTATTTTATTTCTGAACTTTGTTTTGTACTCCCTCCGTCCCACAATATAAGATCATTTTTCAAGCTGGACAAGGGAGTAACATTTATTTAAAAATCAATAAAAATACACAGCAGAGTCCTGCTGTTTCCCTAAAAAAAAGTAACTTGTATGCCACTAGAGTGAAGTTTGAACATCGGCATTATAGCTTCTGTGCCGTCCATTGCTTGCGTTACTTTGATTGATTAGATTGATAATTGTATGACTTTGCAAGGTTCTGTGGCTTTAGTGTAACATAAGTTTCTTCCAGGTGTGTGGGCATGAGGGCGAAGGAAGCCAAGGAAAAATATATAGCCTCTGTCCATGCCCTGAACCACATAGATCTGATAAGGAATATCAGCTCGAAGGATAGTTCCGAGCGAAAAGAGACTGCTGAGAAACTCGATTCCATTTACTTCAACAAAGGCTCCTCAGAGTCTGCTTTCCTCGCAGCCGGTTCTGTCATCGAGGTAATTTCCGTTTACTTTTCCTACATTGCATATGTACATTCACTAGTCTTATACAGCAATTCTGGTTCCGCTGATCCTGAGTGCTGACAAAATGACCTGCTTGGCAAGTAGGTTGCTGAGAAGGTTGCGGCTGGTGAGCTGAGTTCTGCCATCGCTCTAGTCAGGCCTCCAGGCCACCATGCCGAACATAGCAAGCCCATGGGATTTTGCCTCTTCAACAATGTCGCAATTGCAGCTAACTACCTCTTAAATGAAAGGGTGTGTATTTGAAACTTCCCTGTTGAATGTTCTGTTAAGATCAATATGTGCTGTTTTTGTTTATCATTTCCTCTGTAGGAACAATCATATCAATTTGCTATGATGTGACCTACTGAGAACATGGAGTCATTTTCTGACTTCCCCCTTTTTCTGTTGCAGCCTGACCTAGGTATCAACAAGATATTAATCGTCGATTGGGATGTTCATCATGGAAATGGCACGCAGAACATGTTTTATAGTGACCCTCGTGTATTGTTCTTTTCAGTGCACAGGTATGACACAACAACTTGGCGTTGCTTTGCTAGTTTTGTTTAGACTTCAGACTTTGCTTCCGCAAACATGCAAACCACTGTATGTATACGCATTAGATATAAAGAAGAACCTTAGTTTAGACTTTAGACTAGCTTCATAACCTTCACGATATGATATTCCTGAAGCCGTGGTAGTTTTGTTGCCTACATTTTTATTGCTTACTGCTTTTTGAACGGATGTAGGATGCTGAGAGCGTTTTCTTACAGTGGATCTCTGCAGTTCATAGAAATTTAGAAACTCCATTTCTTATTTACATGGCATTAACAAACTCATTTTTGATATTAGTGAGCTCACCTTACTATAATGCTCTTGGATATTGTACCTGTAATGATCGGGATTAAGTCTCCTCAGTTTTGTTGATTCAGTTGGGCTGTGTAGTACGACCTAAATGCTTGAGCCCAGTTTATGATTAATGTGCCATGGAAGTGGAACCTATTAACTATTAATCCGTTGTCAATGGAAGAATATATAACAGATAACTTTATACTGTAGGCTTATTCCTTTTTCTGTTTCATCATGGTTTTACCATTTTACTTCCTATGTCGACACTACTAGTATTGAGATAGCCTGAATTATCTGTTCGAAACTTCTAATCAACATAGTATGGTTGCCTATGTTTTTAAGGCGGTAAGGCGAGGCGAGGCGCTGGGGGGGCGCCTCACTGCCTAAGCGGTAAGGCATAAGGTGAGGCGACGCCTTAGACACATACATATATAATAGATGGAAGCCAAATAGGAGATTTAACAACTAGCATTAACATCATAAATTGTACATACATATATAACAGATGGCAGCCATTTAGGAAATTTAACAACTAACAGTAACATAATTAGTTGTTGCCAAATCATAGGCCTCAAATCATCTTCTGTATATGACAGAACGGCGCCTTTGAACTTCAGCTTCATCCTTCTCATCAATATATCGCTCCATAGCTTTAAACTTTCTAGTGTTTAAGGATTTGCGCATCTCTATCCTAATCTCCATAGATGCCTCGGGGCACATATATGCATCACTACAACCCCCAGAAAGGTGCTCCTTCAGCCTTCTCACTCCAGCATGGACTATCTTGCCACACAATGTACACTAGAGTAAATCTTTCCTCTCTAAATCTGGCCAGAACCCATACTTCCAAACTGGATCATCTGATGTATCTCTTCTCCTAAGATCCATCAGAGCAGGGACACCTCGCTGCTGCAGCAACACTGAGAAAAGACCCAATCAACCGTCAAAGAGAGAAGAGCCAAATCACCAGAGCAAGCAGACAAGCATGGGGAAGGAGAGAAGCGATGGTGGGGTTGCTGCCTTGTGGATGGAGAAGCAGATTTGGGAGCAAACAGATGCAGAGGAGGAGCAGGCAAGCAGCCAAGCACATCTACAGATCTACCTACAATGCAGGAAGAAACAGAGTACTAGGAGGGGTAGAAGAAAATTCAGAGGAGGCCGGGGTAGAAGTGAGATGAGAACGGGAGCCACACCTTGCTGTTGCGCCAGAGATGGAGGGAGAGCTGAGCCCGGCGAGGAGGGGCACAGATCGGAGCTGTAGAGGAAGGAGCCGCCGCCAAAGGTCAGAGAGGAGAGAAGGAAACCCTATCGGGTGGATTGGACGATTGGTTCGATCCTCTCTGTCCCGCCCTTCGCCTTATACCTGTTCGCACTCGCGCGCGAGCCCAATATTTCCAGCAAAAGCCCGCGAAAGCTTCCCGCGTGGGCCACTCTTTCCCGCCTGGAAGCAGCCCATGGCGTCCGATCTGGCCCAAGGCGCCGCCCTACGCGCCTAGGCGGACGATTCAGACGCCCTAGGATCTAAAGCGGACGCTTTACGACAATGTGTAAGGCAGGTTCGACGCCTTGCCATCAGAGGGCGCCCCGACACTAAGGCGTCGCCTAAGCGACGCTTCACAGACGCCTTAAAAACAGAGATGGTTACTTTATTTGTCATTTGAATTGTCACCTGCCCACCCTTGATTTTGGTTATAGTATGTTAATCAATTCATTGTGTTTACTTACTATTGCTATCTGAGTTTAGTTTCCCATGCATCTGCAGGGCTAGATACTACAGTTCATGTTTACATTAGAAAGAGGTGTTTGTAATGCAACTTCAGTGCTTATGTTTGAAAACTGAATTGTACTTGTTACACAACTCTTGCTCTAATATGTTTGATTTATCTGCACTGTTATAGTCTGGAGCATCCAAAATACATGATGTTGATATTTATTCTTTCTTTCTCCAATATATGTAAAAAGTTCTACCCTCCCAGATCCAACGCCGTAACTTCTTCTAACATTGTTCTAACTAGTGTCAAAAAACGTCTTACATTATGGGACGGAGGGAGTAGTAGGTAGGTACCTGAGGAAAGCTGCTGTTCTAACCGCTTATCATTTAAGTTTACATACATGTTACCTTAGCTGATGAATCTACAGATTGTGTAACTCGCCATCTTTGGTAAAGGCCTCTCCTAGAACTACCCAACCAATTCTGATCGATATCTCAAATTTTCGCAGTTGTTCCATTGCATTCTGTTGATCCTTCAGTAATGTGTAAACTATTATTCCAATGTTTGCTCTGTAGATATGATCATGGAAGCTTCTACCCTTATGAAGCGGATGCATCACACGTTTTCATTGGGGATGAAACTGGTCGAGGGTACAACATTAATGTGCCCTGGGAGCATGCGGAATGCGGTGATGCTGATTATGTTGCTGCATGGGACCATGTACTCCTTCCTGTTGCAGAAGCATTTGATCCGGATATTATATTACTGTCTGCTGGGTTTGACGAGGTAGACAGCTGGAAAATTCTTAGAAACTACCTTGTCCCTAAAATTTAAACATCTAACTAATCTAGGCACTTCAAATGTGCACTGGTTCGAGTACTACACCTTACATAACTGATTTCCTTTTTGCGTGACAAATGAGATCTTCACTGAAGATATTTTGACAACCGCTGTGGCTTTGTTGTATTATATTGCTATTACATGCCAATGGAATTAAAACTTCTGTGTCTCATATGATCATGCATGTTCTTGTTACTCACTGGTTTTGAATATTTTCCCTGTTTCTTTTTTGCTAGCACTGGGTGATGATATGGGTAATTGCTGCATCACTCCAAATGGATATGCACTGCTACTAACAAAGGTATGCATTTGCACGCTTGCAGCAAAATGACCTTTATTAGACTCACTGAACCATGCGCTTTCCTGGTCTTAAAAACATTTTTCATTCTTGACCTTGGAGTTTGGATGTGATAGAGTAGCGTTTATGTTATTGCCACGGTCATTCATTTTTGTTGTCATGCTTTGGTGTTACCTGTTAGAAAATTTTCATTTGATCCCATCAATTTATTAGTATCTCCTATAATTTTTTTGGACTTTCTACTCAGCTGATCGATGCTTATGCCTGTCTACATTTTACCTGCAGCTGTTAGGTTTTGCAAAAGGAAGGATTGTGATGGCCCTTGAAGGAGGTTATAACCCTGAGTCCATAGCAAACTCAGTTTGTGCTTGCGCAAAAGTATTGTTGGGAGATAAATTCACACTTAACTCTCCAGAGATGCAACCATTCGAATCTACATGGAGAGTCATACAAATGGTAATGGTCTGCAATGTACATTTCTGTCTAATTTTGGTCTTGCTATGCATATCTGTAATTTAGTTCTCATTCCCCTCACACTGACCAGGTACTGGCGATGAATTAAAGACATACTGGCCTGTTTTGAGCAGTAAGCTTCGGAGAACGTATCTTTGAGGAGCACGCCTCATATATCCAGGTGACTTTCCTCTTTCTATTTTCTTCTTCTTGGGGACTTGAGTTGGGCCTGCTTGGTCTGACCTCCGACTAATGAATTGTGCTCTTATGTATGAGATGTGGATCGCTCTGTTCCAGATCCGTTTGCTGGGAAACTTGACACCATCTTCTCTTTCTTTTCACCAACATGTCATGTTCACAGTTGCAGCTTTCAAACCGCATTCTTAATGGACGATTTTCTTTTTGTTCCAGGGTTATAATGAAGCACCATAATGTAGCCCAATTTCATAGATGAATGCATGTTCACGAGTGATGTGGACTGTATTACACAGCTCAGTTGATATGCTATTTCCATATTATCCGCAGGCAATCCATACTTGATGAACCTTTTTGTTGTTGTTGTGATCAATGCTTCATGTGTATACTTATTCTGAGGTGCCTATCAACTTTTAAACTCTTAACTCTTGCAAAAGAACATACAGAGTTATACAGCTCAACTATGTTTGTACTGTGCACTTTAATTATCTTGTGCCAATAGTCTCACATTTGATTTACTCCCTCCGTCCCAAAATAAGTGTCTCAACTTTAGTACAACTTTGTACTAAAGCTAGTACAAAGTTGAGACTTATTTTGGAACGGAGGGACTACCATTTATGCATCTTGATGCATGCAGGCTTACTGTATAGCTGAGACGATCAATAGGAAATATTAACCCGATGGTGGAGCCCTTGAATAATTTATCTTTCTTGTTTTCCCCATGGGGAATGAACAGCCATGCACTTCCTCTGGTTCTGAGTCTGATGTTTTGAGTATGATATGCTTGGAGATCCGCATTGTCAAAAGTTCAATATTTGGCATGCCAGCTTTGGTTCAAACATGTGGAAACCAAGATTCTTGTGCTGCATCGAAGGGGGTAAGGTAAAGTTGAAAGCACATTGTCTTTTATATATGGCAAGGAACATTTAGGTTCCTCTATTTAAAGTTTGTAGCCTGTCGCTGCATTCATCACATCATTGATTTCTCGGAGAGATTTCAGTCGGTGCACCCCTTTCAGTTAATGTAACTCAAATCACTTATGGAGGGTACTTTTGTACCTTCCGCACAAATTGGGAATAAATATTTTCCACTTCATGCATTAGTCTGTTACGCACCGGTGTACCAATTCAATTGGGGAAGCTGCTGCCCGGAACAATAGCAGCTCACGCTTGCTCCACGACGTTCGAACAAACCTTATCTAGCCCATGGCTCCTCATGCCTTCCTCACTGCTCCTCTTAGTTTGTTTGATCTGGCACTATGTGAATCACAGAGTCGACCTGGGGATCGGTGTCTATGAGTGCAAAGCTTCACGACCATTCGCTAGCAATGACCAAAGAGATTGAGGGCCTATTTGATTCACAGGATTTTCAAAACAAGGGAATAGGAAAACATAGGATTGTAATGTCATGTTCATCTCAATCCTACAGGATTTTGGGTTGTTTGATTGCATCATAGGAAAGACAAATTATTCTTTCAAAGAGGTTTGAGTGGATGGTATAAATCCTATAGGAAGTAGTACAAATAAATCCTTACGAAAAATTCCTATAGTATTCAATCCTATGAATCAAACAAACAACATAGGAAAAATTCCTAAGGATTCTAATCCTCCAAAATTCCTATGAAATTCCCTTGAATCAAAGGAGCCCTGAACTGACTGTGGCCCCTTGTTGTATCCTTCACTCCTGCTTCTATAAGGGGAGAGGAGGGGGGCAAGCGTGATGTAAGGAGATGCGGACGGGCTGAGATGAGGTTGGGCCTGAAGGTGGGCTGTGTGGGTTGCACCATGCTCAGTATCCCTCGTTGAGGTGGAGGGGCTATGGGCTCTGGGCGAAAGCTTTGGCCGGCGGGGGGGCGGTACCGGAGGCGAAGGCATTCTAGGCGTCTTTATCCTCCTTGGAGGCATTGCCGAAGAGTTCATCCCGACACCAGATCATTGTGGCTGGTACTAGGTTCCGATGGCTATTGGCGTGGCTGGATCCCCTCCCACGGGGTTCAGTGGGGTGGTGGTGTGCAGAGCTCTTGGCAAAAGCTTTGTCCCGATGCGGGGTCGGTGTCGGTGTTGACACTCGCGGGCGCCATTTACTTCTTGGAGGCGTTACCGAAGAGCTTCTTCACTCCTACCTCGGGTCACTTTGGCCCTCGATCGATTTGTTTGTGTTTGGTGGTGGTGCCTAGTTTTGCTTGGGGCTGTTTGTACTCGTTGTTGGGGGTTTTCACTCGGTTGTCCCCTAATCAACCATGTTGTGTGGTTTTTGGCCTAGTTTTCCCTATAAACCGGGCCAACTCTCTTCTTAATGAAATAGCAGGAGCACCCTGCCCTCTGACGAGGTTCCATAAAAAAAAAGTATCCAACCACATGAAATAGACTACATCACCCTTTATGGCATAGTAAATGACTCGTTGTAATCCCCACCATTTATCCACATGAATAGTTTTCTAAAAAGGGGTTGTACCAAAGGAATCCTTTTTGGGGGATATTTTGGTCTTCGGGAAGTGTTTTTAGTGCTTTCCGCAAATGTAAAATGCATAAGCGTCTTTTTATTATAATCTTTATGAATATAGTATTTCCCTTTGTCTCCTTATTCTAACTTTTTCCTTTTCTGAAGCGTTATGCTTTGTGTGAAAATTGCTATTCATTTTGGTCTGTGTCAGGTTGGTGGTATGGGTGTATCATGTTTTGGTTCACATGACACAAGCCCACGAAGAGGTACCATGTGGAAAATGTGCGTCATACATTTTTTTGGGGAGATCCTCTATCCCCTGTGGGGTACTGGTGGTGTTGCTTTCCTCAACCCTGATATAAACTACAGTGACAAGTCAATGTCTGCATGTACAAAATAATGTGTGTTATATCATAACCACATCTACGTTTTATTGATCCTTGAATTAGGTCTGGGTGGAACATAATTTCTCGTCAGTGCTCTGATTTCATCATGAATCTCTTTTTTACAGGCTTGAGCAGTTCAATGACACGTTGTTTCAAGAGAACTGTTTAGTGAAGGATATCGGCGAAGATGGAAAAATCAAGTCTCGTGGCTCTCCTTTGATTCGCTTGTCTGAAATAGACTCTGCCTCTTCACAAAAAACTCTTCTTCTTGAACCTATTAAGGTTGGAGTTGCTGCTTTCCACATCAAGCGCACGCTTATCCTCCGCATAGAATTTTCTATATGCCTATAGATAAATGAGAGTAGTTAATTTCGCATTGTTGGAAAAAAAATGCTCTTAAGTGCGACTGCCCTTCTGGCAGCACTTTGATAAAGAACACTACCAACCTCTTGTGTGGCCATCACTGGTAGAATCTATCACTCTTACAGATTAACGCTAATGTCTGCTGTAATAGTTGATCCTTTGGTAAGGAAATGCCATGTCCTGCCGCTTTTGTCTGTCTTGTTGGTCTGAAGTTAGAAGTTACCTTAGACTGATGCCTAGTCCAGATCGCAGTTTGGAATGTTACCTTGGATTTGAAGCTCTTTTGACATCATCACAACAGTAGAAAAAGGTCTTGTCTCAGTGCATTACAAACTGAAAAGGATAAACTATTTTTCTTCTCATAATGCCGCTTCATCCATAGCCATATAGCTGACACTAGTTGATTTTCTAAATAAATCTGATGCTAGTTATATTTTCATATCAATGATCATTTCTGCAAGTTATTAGTTTTTATTGTTCATGTTTGTTATGCAAATTTCCTACAGGATATCTGGTACTCCACGTGTAAAACCAATGTACTCTATCTTGAGAGGAGGATGAAGTCCAATTTTAACTATGACGTAAGCTCCAGTCTTCACTTGGTAAAGAAATTTCTTGTAGATACTATCCAATGCACTACTTGAAGGGAAGCGGTAAGAACACAGATGAAGATATGTTTTTTGGTGGATGGTGTGAAATTGTTTGTTTCCCTGCAGATAGATGCCCCTCAACAGCTGTTGCACAGGGGGATCCCCCTCACCTATGCTGTGGGAAGACTCTTGATTAGGTAATGTTCCACTGTGTAGTAAGTTCCATAGATTGTATAATGCTAACACCAGTTTTAATATTACTGTAGCAGAGGTGATTGGGGGTTGTTGGGATAATGTCAAATTTAGGAGGAGGTTGCTAGGTGATTTGGCTGAGCATCAGTTGCAATATCTCTGTGAGGACGTGGTTCAAAGTGAGGAGAGAGATGAGTGCGTGTGGACTTTAACTACATGTGGTGAATTTACTGTTAGATCAATGTACCTGATGATCGAAGCTTTGCAAGTTAGATGTCGTTTTAGAAAATTATGGTTTATTAAAGTACCTCTTAAGATTACAGTTTTCTCGTGGTTGATGTTTAAGAATAGTATATTATTGACTAAAGATAACTTGACAAAAAAAGAGGTTGGGTAGGAGATGAGAAGTGTCGATTTTGTGAGGCTAAAGAATCTGTGGATCACCTCTTTATTCACTGTTCTTTGGCAAAATTTGTATGGGGAGCAGTTAGTTGTGCTTTGGGGGTATCCATGAATTTAGACACTGTACAAGGTATTTCTCTGTGGATCATAAGATTTCCTGATAAGATGAGAGGACTAATGGCTGCAGGGTTAGCAGTGGTGATTAGGGGCTTAGGGCAATTTGGAAGGTAGGAATAATGCATATATGCTTTAGAGGTATTTATCCGTATGATCCGAGCAGCGTTGTTACTCAAGTTTCTCACTGGTTGGAACACTGGGCTGGTTTGCAGAAGAGCAAGCCAGAGGAGCAAGACTGTTGTTGCAGGTTACAGCTGAGATGTACAGCCAAAAGAGAGGGTGGGCGCCACCGGTGCTGCGAATAGCTGGATGAAGGAGTTATCTGGGAGCTTTTTGATTACTCGGCTGGGTTGTGTGTTTGGTTCTGCTTTTGGCTGTTGTTGTTGGGCAATCCTTCAGAGCCTAGAAGAAGTGAGCGGTGGTTTGCGGTTTGTTCTACTGGAGCCTTTGATAGTGCAGGTATAGTGGGTTTTTTAGATTGGTCGATTGCAAGTTACCCTCTGTTTGTTCTACTGGAGCCTTTGACAATGGCAGCCGGCAAAAAAAAAAAAAACAGATGTTGTGCGGCACAAATGTTGCCGGCTGCCATTGTCTCCTGCATCTGAGACCTACTCCCTCTGCGCTCAATTGGCTGGCAGCTTCGTGGGCGTCCAGGTCCAGCTGCTCCCCTTCCACGAGTCCCTTGATCGGTCTGTACTATGGAAGCTTCCTAGTTTGATTCGGAACTAGGGGAGCCCTGGTAGAGGCCTCATTCTGTGCCAGCATTGGATCTGACCGACTATTTTCGTTTGGAGTTTGCGCTGGTTTGATGGAGAAAGTTCCACGTAAACACATTTATAGGGTCATGTATAGGCATGAAACAATTTTAAGTGACGCACATCAGGACGCTCCCATTTTACGGTCAGAGCGTGCACCGGAGAGGCCACATGTGCGCATTGGAGAGACGACCTGGCCACTCAGATCCGCGTAGTCTGCTTGCTCGGTCAAGGCCACATGTGCGCATTGGAGATAAAATTGATTGAAACAAAACGGTTAGAAATGCTATGAAAACTACACTCCCTTTCCTCCGTTCCTAAATATGTCTTTCTAGATATCTATACTATATAGTATATACGAATAACTCCCAATGTTATCCGTCGGATATTGTCGATCGGACGGCTCAAATTTCTCTGTTATCATTCCAAGACATTTTTTTTTTTGAAACGGAGGCAAAAGATTCGCCTCATCGATTAATTAAGCAGAAAAGAATTGCCCAGTTAATTAGCGGAAAACCAGGCGAAAACCGATACAGACCAACCACACGTGAACTACTCATAGAGTGACCAACATACCCAACATCTAACGTCCACCAACCCGCAGTAATCGCTACATCACAAAGACACCCTAACGAGAGTAACTCGGCAAGACCACGAGCATCACCAAATCCACGAAGACAAGCGGCACCATAAGGACAACCCAAGAGACGGGTAACCGTCCATCAAGCCACGGACGCCTCTCTGTCTGCCACTCTTCTTTCCTTTGCTCCCCGAGAGCCTCCTCCACAATCGCCTTTGCCGGATCCAGGGCTCACCCTCTCCAAACGTTTGACCAAGCCGTGAAGCTCTATCTCAAGAGAATCTCATTGAACTTCTCACGCACGTAAACCCGCCTAACGGTCACATGCAAGTGGGTGATTGTAACATCGGAACCTCCACGCTTCACAGAGGCGAAGCTGGTTGGGCTCCAAGGATCGAGCCAACGCACCAACCGCCTCAACATCATCGATCCACATGTAGCAGCAGCACGATGGACTCAGGCGTCTCTGGTTGCACACATGGTAGAGCCTCGAGTTAGGTGCCAACACACCTATCTCATCAGCCTCGCCACTCAAAGACGCCACATGCATAATGGCCATAGATAAGGCATTGACAGAACCAACCAAGTCTCCACAGCCCGGAATGGCGGGCGGCTGACAGGACTCTGACGGTGGTAGCGAAGGTGTCATGGCCACCACCAAGGACTCCAATGAGCTCAACTCCATCGGTAACACCATAGATGATTCCCCACAAAGCTCCTGCAACTCAGGCATAATCTGCAGAACTGGAGCTACGACCTCGGTGATAACCGCACTCCCACGAACAAGTGGCGTCACATGCAGAGAGCACGAGGAGAAAAATCTCCAAAGCAACTTTCAAAGCATCCTCATCAATGGAACCAACACAAGCCCAGCAAAGAAAGGCACAACCGACGCAACCTTAAACTTGGCTAGAGCGTCGTGAAGCTCGGTGCGGAGCAGCTCAACCTCTGAAGGAGCTCCGTGGCGCAGCAGGCAAGCTGCGGCTCCAAAGCGAGACCAAAGAGGTGCGTACATTGGAATCCTTGCAACACCCAGATTGGGACCTTGGAGGCACCGACATATGCAACGACGAGTGGCCCACAACCTCAGCCCAACTCCCCGCCAAAAGGACAAGGCTGGTGGACGGGAGCAGCTCCGCTGACGAGGAGCACAAATGACCGGAGAGCCACCGCGAGTGACCGGAGAGCGATCGCAAGCAAATCAAGAGCGAGCACGACATAACCTCTCCCGATGACCAGGCGACGACAAATAATGCATCTGAATGTCTCACGGCATGCACCGACTTGGTGGCCACGCTCGAGGCAACGAAAGCACCTTCCTCGAGCCCAACGCTTGAAGGCGAGGCTACGCTCGAGACCTTCCCTCGACGGCTCAGGGGGAGAGCGTCGGCCGGAACGTCGCCCCGGACCCACACGCACCCAACCCGCCTCGGCTACAATATCGGCGGTGGCAGCAGAGAGGCCGTTGCATGCCAACATTGAAGATGAACCAAGCAGAGGAGAGCCCAACTTCTCTGGTGCCTCTGCCAGAGCATTGGGAGCTCCCTGCACTCCTGCCGCCACATCTGTCACAGGCACCGGCACGACCGGCGTCGAAGGCAGCAGCAGCGACTGAGGAGCCAGCCCCCCATCCATCTGGGCAGGGGCACGCAGCTGCCCGTAGGAGGGGCGCAGCAGAGCTTCTGTTTCAAGATCCGTCTGAACAAGGCCCGACGATGGGGGCGACAGCAGCAAGCCGGTGGAGGCGCCAGCAGAGGAAACCGCGGCCAGGGCAGCAAGGGTGACGGCCGGTGGTGCTTGAGTGGCCGCCGTCGGAACCACAACAGCAGACGGGCGCGGCGCTGGCAAGAGCAGCGTCAGCAGAGGCCGGGGACGGAAGACACCCAAGCCATCCATCCAAAGAGCCGAGGCACGATCTGGAAGCGATGCGCGACGTCCGTGGCGGACAACGCGGGCGACGCCGGCCGCCGGGGCTCAGCAGGGAGCGCAAGCCGGATTGCGCTGCCGGAGATCCGCCACATCCGCCTCGGCGGAGTCCGGCGCGACAGACGGCCACCACTGCCAAGGCCTAGGGCGGCAAGTGCAGGCTGGTGTGGCGGCCGACGGAGCCGGAGACGACGACGCGGACGCGAGGGCCATGGGCAGCTCAGCGAGAGCCTGGAGGGGAGAAGGAGTGCAGCTGAGAGAGGACGCGGAGAGCATCCCGGATCTGGTCTCGCCGGCTGGAATGGTGGCCGGAGGAAGGAGATCAATTGGGCGACGCCGCCGGCGGGCGCGGGGTCGCAGGAGCCATCACGCGGAGCGTATCATTCCAAGACATCGTGAAGCCATATAAACCGTTGGATGTAACTATCCTACGGCTGATATCCCTGGGATTCGCGGTGGCCGGTTCGGCCTAGCACTTCCGACTTCCGTATTGGAACTAATCGATAGACAATCGAGAGAGACAATCGAAGAGACAACAAATGATTCAACTGTATCCTTTATTGATCATGTTTACAGTATATATATGACATGGGAGACGCCTTCAGCGCCGGTTTGGAGAGGCGCCGATTCGGGAGAGAACTGGCCATGAGGCGATTATCGCCTTATGAGGGTTGCGGAGGCAACGATGTGGAAGTTTGGATAAGGGAGATTCCTTAATTAATCATGTGATGATTAATCACAACACTCCCCATAATCTACGCTTGTCCAAATAGCATTATATATTGTAAAGAGTCTCCTCTAAAAACCCTGTGGGAAAAATGTGAGGAGTATAGTGTTTGATATGTTGCCAAAACTCCTGCAAACCCAGTGGGAAAATAAGGAAAAAATAATGCAACATATAATAGTTATTGTCTCGGTTAACTCAATATGATAGAACCATAGAGTTTGGAGAACAATAATATGTCGTGTATACTTTTCTAAAAACCCCGGTGGGGAAAACGAAAAGTATGACATATAATTTTGTGTTGATATTACCTCATTAAAAACCTTTATGAGAACCTGTATAGTAAACTCATAAAGGGAAAAGAGTATAATATGATGCATTGAATAGGAACAATTCAGGAAGATACTCCCCCTGATTCTTGCAAAATTAGAAGCCGTTACATACCAATTCCATGAACATATTTGTGGAATGTAAAAGTTGGTAGAGACTTGGTGAACAAATCAGTTGCATGATTTGACTTGCAAGATGTGCAATATAAAGATATTGCTTATTAGTAACTTATTTGCATCCGGGCAACACAAGCAACATTATCGTTGAGATAATGGTTGGTCGATGTAGCCATGAAGTCTGTTTCAAAGACTCTTCATGAGAGGGCTACCACACCTAGTAGGAACACTAAGCTTGTCTATGATCTGAGATAGTGGGGATCTGATCGATGTATCCAATCATATCGGTGTTCACATTTCTGTGAAACTAAAAAACCAGGACAAGATGTTTGATGCCTTGGAGATACCGGAAGATATTCTTGAGTACCAACCAATTGTGTTTGGTGGATCCAATGGCATTATGGAACGTTGAGTCCCAATATCTCATTTCCATCATCTCTTGGTCTAAATAGATCTTTCTCTACGTCTAGAGAATGAACTACCATGAGAGTTATGGATGGATAAGATTTGTCCACAATGAATTTCTCCAATATATTATGGATATAGACAACATAGTATACCATAATGTATGAATGAAGGTGCTCAATTTGTAGTAACGAGCAGTATTTTGGTTTACCCAAATCCTTCATTTTGAACTCCGTCATTTAGATGATTACATGTGTCATCATTGCAGACACAAACATGGATAATCATCATTGTAGGAGTAATCCTTATGTATAAGGATCTCACTACATCAGTTGTACCATATGTACTGACAACAATAAGTCGTATGGTGACTTACTGGTTTTTACACAATGTATGTTGCATTCTGTATTTCGATTCAGAATTGAGATTCCATTGGAAATCAATCATATATGTCTGAATCTAGTGAGCCACATGGATATGTGATCACTACATCTATCAACTGCAGAGATAGATGATTTTGTACTGCCAATGATATAAGTTATCGGAAAGAGATTCCACCTCACGGAGAATAGTTGGGTATCTGCGTGAGCCCTTGTGCTACAATACTTGCACTTTGTTTCACCACCTCATTGTTCACAATTCTGTTTCCAGAAGAAAACTGGTGTAGGTATTGCTTATGAATACCTTCCCATTATTGAGCAAGATCATTTCTATCTAGACTATACCCTTTGCTTGAGTTCACCCAGTGTTGTTCACACTTTGCCATGGCCATGATCTTTGGATCTGAATCATTTGAAAGGTTTTTGCAATCTAGTTGAGAAATGTATGTCGACAATTGTAGACTTCGGTTATATGATTCTCCGTAATCTATATATCAATATATAGTTGACGGAAATATCGTTACCCATGGTGACCGTCATGATTTCCCAATGCGATTGAGTCGGGTATTCAATGTCCCGGTCATTGTGTGCACTATGACCTGGGTTGGTGGAGGTTTCCGTCCACCGGGTGTATACTACCCATTAGGTGTCTCGCCAACGTGAAGTTGACTTGCATTTACCGATTCATGTGCCTTGATATCCTTGCTTGCGAGAAGCTGAACTCGATGTACTTCGCCATACATCTCCCCTGTTGCTTTGAACGAGGAGTGGAGTGGATTTTGTTGGTACCTCCACTCTTTCAAAGCGCATTTTTACTGTGATTGTGTGACACCTTTATATCCAAAGAATGGATCTCGGCAGATTATTTGCAATATCTTGCAAATCTTACGAACGCATGGTTCAGATCTTTGAGTACGTGGATTTGAGGCAGAAATGTGTTGGACATTCCACTAATTTCCTGGCATTCTTTATGGTACTTGAAATCTCCCCTAATGCCCGGAAATGTTCCTCAATGAATCAAAGATAACGACCTTGAATAACTCCCTGTGCGGGGGCTTGAGGTATTGACGGAAATACAGTTATTCCTCACATAGATCCCAACTATATGTTGAGGGGCCAATGATGTATGCCATGGTGGTGATATCGGTATGCAACCGAATTATCGCAGATAGGAAATACTTGGTAGATATCCACATATCAAAGATAGAGGGGAATAATAGTATGCAGTTTTGTCATGAGCGTGTAAAACTGCATGACTCCAACGTAAAGTTGGTAAGTTGCAATTCCAAAGTAAAGATAATGCAATGAGATTTAACTCTTTGGATATGATTCTACCAAACCATTTTGAGTCTAGACATTAGGACAAATTGCTAAACTTCAATCCAAGGGCCATAGAGAAGGCACTCAAGGAGAATTCTGTAATGTTATCCATTCGATTTGCTTGAAATCGATGTCAAGATAATGAGCCAATGGTTTCGTGTGAATAAAGTACATATTAAGACCATCATGTAGATATGTCTTTTAGAACCATGGAATACTGAATAGTCTAGTCAATGGATGGGATGAGCCACATACCTCAACTTGATGCATTCAAGGAGTTTGAGTGGTTCAACAGAGACTTTAAGGTGTGCGAGCCTTTAAAATTAGCTTTCTGTGTCACTTGTAGTGCACATAAAATCCAAATGGTGTTAGAATTTAGCATCATAATAATCATAAACTATTGGAATTGCTGATAGTTTCTGTTTCAACCCAATGTCTCGATGACCAAGGCGAGTATGCCAAGTTTGTCATGTACAAGACACACAGGAAAACTATCTAGTACACAACATGTGCCACGGGTTGAGTCTTATGTGTAGTACAATCCAGATGATACACATAGAATGTGCTTGCCATATCCGTTGCATATGGTAAAGAGAAGTTATTTCTCTTTGTTGTCATCATAAGTTTCGCTATGGAAACTATTTTTGACGGATACCTTCATAGTTTAGTAGGGTATGAGTTAAACCTGGGAAGCAATAAAGCATCCCGACGTTACTCGAGTACCCACAGTGTTAGTAAATATGACTCGAGTTGAGCCAACAATTACGTCATCGCGTCTAGCGATTCAATATCTCCTTTCTCTCAATGAGAGTGGAAAAATTGGACTTCCCTGAGTATAAAGTTTGTGGTGCATATGTCCACAAGGCACATATCATTTTTTCATCTGATTGACTCCCGTAGAAATCTATATATAGACATGAAGATTCTCAATATGAAAATCACTGTCAGATATATAGAATACATACAAATGTATTTGTATCAAAGTGCTGATACAGTATATTGTGATATACAATATATGATGACAACAATAATCATGTTCTTATTAGAACATCATAAATGGACATAAATAAATAGATCACTAAGAAGACTAAGGGACTAAATGTATAGTCTCCAAACATGTCAGTTGATGCATATTCAACCGTCATGCTCTCCATGCTCAAAGGGTCTCGTGACAGCTTGATGGTGTCCGGTTGAGGGTTTGAAGTGAGTTTCAAACTATTACCCTTGAGGTCCTTTGCATCCCAGTGGCGTGTCTTGGATTGCACGTGCTATCCCATGGGATGCAAGACTGATCTTGATGTCCATGACCCGCTTAAGTAAGTTGTGGTCATTGAGGGCAAGTGCCTCAAATTGTTAGCCATCAATTACTTATAGGGGCAAGCTGCAGATAATTAATTTACAAGAAGTAAATTAAAACCATCATGGTTTTGTAATAAGAATGCAAAATTTGACTCAAGTGTATAACTTGAAAATGCTCAACCTCAGTTGTGGGAACATAACACATTGAAGATCATACAGATCTCACAGTAATAGAGATATTCTGCACATGAGCAGTAGATCCAACTCATTACCTTGTGTTTTCCTAATATAATGAGGGAGATGTTATTGTCAAAAATTTACAAGTTTGTTATGCTGGAGAAATCAATCTCGACCGCTGTGACATGTTTACGAAGAATGTCAATGTGGTAAACACATAGAACATATCATCCCCGGTGAAAACCCGGTAATTTATTTATATTACAGATTGTGTAATATAAATACATCTTAATGTTGCAAAATTAATAAATTTCAAGAAGGTGGCTCAAATCATTAGTGTGAATCTCAAATTGCTAAGGATAACACCTTGAATTTTGCATATGTATTTGCAAGAAATTGAAAATCTCAATTGCAAATAGACGTATTAATCTCGACATGTAGCGAACATGGAGATACATACATTCCGAAATACATCGTATACACTACTATTGTAATGAATAGTAATGATGTTGTAAATTTGATGTTCAAGTGAGAACTTGAATTGTGTAGATCTCAATTAAAATAAGATCTTGTATCAAATTGCAAGATAATTCAGCAAAGTGAATTAATATTTTGCAAGAGAAAATTAATTTCAATCGCAATGAGATTATTTTGCGAGAAAATTTTCTCAATCGCAAATCAATATTGTTGTGCGAGAAAATTTAATCTCAATCGTAAAACAATCTCGTTGTACCGGTAAAGAACATGCCAGGCATTAACAACCATGTATCTCTGGAAATTTTAAAATTCAACAGAAGATGATTGAAATGCAGATCTGGCCTAAACATGGCAAATGCTAATAAATAGCAATAGTTGTTGGAGCACTAGTATGTAAAAGAAGCTAAAAATACAAGCAAATAAGCAAATAATGCAAATTAGCATGAGCACCTGGTGGCTCAACCGCATGCAAATAGGACACGTAGGGCAGCCCAGCCAGGTGCAGCCGGGTCAACCGGCCGAATGGATAAGGAAGAGCAGACAGGGATATCCACATGAGGAGTAGATTCGGTCCCTAATCCACATGACCAAGACCGGAGGGACTCCAGCCGCGCTCTTCCTCGGAGGCACCTGCGGCCGGTCGCCCGCATCACGGGCGACGGGAGGGATTACAGCCCCGCGATTCCGCGGCAAAGGAGTAGCCGGGGAGGCGGATGCCAGGCACGGCCCGAGCGCTGCAGGGCCCCAAGTTCTCTTGCGGGCAGTGTGGCTAGTCGACGGCGGGCTGCGGCTGCTCGACGCCAGGAAGGCGGAGGCCACGAGGCGCCGACGAGTGCCCGTGTGCGGCGAGGGCGCCGCCGCGGTGCGGGCCTGGCACAGGGCGGGCGCGCGCGAGGGCCGGCGCCGCCGATCTGCGCGGATGCGCGTTTCCGTCGCGGGAGGCGAAGCCGGTGGTTCCGGTCGCCCAGTCTAGCGCGGGGTCGAGGCCAGACGCTGATGGCAAGATGGCGATGAGCGCCACCACCAGTCCAGCGAAGATGGTAATGAAGTGAGGCATCGTACCTTTTGTTGATCCACGTTCTATAAAGAGAAATTTGGATCAACGTATGCCAATGCCCTTGTTCTTCATTCTCTCGTTCACTTCCTGTTGCGGCCGGAGACGACGGCGCGAGGGCTGCATCGCGCGCTTCAATCATCGAGGACGCCAACTCCGGTTGCTTTCTCTCGGCCTAATCGCTCTTGGCTAGGAGCGTGATGATAACGTATTGGAACTAATCGATAGACAATCGAGAAAGACAATCGAAGAGACAACAAATGATTCAACTGTATCCTTTATTGATCATGTTTACAGTATATATATGACATGGGGAGACACCTTCAGGCGTCGGTTTGGAGAGGCGCCGATTCGGGAGAGAACCGTCATGAGGCAGTTACTGCCTTGCGTAGGTTGCGGGATGCAACGATGTGGAAGTTTGGATAAGGGAAGATTCCCTTAATTAATCATGTGATGATTAATCACAACATTCCGCATGCACAAATGACAGAGCCTGCCGTCCCCATGTACTTGCAGTATTTTTTATTTGGAGTAACCCAAGGTTGAGGATGTGACATATGGGAGAACGGGACCCATTGGTCATCAGGCGCACCCAACGTGGGTATTCTCACTTGCTTCCAGCCTTCCAGTAATGTCCAGAAATTTCTCTGACAGGAGAGTACAAAACAAGTCCGATGCTACATATTTCTAGACGTAGTAAAGAAAACAATCTTTTGTCCAACATAAACACTTACTGAAAGTCATTTGGTTTCCTACAGAAAAAAGTCCTCCAATGCTACCTGTTGATCTGTACTTTACGCAGTGTATAACCCAATATATGCACAAACTTACCGTGTCACTTGCCAGAATGTATGTTACATGAATGTTCTTTTAAGAGATCATTTTCTACATTGACAAAATCGACTGTCCAAAAATATACGCGCTAGGATTGGACAATGCCAACATATGTTGGTAATCCAACAGTTTGATTAATGACCGAGAATAAATTTAAGAACCTCCCAAAATGCTTGGCCGTTATTTGCAACATTTTTAGTCAAAAATTAACATGATGTGATTTTTTTCACTATTTAAGAGAATTTATATTTTCTTTAGTAGTTTACGATGTGTCATCCCCCTAGCGTTATGTGTCAGCCACCATATGGGCCTGACATGAGGGGTTAGCTTGACATGTTGGAGGTCTTCTAAAAGGATAAAACACGAAATAAAGCATGCGGGCAAGATTAAGATAGGAATGATTTCGGTCAAAGGATCAAAACGACATGAAAAGGAAGAAATAAATTTAATTACTCTACAATACTTGAAGTATTTATTTTCCTGGTTTTATCTACACAATTAGTGACTCCCTTGTATATTTGAAGTATTTATTTTCCTGGTTTTACCTACACAATTGGTGAGTAATTTGTTCATGATATCACCCGCTCTTTTATCTCTTTTGTTATATATTTTGCAATGTTTTATGGGAAACATTGACAAATTGAAAACATTAATTATATTTGAATCGTACCGCCCTTCGCGTTGGGTTACCCATTTTTGCTTTTGCGCATGATTCGACATGAAAAGCAGTGTAATTAACTAGTTTGAACAAATGACTACATACGGAGCAAAATAATTAAATTTACACTCTAAAATATGTCTATATACATCTGTATGTCTATTTAAAATTTGTGTAAAGACAAATATTTAGGAACGGAGGAAGTACATGATTAGTTTATGTCATATGCAGCAGAAGATAGGGGAGCACGGTGTGATGGAGTGGAGAAACACTAGTCGCGAAAATCGAAAGGGAAAGAAGAAAAATAGACGCAAAAGGCAAAGAAAAACGAAGGGAGTACATGATTAGTTTATGTCATATGCAGCAGAAGATAGGGGAGCACGGTGTGATGGAGTGGAGAAACACTAGTCGCGAAAACCGAAAGGGAAAGAAGAAAAATATACGCAAAAAGCAAAGAAAAAGTTTGGAAAAAATCAAAAAATTCCGCTAGAAGGAGGGCTCGAACCTCCGACCTTGTGGTTAACAGCCACACGCTCTAGCCAACTGAGCTATTCCAGCTTGGTGGCTATGAGTCGTAGGCTATCTAGATAATCAATTAGGTGCTAATATTCCTATTAAAAACAGATTCATGACCTAGGCAGCGACGGCATTGCTTCCAACTGGCCCGAATCGTGCATCTGTAATAAGAAAGAAAACGACCGTGACCTGAACGCGCTTCCTTGTCCAGCTCACCGAACAGCTTCATTGCCAAGGGTGAAGACCTTGCCCATATGTTGCAAAATTCCTAGTGATTTACAGAACAATATGGACATGGCATATTATCCTAGGTTTGGTTGGTGTATCCGTTGAGCTCAGGCCTCCCAGAAAAGAAAACAGGTGATGGGACTACCACTTGTCCTGGGATGTGTTACCGAGGAGCAGTTGAACTGATGCAATCAACACCAGTAGGATGTCACTCTGGATTTTAACACTTGACACGCAAGATTTGGTGCACCTACAACACAACCTTGATCTAGCTAACAATGTAACCACTTCAGCTCACCCCTCCTCAGCTGTGCATCAACATAACTACTCCCTCTGTTCACAAATATAACATGTTTTAGAACATAGCATTTATATTTGTGAACGGAGGAAGTACATAACTGCATTCCTGTACATAAATGCAAGATGGACAACGTGTGCGGCGACAGCGTCGTCAAGGGGCCAAACGGCAAACAAAGCAACAGTACGTCAAGGGCAGCAACAAGTTTAAATTGCAAGGTTTTAACTTCCAACACAGGCGGTACAGAAACAGCATCAAGTCCAATGCAAGGTTCCAGCTTTCCAAACCAAGGTAAAGGTACAAAGACAACAGATACACTCCCAACATCAACCGCCCTCACTTTGGGGCATTCATGATGCATCACAACAGTATCCCCCGTCTTTCGGGGTTTCCCCGCTGGCGGCGGGCATACTGCACTACAAATACATAAATATGAAGAAGAACATACACATCACCGAGATTACGGACAGACGGCACCGACACAGACAGGCTCACATCTTTAGAGGCCTACTTCTTCCGAGTACCAGGTCCTTTCTGGGGGAAATGCAACCACCAACCAACAGCTTGCGCTTTCATGGACGACGGGCGGAACAGATCATTGTGAAAACATCTTCCACAACTTACAGGGATGATATTTACTAAAAAGAACCACAGAGCAACCACAACCATGTTCCGAAGCAGATCAGGCGTCCTCTGTCTTGCACAGGTCTAGCAGTGACAGTGTCTGCAAAATTGAGATGAGAATGTTCAGTCCACAAGTCTTACTCAAGCATCTATTATCATGACAGCAGCTGGAGCAAGGTATATATACCTCTGCTATGGAGAGCTCGAGGCGGAATTTAGGACCATCATAGTGGTGCAGCACTGGCCTAAAAGCATCCTCTTCCAAGGCCTTGCAAAGCCTTCTAATGCGGATCCTCACCTGATATTGATGGATGAGTATGTCAGATCATGAAAAACAAGCCTGATATTCTATAAACATATGTCAACCTTAGAAATTAACTACCTGTGCTGGGAATCTGGATTCGCCTTTGCACTTCTTATCTTCCCAAGCAGTGGGATCAATGTTTGATCCTCCAAAACTAGCAGCCTGAGACACAAGAGAATCTGATAAGAATGCTGAAGAACAAGCACTATAATCTGCTAGATTTCGACCGAGATGCATGTGCATTTGGAATGGAACTTTGAGAACATGTACGCTTCTAATTTCAGCTGGGCAATACAGGAAGGGCCACAGAAGCACGTTTGGCTAATTGGGAAATAGCATCAGGAGAAAGTTGGCTTAGAAGCACAGGAATTAATTTGGTAACCTACCATGTTTTATTACAGCTAGAAGAAAGAAGAACAGGAAAGTTCAAGTTCTTGATTGCATATGGTAGAGTATATAGACCACCAGAATGGCATTTCCTATTTAATTCAGTTCCAAGAAAACACTAGCTAAAACTTTTCATCTAAAAGGAAATTCAGAAACAGCACATAAAACTATCCATGCAAATGATATAAGCATTTATGTATGACAAATAGAACTGTTACAAGGTATTCATGAAGAGGCTTGCAATTCCATTCGAATAAGGAGGCTTGTGGTTATCAGAAAATGAAACAATCGAACACCTCGAACACCCCATGTAGCTGATGGGTCGTGTAGTTGTAGAGGAAAAGAGGTAGACCAGGAGTGATGGCTCGGACTGAATCACGATATCTTGCTGGCAAGCCTGCAGAACAGAACAAACCATGAGTAACAGAGTAATTTAAATATAATTGTGTGAGATGGTATGTGAACTGATTTACAAGGATACATAGTAGCACATACCAAAAAGCTGTCTCTTGAGATCCTCCTGCATGGTATCATTGTTGCAGACAAAGATGTATCCACCAAGAACTTCATTCCTCGGTAGCATCTCACTTGTTGGCAATGTTTTGAAGCGCTTGTCAACAGAGTTGTTGTTGCTGTTGCCTCCATTGTTGTTGTTACCACCATTGTGTTTGCCGTTTGCTTCCTTCCCATTCTGATTATTCGGATATTTGTTGACCCCGACATTCATCTTGAATGAATTGACATTACCATTGTTTCCCTTGGGGTACATCGGATTCATGTTATAGGCCATGTTACGGAAAGGGTACTTCATGGCAGCCTCGTTCATCTTGAGATCATTCATCTTAAGATCCAGGTTCATGAGGCCAAGATTGAGGTGGTCGATCTTGTTGTCTTCTTGGTGGTAGGATAGCTTATCCCATTGCTTCACATCAGGGACTGTGTTCATCCGTGCATACTCAAAGTCATTCATCCTCTCAGCCTTTGACTTTGTGATCTCAGCCAGCTTTGATGTCATGAGAGACCATTGGCGGTCCTCCACCACCTTTGATTGCCCACGGAACTCATCTCCGAGATGCCACAAGTTGTCCATAGCTCAGTTCAAGCTCTCTGCACGCAAGAAAGGATTAACATATATCAGGTGACAAGCAACACTGGTACTCCATAGGACATAATGATATTGGAGCAACATATCTCCCATACAACACAAAAATTACAAATAACTTCATGCATGTCGCAATTATAAGAAACTAATTTTTTTCACAGCTGCTATCTAACTTTAGAATCAGACTAGACCACTACTTCAGGAAACAAAATGCTGAGCTACAAACCTATATTTACACCTCAACGAGCAATAAAACTGAACCAACCGAAATCCGTGAGAGAACTTTTTGACAATCAATAATAGCCCACCAAGAATAGTGCATCCAGGCAGGGAAGTTTCGACAGCAACAACAAGCTGCCAGAATACGCTGTCCCCATAAACACAATCCCCACTCCTCGCTTTCTGATGCGCTTACCATCGCTCAACTATGATCATACAAACTCTCTACGGAACAAATGGAACTAACACCGACAATTTCATTTCATGTTCATGACAACTTTCAACTTAAACCAAGCTTCGTAATACCACAAATCTATCGTTCAACCGCACAAAATTAAACACCAATTCGTCACCCGGAAGGACGCCAAATCACAACTATCATCTAGATCTATGGGAGCTTTGAACCGAATTTTACGGAACCCTACTCCCCAAGCCCAGATCTGACACCCCTTCCTACCTTACTCTGGCGGGGCAAGGAGGCAGCCGGCGGCAGCCTGGGGCCCATGAGGTGGGCTCTGGCGCGCTGCACGCCAGGAAAGCGAGGCGCGGGCGGCAGGAACGAGACCGCGGCCGCGACGGGAGCGCCGCGTGAGGCGAACCGGGCGAGGCCAGGCGGGTGCGGCGCCGCTACCGAACACGCGAGAGGTGGGAAACGGGGAAAGCGGAGCGCGCCGTTGGATGCTACGAGGCGGAACAAAACACCAAGGCGAATCTGGCGGAACCACCGCCCCTACCCAACGACCGCGCCAAAATCGACCGCCGAAACGCCGGCGAGATCGCATTTCGCAGCCTTACAAGCAAGGAGATCGGAGGAGAGCATCATACCTGGCTCGATTCGGCGCTGGATTTGGGGGCGAATCGCGAGCTGCTGCGGGGAAGGGGAAGAGGAGGAGAGGAGTCGGCTCGGCTGGCTTGGCGTTGGCTCCCACTTCGCTCCGCCCACACGGAGTCCACCGGTCAGAGAGATTTGAGAGGGTGAGGGAGGTGAGCTGTCCTGCTGGATTTATAGGAGAGTGGGGGCGGAAAGAGGCTCCGGGTTGCGGGTTATTTACCCGGTGTGCCACTGGTGGGGCCGGGGGGCGGTCATTTGTTTGCTTTGGTTGGTGGTCGGCCTCGACGGTTGTTGCTCCGGTTGAGCGGATGCCATTTGTAGAACCCCTTAGAAAATGCCAGAAGGTTGTAGGAGCATATTCTGCAGGTCTTTGATAGATCATGTCTAGCTGCTTACATATACGCAGATTTGTTTTTCTTATTGCGAAGGAATCCCTGGATTTGAATGGTCCATATGAATATATGATGGACGCTAAGAAGATTTCGGTTATTATGGTGGATTCGGTTGCGTGTATATTTGTGTGGTTTGTGTGTAGGTTAAAATGTTGTCTGTCCACAGTAATCGATGGTCGACATGGCTAAGGTGGGGAACCAACTCTCGGCGAGGCGGTAGAGAACCACCTCCTTGCGTTAGAAGACTCTAAACGTAAGTAATGATGAAAATCACCACTTTACGTTTCATCCAGACTCAAGTCCTCCGTTCTCGCGTTTACCGACACGTGGTGGCTTCGATAAGAACTCTACGAGATTCTGGATTTCTCTGTAGTTGTGGTCAATTGTATACGGAGGATGCTTATAACGCACGCTTGTGATTTCGTGTAGCTCAGTGCCGTGTATGAGTTGCGTCTTCTAGCAATGAAAAGCGAAGATAAGGAAGTAGGTGGTAGGTGCCGCCGTAACGCTTAGTCAGTCATCTAGAAGCAAACAGCAACATCGCTTGATGGATAGAGATCGAGGAAGTGGAGCTAACGTCGGTTAGATAGAGATCCCGAGACCAGGACATCGTCACGAGATAGATAGAGGCACCGCCCTAAGTGAGTATACACTAGAAAACAAAGATCACCGAGAGAAGAAATGGAAAAGAGATAGACGTGATCAAGATAGATAGATAGATAGATAGGATTGTCGTATACCCTTTCACGACACGTTTGGTCGCAGAGGATAGGGAGGTCTTCTCAATCTCCATCGACAATTATCCTTTTTTATCGTGATCCTTCTTCATCACCTCGCCTTTGATCCTCTAAGTGCCACATATGCCTCATCCTTCCCTCGTGTGACCTCTTTTCCTCCCATAGGTCGCCACCCTTACATTAGTCACCTTTGCCGGATGGATGAGGACGAATCATGAAATAAGGTGAAAGGTAGAAACATGACGAGAAGGGGAAGAGTAAGAGTTTCGCCAAAGGGTGTTGAGTCACGACATTGTATTGATCATCCCTCTTCTGTCTTGGGGCCCATACCGTAAGCCTCGACTGATCAGTGAAACTTCATCGCAGAATGTTCTGGTGTGGACATTTAGCATGCACAAAAATATGAGCATTTTGTATAGGATTGGAGTGGAACACTATAAACATAGTGTAATGTTTAATTGGAAGTAATGTCAAGATTTAACCCCTAAGGACATGCTTTATGAGGCTTCTCGTAATTTGATTGATTTATTTCTTCCTTTTTTACACACAGAGGGCACTAGTTTCAAAGAAAAAAAGGTTTACTCCACCCCTTTTTACTTTTCAAAAATATTTACTAGTCTAAAGAAAAAACAAAAAAGGAATTCCACTGAATTGTATTTTTATTGATCAATTAGAATTGACTTCTAGAATGTCTAATTGTCTAAAAAGGGCCAATATACAAAGTTTCCAAGGAATTATTGTACTCGTATTCCCTTTAGGTGTTTGGGATTACAATACTCCTCCTTTTATCCCAACGTTAAAGCGGGTCTTGTTGAAGTGTCGAGGGTCATACACCTACCAATTTACCAACTAATTACTGTATAAAACTCAATGTCGTGGCAAAGAGAAGAGAGGTGGTTTGCCACCTGGGTCACTGCCGCCATAACCGCTTAGTCGGTCGTCAAAGGCCAACATAACCTGATAAATAGAGGCACCACACACGAGTAACTGTAGATTAGAAAACAAATATTTTCGAGAGAAGAAATGAAAATAGCATACGTGATCACAATTATAGTATTGAAGTAGTGGCTCTAATCCTACTTAAGGAACCACCCCTATCCTACATGGCATGCCACGTAGATGATCAACAAGAGTCAAATCTAGTTCATACTCAATACTAGTCAAGGCAGTCAATAATAGTCCAAGCCCCCCCACCCCTCATGGTTCAAAGCAAGCCCTCCCGGTCAACTAAAGTCCAAGCAAGACTTCATGGTCAATAAATCAGAGGAAGATGACCTTGTAAAAGAATAAGTTAAAGTTGAATGCAAAGAGAGCAAAGAAAGCCCAAGGCCGACGTAGACATACTTCTCCATGGAGTAGGAACTATCCCCTCAATGGGCTATAACCCACCTCCTAGCCCAATAAGGGGCACATGGGCCTAGATAATTAGCCAGTTCTACTGTGCCACCTCCTCACTTCAAGGGTAGCCTTGGTCATCTGTCAAGGACCCCTAGGCTATACAAGTCCCCCATGGGCGTGTAACTCACTCAATCTCACTTGAATAGACTCAATAGGAGGGTCACTCACCCTTCTAGGCCCCTTTAGGAGGGTAAAAGAAGAGCGAGACTAAAAAACCTAAGGGGACATATAAGGCCCTGACTAGTCGGGAGTCATGGGACCCCGGAAGCACCGGCACTCTAAGTATTTTGTGCGCTGAGCACCACTCTCGACGACCCTTCAATAGAATGTAGGTCGTGCTCCCACGAGATGACTGAACCTATTTAAAAACATCGTTGTGTCACCTTGTCAAATGTATGATGACCTTCACTATAAGGTTGTCATACACGCCTCGCCTACTCATCACTAACCACGTTGCTATGGAGACCCCTAGTCGACAGTTGATTCTTGAACGTCAACAAATAGATACGTAAATAGATAAGAGTATCATACGCCCATTAGGGCACGTTTGGTCGGATGGTATAGTGAAGTCTTCTCAATCCCCACCAACAATTATCCATTTTATCATGATCCTTCTGCAACATCTTGCATTTGTTCATCTTAAGTGTCACATAGGCCTCATCCTTCGGCATGTCAACTCTTTTCCTCATGTTGGTCGCCATCTTTATAATAGCCGCCTTGCCCGATGCATGAGGACAAGCTAAGAATCAACCGAAACAATATGAAAAATACAAGAAGTGTCAACTGCTCTGTGCAAGATTGAGGGCCAAATCATGCTGATAGTATCGTTGAGTGTTTACATGGCCGTTTAAGATGCACAAGAGTTTTGTGTATAAGAATCGGAGTGAGACACTATAAACACTAGAAAATGCATACGTGCAATGCACATTGATATTAGGCAGAAAACTAATTGCACATTGATATCAGGAAAAATAATAATAGCATGTTAATACTAGGTAGGATATCAATTACATGTTAATTACCCTGATAGTCCATATTTGGTATGTTATTAACTACACACTAAACATGTCGAGCGCTCGTGATTGGAGCAATATAGGTTGTTGAATTAACACTGTTTGATGGCCGAGATTTGTTGGATCTGCCCCTTATAGTCTTTCTTTATTGATATAGATATAGATTGTGGAATGTTTGATTAGAAATAGTGCAAAAATGATTACAGTAGTGATTTGATGCCATCATATTGCTCATATCCATTCAAGCCTCGTTGAACTGTTGAGGTTCATACACCGACCGATTTAGCAAATAGTTATTGCATGCTTTATGCCACCTGGGTGTGTCGGATTAAAAAAAACAATAAGTTATATATTGAAATTCCAAAAAAAGTTGACAAAAAACCGACATTCTACACCTAGGTATGATATGCATACTCTACCTTCATTAATAACGTTTTCATTTGTGTGCTACATAAAAAGCAATTGCGCGGGTCTACAATAGGAAATGATATATTGTAGATCAACATATATGTCTTTTTTATGCAGCCCAACAAATCAACAGAATGTTATATGAATATTCACTAGTACATAGCTAGAGTATACATGTACTTGTAAATTTTTATAAATTTTGGAACTTTAGAATGTTTTTTATAGAGGACTTGATGAACATGAGCTCATTTAGCAGTATCCGAGCAAGGAATCAAATGCAAGTGGTAAGATTAAACTAGGTCATGTTGCCTTGTTGATTACCCGTTGAGCCCACATTCTTGATACATGTCTTTAAGGCCAACTCCAACGTGTCAGACGTGAATGGACGTGGATTTGGTCTGCCTTTTGTCCATTTGAATTGGTTGTAGGGACGGTGTTCCCTTGTCCGCACAAATCTTGCTAGCGCACCCGACCGACCGACCCATTTGGTCCACCTCGTCTGTTTTTTGCCAATTTTTCTCAAATTAGACATTCTATGCATATACAACCAAATAAAAAAATATTTCACATAGTTTACAACCAAATAAGTTACACAACATTTTCATCACAATAAATAAAAAACTCATAGTTTATTACAACCAAATGAATTTAAAGTTGTACCAACTACATTGAAAAAAAAGAGACGATACACCTATTGGTTTCCTACGTGAGTCCACACATGCTCAACAAATTATTTTGAAGTTAAATGATGAGTTGTCCAATCACTTATTTCTTGATGAAATTGGGTGAACTGTGCAAACGTTGCCGCTCCATACTCGGGCTCAACCGTTCTCACCATAGAAATCCCACCCTTGATCAAAGACGATGTCATCATGCTTGTCCTCTACAATCATGTTGTGCATGATCACACAAGCAGCCATTACATCCCACATCCTCCGAGGGCTCCATGTTCAGGGTGCCGAACAATAGCCCATCGAGATTGGAGAACATCGAAAGCACGCTCCACGTCTGTCGTGGTTTTGTCACGGCAGATGTCCTCATGAAAGGACTTAGTCGTTAGGCCATTGCCGCGAGGTAGTAGCTTGAACGAGGTGATCGGAATCGAGAGACAAAGGTTTACCCAGGTTCGGCCCCTCGCGGTGGAGGTAAAAGCCTACATCCTGCTTGATTGCTATTGATGCTGATGATGATCTCGATTACATGGTGCTATTTCGCTACCTCTCATCTCGAGAGCATCTAGTTTGATCTTGTCTAAGACTTTTCTGTCTGTCCTGACTTGTCTGTCTAAAAAACCCTCCTTCTGATGACCCAGGGACTCCCTTTATATAATAGTTGAGTCCCCGGGGTTTCAAGAGATTCCAGGTTATACCCGTAGTCGGAGTCCTACTCTAAGTCCTCTAAGTCCTCCGTGTCATCCAAGTCGGTGTTCTCCGTCTTGTATTTGGACTCCTGGAAACCTGGACTTGTCTCTCCAGGTTGGGACCCATCCTCAAACTGGGTCTCGTCTCCAGAGCCGACTCATCTCCATGAGCCGACTTATCTCCAGAGCATGTCCGTGAGGCCGCTTAACTCCGTGAGCCAGCTCATCCATGAGCCGACTCATCTTCATGAGCCTGCTTATCCATGAGCCCGCTCATCTCCATGAGCCTGCTCATCTCCGTGAGGCCGCTTAACTCCGTGAGCCTGCTGAACCATGAGCCTGCTCATCTCCATGAGCCTGCTTATCTTCAGAGTCAGAAAACTTGTCTTGTAATAGGCTGGGTCAAGATTGTAATCGGGCCAAGATTGTAGCCGGTCGACTTAACTCCAGAGATGACTTAACTCCATAAATGACTTAACTCCAGAGATGACTTAACCTCAAAGCCGGGTCTAGCCACGGGTAATTCCCCCGACAACGTCCTTCTTGGCACTCTCTTGTTCTTGGGCAAACCTAGCCCTCTTCTCTCCCACGGGCTTGGAGATTGTCTTCACAATAGTTGACCATAGAGGATAGATACCATCAGCTAGGGGGTATCTCTTGTTGTATTGGTGATCATTGACCTCAAAGTTGACTTCTGGGGAGTTGCCTTCTGAAAGCCTTGCGAACACTGAACACCGTTGAGAGATGAAGCATGTTGATGTCATTGTGACAACCTACCATGTAGAAAAAGAGTGTCAAATCTAGAGATCTTGTGGTGCCACGACTTCAATTATGATCGTGTAAGCTTTAACATGTCAGAAATGTACTGCAGCTATTCGGATACTTGCATATGGAATTTTCGGTGACCTTGTGGATGCGTATGTTTGCATGAGTGATTCCATATGCCTAGCGTCATCGTACAAGTTCTGCAAAGTTGTGGTTGCAGTGTTTGGCCCGGAGTACTTGAGAGAACCAAATGTTGCGAATGCATCCCGATTGTTGGCGGTCAATGAATCTAGAGGCTTTTCTGGGAATGCTTGGTAGCATAGATTGTATGCATCACGTGTGGAAGAACTGTCCAAGAGAAACTAACCTTTTCAAGGCATTATGCTTGCTTTTGAAGTAATCATCATACGCCACCACTCCCTCTTGAATACGGTTGAACACATGTCTCGCCATCTGGAAGTCGTCGTCGAAAAAGCTTGGGAGGGAATAGTGGGTCAATGAACTTGAAATAATCGTTGTAGAGTAGGAAATGGCCGCACTCTCTGTTACGATTCAACCCCGAAGCATGGCCCAGGATCGATCCCCTAAAATTAGGCTGCTGACTATCAATGTGCTTGTTAACAACCAAAGTAGCAACCACAAAAATCCTCATCGTTAGATTCATCGATGAACATATGAACTTGTTGTAAAATAATTCATTCGAGCTGTCCACCATGGTACCTTGTGGGCAAACGCCCGAACACCTTGAGGGGAACAAAGGAGGCGTGCGGGTCAAGTCGCGTCCGGTGAAGGGAAACACCATCTCCATATACCTGCAGCAGGCCAGTCGAAGCACGCACCCTCCAGTGTTGACCGTGGATCGGTGGAGGCAGAGGCGGTGCCGGCGACCCTGGGTTAGGCCACAAACGCCGACAAAAGTCGGCGATGGGGGCGGTGACGAAGTGGGCAGAACTAGGTGGCGGCGGCGAGGGCGATGAGGCCAGGGTGGTGTGTGTGTGAAATGGAGGGGGGGGGGAGGAGCATGGCCGTTGTGCCACAGACTGGCGGCCCAGTGGGAGGACGCTGCGGGCATCCGCGCGGACGCAAATTTGACCCAAATTTGGGCCGAAAATGAGTCCAAACAGAAAAGAAAACAGACATCCATCTGTGTGCGTCGGTGCGTTGGTCGCGTTTTCTGTCTATTTGGACTCAAACGGATGCGGGCAGACAAATGGGTCATGCGCGTTGGAGTTGGCCTAAGATTATTCGGGCAAAAAGGTGTGTAACGTTTTTTTTCCTTTGAGAATCAAATGTGTGTAAAGTTGGTGAGATATGCATGGCTCGTAACTACTCCAGGTCAGCACCCAGTCGAGTGGGTTAGCAAAGAAACGCATGAAAGGCAAGTTCGTCATTCGTGTATATCCATCCATCCATCCACCTCCCAACCACACTGCCCCGGGCTTCCCGGCAGCACATATCCCTTCACTTTGCGCTTTTGTTGCAACGCACTCTAGCCCCACACACACACACACGCACAAGTGTCACTAAAGAGCGAGCACCTTCTTGCCGTCCTCAAATTCAACGACAGCATATGTGCATCAGTGCATGCATGTATATAAAACTACTTGTACCAGCGGCTCCCAAGTAGTAGGCCAGAACTGACAAACTATATTTCAAATTTGAATGAAAACAGCAGTACAAACTGTTGGAAATATGAGCAAATTACTACGAGATTTAATCCGAATAAATAAGAAATAGATCATGACAGCAATAGCAGAGATTAAACTAATCATGCGAACTAGCATAACAGATGAACAGATCACATCTAGGGCACATACTAGAAACATGAATTCTACCACGATCTCGAACAGGGAGGATAGAATCACATACGGTGCAGCGGGAGCAGCACCGCCGTCGTTGACGTTGTCGCCCATGTCGTCGAGGATGAGGTTGCCGAGGTCAGGGAAGAAGTCGTCGTTAAGCGAAGTCGTCCATCGCCCGATCGCGCGATTGCGCTCCCCAAAAACCTGATCGCCCCTCTCCCGTACAGGATCACGAGAGGCGGGGTTCTGGAGGCCTGCAGTCCCTTCTCCCGGTGCACGCCGAAAGAAGGGATGGAGAAGACTTGCTTGGTGGCGCAATGATCTGGAGCGCTGGTGAGAAACCATACAAAGCGGCGGCGGCTAGGGTAGACGTCTGCCTAATTATATAGTGCGGGCCGGGTAGGTCGTGGGAGTAAACTCCACGTCCGAGTCATCACGATCCAAAAGAATCGGAAACGGTTCAGTAATTAACGCGTCCGTTAATTATTAATTAATGACTCATTAATTTTTCCCGAGCAGCAAAAATATAGACAACGTGCATAGTTCTGACGAGGCGAGGCGAGGCGAGGCGAGGCGAGGCGTGGCGTGGCGTGGCGAGGCGAGCGAGGAGGAGGAGCGCGCGTGTAGGTCTCCTCTTCTCATGCTCATACAAGTGGTAGAAGAGCTCACCTTATAAAGAGGTGCAACTCTCTCTCAACTTATGAGGTGGGACTAAACTTTAGCCTCACTCACTCCACTCACATGTGTGCATGAATGGGCCAAGAGAATTTCAGAATTTTAGTTGACCTTTGGGCCAAAAGCCCACTAGCAAATTCCAACAATCCCCCACAAAGTCTCATTGGCACATTTCACCATTTATTTCCAAAACATTGTTTATATACCGGTGCTTAGTGGAGACTGTGAAGTTGAACTTCCACTGAGAGATTTATGCTACACTAGATCACAACTTGAATAGTGGACTATGCCTTGAACTACAAGTTTTCTGCGAGACTAGTTTCACACAAACTCTTGACCGATACTTGGCTGCCGCAAGGCTTCCCCGCGGGTGGAGCGTATACGTCATACTCCAGGGCCTTTCATGAATTTATTAGAGAACACCCAATTCTCACAGATCGCGGCGTTAATAAATAAATTCATATAGGTGTGTTCCTCGAAGATGTTAGCAGGACAACATCTCTCGCTTACCGAATAAGCCACTTGGAACACATTAAGATAAGTATCAACCTGCCATGCAGATCAGAGAGTATTGCATCTTCACGGAGTGGGATAGTTAATATAGGGATACTCTCCTCCCGGTGACCAACAACTTGTCTCCCACTTCTACTTCACGGGATCTCCGATCACATAGAGTGGGTTACCACTATGGACAACTCATGCGGTGGGTCTAAGACCCATCTCCATCGATGCATTATCTATCACATTACGTGATAGACCCTTTGTGAAGGGATCTGCCAAGTTTTTCGTCGTTTTGATATAATCCAATGTAATAACTCCGTAGTTCCTCAGTTTCCTGACAGATTTTAATCTCCTCTTCACATGACTTGATGACTTCATATTGTCCTTAGAACTGCTTATCTTGACGATCACGCTTTGATTATCACAGATTCATCGAGATAGGGGTATTGGTTTTTCAACCATAGGTAAGTCCATCAATAGCTCACGAAGCCACTCTCCTTCAACGATGGCGGTGTCTAATCTTTGTGAGTTCTGCTTCCATAGTTGACCTCGTTAAGATGGTCTCGCTTGCAAGACTTCCAGAAAACAGCGCCACCACCAAGTGTAAAAACATAACCACTTGTGGCCTTAATCTCATCGACATCGGATATCCGATTCGAGTCACTATAACCTCCGGTACCCTTGGATACCTGGTGTAGTGAATCCCATAGCTCGCAGTGCCCTTAAAGTAGCGCATAACTCTCTCAAGCGCACGACAATGATCATCTCCCGGTTTTGACACAAACCGACTCAGCTTGCTCACAGCAAAGGAGATGTTAGGCCTCGTGGCACTCGCCAAATACATAAGCGAGCCAATAATCTGAGAATACCTCAGTTGATCTCTAGCAATCCGTCGATTCTTTCGAAGCAACACACTAGCATCATATGGAGTTGGAGAAGGCGTGCGATCGCTATACCCAACACGACTCAAGACCTTTTCCACATAGTGAGACCGAAGCGGTGTGATCCCACCATTCTCATCTCTCAACGACTTGATGTTTAAGATAACATCAGCTACTCCTAGATCTTTCATCTCAAAACAGCGAGATAAGAAATCCTTAACCTCCTTGATTAAATCAAGTTTGGTTCCAAAGATCAATATGTCGTCGACATACAGACAAAGAATAACTCCTTCGCCCCACCATAGCGATAGTACACGCACTTGTCACCATCGTTTACTACAAAGCCGGCAGTGATTAATGTTCTTTCAAACTTCTCATGCCACTCCTTAGGAGCTTGCTTAAGGCCATATAAAGACTTTTAACAACTTGCACACCTTTCCTTCCCGACTGGTACTACAAAACCATCTGGCTGATCCATGTAAATTTCCTCCTTCAACTCTCCATTGAGGAAAGCCGTCTTAACGTCCATTTGATGAACGAGAAGACCATGTGAGGCAGCCCGATGATAGTAGCACCAATTGTGGTCGATCTAGCCACGGGTGAGTAAGTGTCAAAGAAGTCTTCACCTTCTTTCGGGTATAACCCTTAGCCACAAGCCGTGCCTTGTACTTTTCAATCGTACCATCAGGTCTAAGCTTCTTCTTGAACACCCACTTACATCCTCTGTGTTTGCACCCATAAGGACGGTCGGTGATCTCCTGTGTTCCGTTAGCTAAGATGGAATCCATCTCGCCATTTAACAGCTTCCTTCCAAAGAGTCGGCATCAGGAGATGCATAGGCCTGAAATAGTCCCGGTGTGTCATCCACAAGGTACACAATGAAATCATCACCAAAGGACTTTGCAGTCCTTCTGTCTCTTACTCCTTATAGGAGTTTCATTGTCACCCTCAAGCTGGATTCTCAACGTGTTCCATCGCAATGGTGGGTTTAGGAATTATGGTGAGTTCCTCACTAGATGGAATAGGTATCTCCTGATTTGATGAACTTGACATATCCTTCATAGGAAATATGTCCTCAAAGAAAGTTGCATCATTGGACTCCATAATCGTACCAACATGCATGTCGGATACCTCAGATTTTATTATCAAAAATCTATAGCCAATGCTATGAAAAGCATAGCCCAGAAGAACACAATCCACGGTTTTTGGTCCAAGCTTGCGCTTATTGGGAATTGGTATATTGACTTTTGCCAAACAACCCCAAGAACGTAGGTAAGAGAGTTTCAACCTTTTCCTTTCCCATTCCTCAAATGGAGTCATGTTCTTATGCTTTGTGGGAACTCGGTTTAGGACATGACACGCGGTCATTAGCGCCTCCCCCCACCATTCCTTGGAAAGACCCGATGTGTCCAACATGGCGTTAACCAAATCGATTAGAGTTCGGTTCTTTCTTTCGCCACCCCATTAGACCGAGGTGAGTAGGGAGGCGTCCTCTCATGGATTATACCATGTTCCGCACAAAACAGATCAAATTCATTGGAAAAATACTCTCCACCACGATCGGACCTAAGCCGTTTAATTTTTCGATCAAGTTGGTTCTCTGCCTCAGCTTTATAGTTTTTTAAGAAAGCTAAAGCCTCGTCTTTTGATTTCAGAAGATACACATAACAATATCTAGTGGAGTCATCAATCAACGTCATGAAATATCTCTTTCCACCTTTTTTCAACACGCCATTCATCTCACAAAGATCAGAATGTATAAGCTCTAGTGGTGCCAAGTCTCTTGCCTCTGCAGTCTTATGGGACTTGCGAGGTTGCTTAGCTTGCACCCATACTTGGCACGTTCAGATTGGCTGGCCGCGTCATGCAACCAAAGTTAATGTGACAAAGTCGTGAATGCCAAATATCAGACTCATTGTTGTGGCAAACATTATTAATAACTTTAGTGCAAATATCTGACAAAGATAGGCGGAACAAGCCTCCACACTCATAGCCTTTTCCAACAAATTGTCCACACTTGGAAATTACAACTTTATTGGACTCAAAAACCAACTTAAAACCATCTCGACATAAACGGGAACCACTAACGAGATTTTTATTGATGGACGGCACATGATGAACGTTCTTCAGACGCACAGTCTTCCCGAAGTGAACTTCAGATCGGCCGTACCAACACCTCGAACTATGGCATGTGACCCGTTCCCCATCAGCACGGGAGAAGTCCCAGTGGCCTGGTAAGAAGAAAACATGGAGGCGTCAGCACAAACATGTACATTGGCACCGGTGTCAATTAACCAATCAGGGGATTGAAATACTGAAAGGTGTTGGGGAACGTAGTAATTTCAAAAATTTTCCTACGATCACGCAAGACCATGGTGATGGCATAGCAACGAGAGGGAAGAGTGTCCGTCCACGTACCCTCGTAGACCGAAAGCGGAAGCGTTATAACAACGCGGTTGATGTAGTCGCACGTCTTCACGATCCGACCGATCCAAGCACCGAGCGTCACGGCACCTCCGGAGTTACGCACACGTTCAGCTCGATGGCGATCCCGGACTCCGATCCGGCAAAGTGTCGGGGATGAGTTCCGTCAAGACGACGGCGTGGTGACGATATTGATGCTCCACCGACGCAGGCTTCGCCTAAGCTCATGACGATATGACTTCTCCGGCGCAGGGCTTCGCCTAAGCTCATGACGATATGACCGAAGTGGAATATGGTGGAAGGGGCACCGACACTGCGGCTAAGGAAAGATCCGTAGATCAACTTGTGTGTCTTGGGGTGCCCCCTGCCCCAGATATATAAAGGAGGCAAGGGAAGGTGGCGGCCCTAGGGGAGGCGCGCAAGGAGGAGTCCTACTCCCAGGGAGTAGGACTCCCCCTCTCCTAGTTGGACTAGGATTGGAGGAGGAAGAGGGAAGGCGCCGCCCCCTTCCTTGTCCTATTCGGACTAGAGGGGAGGGGGGCGCAGCCCACCTGGCTGGCCCTTCCTCTTCTCTCCTATGGCCCATTAGGCCCATGGACCTCCCGGGGGTTCCGTAACCTCCCGATACTCGGTAAAATCCGATTTCACGGAACACTTCCGATGTCCAAATGTAGGCTTCCAATATATCAATCTTTATGTCTCGACCATTTCGAGACTCCTCGTCATGTCCGTGATCACATCCGGGACTCGAACAACCTTCGTGCATCAATACTTATAAACTCATAATGAACTTGTCATCGAAGCGTTAAGCGTGCGGACCCTACGGGTTCGAGAACTATGTAGACATGACCTAGAACCATTCTCGGTCAATAACCAATAGCGGAACCTGGATGCCCATATTGGTTCCTACATATTCTCTGAAGATCTTTATCGGTCAAACCGCATAACGACATCGTTGTTCCCTTTGTCATCGGTATGTTACTTACAGAGATTCGATCGTCGGTATCCAATACCTAGTTCAATCTCGTTACCGGTAAGTCTCTTTACTCGTTCCATAATACATCATCTCACAACTAACTCATTAGTTGTAATGCTTGCAAGGCTTAAGTGATGTGTATTACCGAGAAGGCCTAGAGATACCTCTCCGAGCAATCGGAGTGACAAAACCTAATCTCGAAATACGCCAACCCAACAAGTACCTTTGGAGACACCTGTAGTACTCCTTTATAATCACCCGATTACGTTGTGACGTTTGGTAGCACCAAAGTGTTCCTCCGGTAAACGGAGTTGCATAATCTCATAGTTAGGGAACATGTATGGGTCATGAAGAAAGCATTAACATACTAAACGATCAAGTGTTAAGCTAATGGAATGGGTCATGTCAACCAGATCATTCAACCAATGATGTGACCTTGTTAATCAAATAACAACTCCTTGTTTATGGTTAGGAAACATAACCATCTTTGATTAACAAGCTAGTCAAGTAGAGGCATACTAGTGACATCCGTTTGTCTATATATTCACACATGTATTATGTTTCCGGTTAATACAATTCTAGCATGAATAATAAACATTTATCATGATATAAGGAAATAAATAATAACTTTATTATTGCCTCTAGGGCATATTTCCTTGATCTCCCACTTGCAATAGAGTCAAAAATCTAGATTACAAAGTAATGATCCTGACACCCATGGAGTCTTGGTGCTGATCATGTTTTGCTCGTGGAAGAGGATTAGTCAACGGGTCTGCAACATTCAGATCCGAATGTATTTTGCAAATCTCTATGTCTCCAACTTGGACTTGGTCCCGAATGGAATTGAAGCGTCTCTTGATGTGCTTGGTCCTCTTGTGAAATCTGGATTCCTTTGCCAAGGCACTTGCACGATATTGTCACGAGAAGATCTTCATAGGTCCCGATGCACTAGGTATGACACCTAGATCAGAAATGAACTCTTTCATCCAGACTCCTTCATTTGTCGCTTCCGAAGCAGCTATGTACTCTGCTTCACATGTAGATCCCGCCACGACGCTTTGTTTAGAACTGCACCAACCAGCGGCTCCACCGTTTAATAAAACACGTATCCGGTTTGCGATTTAGAATCGTCCGGATCGATGTCAAAGCTTGCATCGGCGTAACCATTTACGACTAGCTCTTTGTCACCTCCATATCGAGAAACATATCCTTAGTCCTTTTCGGTATTTCGGGATGTTCTTGACCGCTGTCGATGATCCATTCTGGATTACTTTGGTACCTTCCTGCCAAGCTTACAGCTAAGCATACGTCAGTCCGGTACACAACATTGCATACATGATAGAGCCTATGGCTGAAGCATAGGAACATCTTTCATTTTTTCTCTATCTTCTGCTGTGGTGGGGCATTGAGTGCGACTCAATCTTATACCTTGCAACACAGGCAAAAACCTTTCTTTGCTCGATCCATTTTGAACTTTTCAAAACTTTATCAAGGTATGTGCTTTGTGAAAGTCCAATTAAGCGTCTTGATCTATCTCTATAGATCTTGATGCCCAGTATATAAGCAGCTTCACCGAGGTCTTTCATTGAAAAACTTTTATTCAAGTATCCTTTTATGCTATCCGGAAATTCTATATCATTTCCAATCAATAATATGTCGTCCACATATAATATCGAAATGCTCTGAGCTCCCACTCACTTTCTTGTAAATACAGGCTTCTCCAAAAGTCTGTACAAACCCATATGCTTTGATCACACTATCAAAGCGTTTATTCCAACTCCGAGAGGCTTGCACGGACCATAAATTGATCGTTGGAGCTTGCACACTTTGTTAGCACCCTTTGGATCGACAAAACCTTCTGGTTGCATCATATACAACTCTTCTTCTAGAAATCCATTCAAGAATGCAGTTTTTACATCCATTTGCCAAATTTCATAATCATAAAATGCGGCAATTGCTAACATGATTCGGACCGACTTAAGCATCGCTACGGGTGAGAAAGTCTCATCGTAGTCAACCCCTTGAACTTGTCGAAAACCTTTCACAACAAGTCGAGCTTTGTAGACAGTTATATTACCATCAGCGTCAGTCTTCTTCTTAAAGATCCATTTATTTTCAATGGCTTGCCGATCATCGGGCAAGTCAACCAAAGTCCATACTTTGTTCTCATACATGGATCCCATCTCGATTTCATGGCTTCCGACCATTTTATGAATCTGGGCTCACCATCGCTTCTTCATAGTTTGTAGGTTCGCCATGGTCAAGTAACATGACTTCGAGAATAGGATTACCGTACCACTGCAGTGCGTATTTTACTCTGGTTGACCCACGAGGTTGATAGTAACTTGATCTGAAGTTTCATGATCATCATCATTAGTTTCCTCACTAATTGGTGCGGTTGTCCATGTGAACCATTTCTTGTGATGAACTACTTTCCAATAAGGGAGCAGATCTGATTATCTCATCAAGTTCTACTTTCCTCCCACTCACTTCTTTCGAGAGAAACTCTTTCTCTAGAAAGGATCCGAATTAACAAACGAAAATCTTGCCTTCAGATTCTGTGATAGAAGGTGTACCCATGATCTCCTTTGGGTATCCTATGAAGACACATTTTTCGATTTGGGTTCGAGCTTATCTGGTTGAAGTTTCTTTACATAAGCATCGCAGCCCCAAACTTTAAGAAACGGCAACTTTGGTTTCTTGCCAAACCACAGTTCATAAGGCGCCGTCTCAACGGATTTTGACGGTGTCCTATTCAACGTGAATGCGGCCGTCTCTAAAGCATAACCCCAAAAGCGATAGCGGTAAATCGGAAATAGACATCATAGATCGCACCATATCTAGTAAAGAAATCACGATTCTGACGTTCGGACACACCATTTCTCCGTGGTGTTCCGGGTGGCGTGAGTTGCGAAACTATTCCACATTGTTTCAAATGTAAACCAAACTTCGTAACTCAAATATTCTCCTCCACGATCGGATCGTAGAAATTTTATTTTCTTGTTACGATGATTTTCCACCTCACTCTGAAATTCTTTGAACTTTTCAAATGTTTCAGATTTGTGGTTCATTAAGTAGATATACACATTGCTGCTCTAATCATGTGTGAATGAGAGAAAATAACGATCCACGCGGCGTGCCTCAACATTCAGTGGACCACAAACATCGGTATGTATGATTTCCAACAAATCGGTTGCTTTCGCTCCATAGTTCCGGAGAAGCGGCGTTTTGGTCATCTTGCCCATGAGGCACGGTTACGCAAGTACCAAGTGATTCATAATCAAGTGATTCGAAGCCCATCGGTATGGAGTTTCTTCATGCGTTTTACACCGATATGACCTAAACGGCGATTACCACAAATAAGTTGCACTATCATTATTAACTCTGCATCTTTTGGCTTCAACATTATGAATATGTGTATCACTCTTTGTCGAGATTCAACAAGAATAGACCATTCTTCAAAGGTGCATGACCATAAAAGATATTACTCATATAAATAGAACAACCATTATTCTCTGATTTAAATGAATAACCGTCTCGCATTAAACAAGATCCAGATATAATGTTCATGCTCAACTGGCACCAAATAACAATTATTTAGGTCTAAAACTAATCCCGAAGGTAGATGTAGAGGTAGCGTGCCATTGCGATCACATCGACTTTGGAACCATTTCCAACGCGCATCGTCACCTCGTCCTTAGCCAATCTTCGCTTAATCCGTAGTTCTGTTTGAGTTGCAAATATTAGCAACGTAACCGTATCAAATACCAGTACTCTGCGAGTATTAGTAAGGTACACATCAATAACATGTATATCACATATACCTTTGTTCACCTTGCCATCCTTTTTATCCGCCAAATACTTGGGGCAGTTCCGCTTCCGATGTCGATGCGCTTGCGGTAAAAACACTGATTTCAGGCTTAGGTCCAGACTTGGGTTTCTTCTCTTGATCAGCAACTTTCTTGCTGTTCTTTTTGAAGTTTCCTTCTTCTTCCCTTTGCCCTTTTCTTGAAACTAGTGGTCTTGTTGATCATCAACACTTGATGCTCTTTCTTGATTTCTACCTCCGCAGCTTTTAGCATCATGAAGAGCTCGAGAATTGTCTTAGTCATCCCTTGCATGTTATAGTTCATCACGAAGCTCTTGTAGCTTGGTGGCGGTGATTGGAGAATTACATCAATGACACTATCATCCCAGGAAGATTAACTCCCGGCTGAATTAAGTGATTGTTATACCCGGACATTTTTGAGTATGTGCTCAACGACAGAACTATTCTCCTCCATCTTGCAGCTATAGAACTTATTGGAGACTTCATATCTCTCAATCCGGGCATTTGCTTGAAATATTAACTTCAACTCCTGGAACATCTCATATGCTCCATAGCGTTCAAAAGCGTCGTTGAAGACCAGTTCTAAGCCGTAAAGCATGGCACACACTGAACTATAGAGTAGTCATCGGCTCTGCTTTGCCGTGACGTTCACAACTTCAGCTCAAGCATCTGCGGCAGAACTGTCACCCAGCCGGTGCTTCCAGGGCGTAATTTTACGTGCAGCAATGAGGATAATCCTCAAGTTCTGGACCCGATCCGTGTAATTGCTACCATCAGCTTTCAACTTTGCTTTCTCAAGGAACGCATTAAAATTCAGCGGAACAACAAAGCCGCGAGCCATCTATCTACGATAAACATAGACAAGCAAAATACTATCGGTACTAAGTTCATGATAAATTTAAGTTCAATTAATCATATTAAAAACTCCCACTTAGACGGACATCTCTCTAGTCATCTAAGTGATCACGTGATCCATATTAACTAAACCATGTCCGATCATCACGTGAGATGGAGTAGTTTCAATGGTGAACATCACTATGTTGATCATATCTACTATATGATTCACGCTCGACCTTCGGTCTCCGTGTTCGAGGCCATATCTGTTATATGCTAGGCTCGTCAAGTTTAACTTTGAGTATTCGGCGTGCGCAAACTGTTTTGCACCCGTTGTATTTTGAGCGTAGAGCCTATCACACCCGATCATCACGTGGTGTCTCGGACGAAGAACTTTACATAGCGGTGCATACTCGGGAGAACACTTCTTGATAATTTTTAGTGAGAGATCATCTTATAATGCTACCGTCAATCAAAGCAAGATAAGATGCATAAAGGATAAACATCACATGCAATCAATATAAGTGATATGATATGGTCATCATCATCTTGTGCTTGTGATCTCCATCGCTTCGAAGCTTGCCGTCATGATCACCATCGTCACCGGGCGCGACACCTTGATCTCCATCGTAGCATCGTTGTCGTCTGCGCCAACTATTGCTTCTCGACTATCGCTACTCCTTAGTGATAAAGTAAAGCAATTACATGGCGTTGCATTTCATACAATAAGCGACAACCATATGGCTCTGCCCGATTGCCGATAACTTCGGTTTACAAAACATGATCATCTCATACAATAAAATATAGCATCACGTCTTGACCACATCACATCACAACATGCCTCGCAAAACAAGTTAGGCGTCCTCTACTTTGTTGTTGCAAGTTTTACGTGGCTGCTACGGGCTGAGCAAGAATCGTTCTTACCTACGCATCAAAACCACAACGATACTTCGTCAAATAGACTCGTTTTAACCTTCTCAAGGACCGGGCGTAGCCACTTCAGTTCAACTAAAGTGAGAGAGACAAACACCCGCGGTCACCTTTAAACAGCGAGTGCTCGGGCGGTGAAACCGATCTCAGCGTAAGCGTCTGGCGTAATGTCGGTCGGGCGCTTCATCTCACAATACCGGCCCAGAACCAAAGTATGACATCTTTGGTAGGCGGTATGACTTATATCGTCCACAACTCACTTGTGTTCTACTCGTGCATATGACATCAACGCGCATAAAACCGGGCTCGGATGCCCTTTGTTGGGGGAGCGTAGTAATTTCAAAAATTTCCTACGATCACGCGAAGACCATGGTGATGGCATAACGCGAGAGGGAAGAGTGTCGAATCCACGTACCCTCGTAGACCCGAAAGCGGAAGCGTTATAACAGCAGCGGTTGATGTAGTAAATGCGTCTTCACGATCCCGACCGATCCAAGCACCGAGCGTCACGGCACCTCGAGTTACGCACACGTTCAGCTCGATGGCGATCCCGGACTCCGATCCAGCAAAGTGTCGGGATGAGTTCCGTCGGCACGGCAGGCGTGGTGGCGATATTGATGCTCCACGACGCGAGGGCTTCGCCTAAGCTCCATGACGATATGACTTCTCGGTAGCGAGAGCTTCGCCTAAGCTCATGACGATATGGCCGAAGTGGAATATGGTGGAAGGGGGCACTTTGCAGCTAAGGAAAGATCCGTGAATCAACTTGTGTGTCTTGGGTGCCCTGCCCCGTATATAAAGAGGCAAGGGGAAGGTGGCCGGCCCTGGGGAGGCGCACCAGGAGAGTCCTACTCCAGGGGAGTAGGACTCCCCTCTCCTAGTTGGACTAGGATTGGAGGAGGGAAGAGGGAAGGGCGCCGCCCCCTTCCTTGTCCTATTGGGACTAGAGGGAAGGCGCGCAGCCTATGGCTGGCCCTTCCTCTTCTCTCCTATGGCCCGATTAGGCCCATGGACCTCGGGGGAGTTCGGTAACCTCCGGTACTCGGTAAAATCCGATTTCACGGAACACTTAGATGTCAAATGTAGGCTTCAATATATCAATCTTTATGTCTCGACCATTTGAGACTCCTCGTCATATCCGTGATCACATCCGGGACTCCGAACAACCTTCGGTGCATCAATACTTATAAACTCATAATGTTTGTCGCCGAAGCGTTAGCGTCACGGACCCTACGGGTTCGAGAACTATGTAGACATGACCTAGAACCATTCTCGATTCCAATAACCAATAAGCGGAACACAGATGCCCATATTGGTTCCTACATATTCTACGAAGATCTTTATCGGTCCGAACCGCATAACGACATCGTTGTTCCCTTTGTCATCGGTATGTTACTTACCGAGAGATTCGATCGTCGGTATCCAATACCTAGTTCAATCTCGTTACGTTGCAGTAAATCTCTTTACTCGTTAGTAATACATCATCTCACAACTAACTCATTAGTTGTAATGCTTGCAAAGGCTTAAGTGATGTGTATTACGAGAAACCCTAGAATACCTCTCCAGAGCAATCGGAGTGACAAAACCTAATAATCTCGAAATCGCCAACCCAACAAGTACCTTTGGAGACACACCTTAGTACTCCTTTATAATCACCCGATTCACGTTGTGGCGTTTGGTAGCACCAAAGTGTTCCTCGGTTAGCAGGAGTTGCATAATCTCATGAATTCACGAGGAACATGTATGGAGTCATGGAAGAAAGCATTAACATACTACTAAGCGATCAAGTGTTAAGCTAATGGAATGGGTCATGTCAGCGGATCATTCAACCAATGATGTGACCTTGTTAATCAAATAACAACTCCTTGTTTATGGTTAGGAAAGATAACCATCTTTGATTAACAAGCTAGTCAAATGAAGGCATACTAGTGACATCTTTGTTTGTCTATATATTCACACATGTATTATGTTTCGGTTGCTAGATTTCTAGCATGAATAATAAACATTTATCATGATATAAGGAAATAAATAATAACTTTATTATTGCCTCTAGGGCATATTTCCTTCAAAAGGATGGCAGGAAAAATACCGTACCCTGATTCCTTCATATAAATTATCATAGGTGACAACATTAAGCCGGACTTACGCTCTTCTCATGTTACGCGCTCCTCAAAGCGGTTAGGACACTTGAGCCAGTGATTGAAGGAAATATGCCTAGAGGCAATAATAAAGTTATTATTGGCTTCCTTATATCATGATAAATGTTTATTATTCATGCTAGAATTGTATTAGCTTAGGAAACATAATACATGTGTGAATATATAGACAAAGCGGTATGTCACTAGTATGCCTCTACTTGACTAGCTTGTTAATCAAAGATGGTTATGTTTCCTAACCATGAACAAGGAGTTGTTATTTGATTAACAAGGTCACATCATTAGTAGAATGATCGATTGACATGGCCCATTCCGTTAACAACACTTGATCGTTTAGTATGTTAATGCTTTCTACATGACCCATACATGTTCACGTAACTATGAGATTATGCAACTCACGTTTACGGGAGGAACTTACTTTAGGTGCTACCAAGCGTCCTAGCGTAGCTGGGTGATTATAAAGGAGTACTACTCTGGTGTCTCCAAGGTACTGCCTGGCGTAGTTTCAACAAGGTGAACACTTTCAGGATGGGAGGTCATCTAGAGCGTGCTCTCATAGAAGTGTCTCAGTTGAGCCGGGTGTGCCTAAAAGAGTTAAGCGTTATGCCTGATAAACTATGATTGTGGTGATAAATGATGATGGTTCTTTCACCGTCGCTTTAGAACTAAATGAAGCTATTTTTAGAGGCATATTGTGAAACTGATCAATCTAGGAGTAAGGGGAATCGCTTTGATGGCGGAACAATCTTGATTACGTAAAATCTCTAAAGATCTTAAGCCAGAAAGCGTGAGTGGGAATCGTATTAGCAAGGTTTAATGATTGGTCTCAGTCTATAGTTTCAAGTATGCTAGATAGCGATCATCAATGACGATCAACATAATTCAAAGATCTGCGTGATGACCGGGGTCACTGTTTAGCCGAGGACTGTCGATGACGAAGTTGCAATGTGAGGATTTTGTGCGGACTTAAATGACGAGCCATGTGAATCTATGTGTCTACATTTGGACATCCGATGGAAAAATTTATGCCTTATACTTTCGTAGTAGCACGGGCTATTTTACCATGTCTACTCGGCAGGAGTTCTGAATGTTAGAAGGCAGGGCGAGGCGTCTTGCGTGAAGATGGTTATTCTGTGATCGCCAATTCCGCTGTTGCCCTCTTGTGAACGACTTAGTTAAATGGCAGCCTAAATAATCTTTAGGAGTATCCTCCTGGCTGAGGCATGAAACTCAGGATGGGATCCTATGTTTGAGGCAAGTAGGACTTTGGTTGATTGCCCTGATCAGAAGTTGAATAATGGATCTTTAGAAGAAAGGCACGAAATATGGTATGTAACCACCCCTATGAAAGAGTTCGACATTCAAGGGTTGATCATTATGACTTTCTCACGGTAAGCGGTGCCCTGAATCTGTGAACATATTAGCAATTCTTATTTTTATGTTAGAGTCTCTTGGCATGGAATAAAGTTTCATTTGCATGTTTCGAAAGTTTATAGATGCAACCGGAATCTTGTCGATCACGGTGCATGGTGCATCCAAGGCGATTTTATCGTCAGTGCGATGATCTACCGTGTCTAACTAAGCATGTCGGTGTTATTGTATCAACATATGGGTACCAAGATGTTGGAGAAGCTTTGTTTTGAAAGTGATGAATCTTAATTCACAGATGATTACCATGTAGGTCTTATTATTGTTAAAATGAAATCGTTCAATAGATGTTTGATCAAATTTTCATGAAAAGTGAAAGCACATATTGGCGATACAAGATCTGCCTACGAGAATATGATTATACTTTAGTTTGATTGTTGGGCCGGAAAGCATACCTTAGCGTACTCTGTTGAAGACGGTTCCCTCGGCGTGCTTTGCACATAGAAAGGTTCTTGGAAGTACAACTGTAGATTGACCGAGGAACACCGGTCGAAGAAGGTTAAAAGAATATTTCCTATTTGTGGTTTTTCACGTAGGTAAATGAGTTCTTGGCAAGCGTAGCAGCCATGTAAAAGTGCAAGTAATCAAAGTGGATCCTTTGAAGGGTGCATTAAATAGGGATGATCATGTTTCACCGTATATGAGGTGCAGAAAACCGAGCGAGGGGTATAGTTATGCAAGCATGCAATGGGCAATCTGGATGTAATGCTTTAAATAAAGCAAAGCCCAATCGTGTCTTTGATACGGTGCATGGCTGAGGTGGAGCAAAGCGTGAAGGCGATCTTCATAATGCTTGGACATCGCCCCGGAGCACATAAATGGTGCATGAAACTTTCTCTCGATGGTGTTATCAATGGTTTGGGAATGAAAATATCAACTTGGTGATTGCTTGATGCTTATAAGATCCAAGCATCTCACTAAGAGGCATCAAATGTAGCGTCAATTCTGACCAAGTCAATGTGATAGCCCGGATCACCCATGTTGCCAGATTAAGTAAGCTCGTCCCGCGAGCAAACATGATATACAAGACTCGGTTAAGTTCACGGATCATATTCTTACCGGAACGGAGACTCTTGAAGCGATGGGAGCCGAAGGAAATATGCTTAAATCGATTTCCGAATCATGATAAATGTTTATTGATGATGCTGAGGTATGAACCTTGAAAAAATACTTTGAAAAAGACAAACGGATAATGTAATGAACTCTACACTAACTTACACATGGTTTGTTTCAAGTTCATGAACAATTGTTATTTGATTTCATAAGGTCACGTCCATTGAGAAATATCGATTGAAATTACATTCGTTAGCAATTAATGCCGTTTTAGTATGAAATGATCTGCATTACTGTTCTCTGTATGAAGATTATCCAATCCAGTTTGCGGAGGAACTTTGGAGTGCACCCAAAGAATTTTGGGTGATTATAAGGAGTACTGAAGGTGTCTCCAGCTGTTGGGTCGACTTCGTAAGTTATGTCAGCCCATTGGAAGTCTTCAGCGTTTTGATACATCATAAAGCGTATGAAGCATTACAGGATAAACCATTTGTGAGATTTTAAGACCAAGTAAGTTGCATGGCTAAGGATTGGATATGAGTGTGGTCCTACATAAATTGGCAAAGGGAGGATGACGTATAGATTATGGTATAAGTATCAAGATCTTGGTATGTAAAAGGAACCAATCAGGCTGGGAGTTATCAAATAGAGATAGGTTTGAAGGTCATTCATGAAGTTCTTCGGGCAAATCCTTGCGCAAGAATCGAAGTTCATCAATGAGTGATAAAATTGACTAGGTTTTGAGCGATGGGATCAGACATGGCAGGAATAGATCAAATGAAAGTTCGCGTAAGTTGTTGATTAGCCCATTTGGCTTAGGAAGTTTCGTGAAATCGAGAAATGTAGGGAAGGACCCAAGTCTGTAGACCTTAAGCGGGCCCATACAAAGTAAGGAATGGGCAGGCCGGTGGCTCGCTCTCGTCCGAATAGGACTAAAGGGTGACACTGTCATTTGTACCTTCACTCCGTAGCACGGAGGAGAGGCCAGAGAATGGAGCCAAGGTGGAGGTAGGACTCCTTCCTTGGGTGCGTTGGCCCAAAGGCTGACCCTCCTAATTTTATTTTGAGGCGATTTTAAATACATTGATCTACGGATCTTTCTTTGTGCGGTGCGTTCACATTAGATTTAATATGAATTAAATCAGAGCTTGGCCATGCCCTATTTGGCGAGAACATATCGAATGGTTGAAGCCTGCGCGGATGAAAGGCGGTATCCTATGATATCGTCATATGGCCAGATCATGAATTTGCCGTACTTGGATCAATCAGGCTGTGGAGATCGTCAAATTGAGCAAGAATGAAACTCCATCTTGCGATACGGAATCGCTTGGATCATGGAATCATTGACAAGTGCGATCGCTTGGTGTTGACAAGCAAAACTTCCGGACTCTGAACATGATTTAAGCGGAACATCTCCTCTTTGACCATCACCATGGTTTGTGGTCTTGAATGTTGAGGTTACCAAGATGCTCACCTTCACGGTGATTTGGATCTGCCGGAATGGGTATATATATCGTTAATGAAACACTTCGAAACATTTGAAAAGTTCAAAGGAATATGATGGATAATCATGTAACAAGAAAATAAAACTTTCCGAGACTTGAAAATCTTGAGTTGTTTTACATTTGTTGGTGGAAGTTCTTCTTGTGAACAATGGATAGACAAAGCTCCTGACACTAGTATGTCGAGCGTCGTCGTACTTTACTACTCAATATAGATGGTCAATGATCTAACCCTATTTCTTGTGTTTGGGGTTATGCTTCCATAGAAGCGGCGCATTGCACGTTAAATTTAGAGCATTATCACCGCAAGTCTCAAGTTCCTTTGAGGACGCCTTATCTCATATGGTTTCAGTCAAGCGCCAAATGTTTTGTAGTTTAGAATTGCGATTTGGTAAAGCTTCTGGGCAGAAACTCAAACTTTTCAATGTGTCCTCGTAGTTTGGCATATCATCCACAATGGAGTATACGAGAACACCCAAAGTTGAAGGCAAGATGGATTCTTTCGAAAAGCTTCGTTGGCTAGATTAGATCCTTCTTCCAGGTTGAGCGAGAGAAGTAGTGAGAACTTGATGAAGCGTCTCATGCTCCAACAAATTGGCTTAAAGGTTCATCACAATCTGTGACAACAGTAAATTAGTAAATCCTTAATCAATTGGATTGAAATAGAGCAAGAACAATTAATCGAACAAAATGGTAATCATGCGGAACAAAAGATTAAACTAATCATGCCGATACATAAATGCAGTCATTTAGCGATATAAGCATTTAGCGAAATCATATGAAGGGGAGGATATAGAGAACAAAATGGGCACAGCCGATGATATTCGCCCATCAAGGATGATCTTTAGAATTGGAAATTAAGTGTTGCCAGTTGATCGGCAAGCGAAAAGTCTCGTCTTTGCGAGGCGGCCGATGGTCATAGAGCCAGGTTTCGATTCTTGCACCGTGAGGTTTGAAAAAGTTCAGCGGCGCTTGATCCCGGCTGGTGGAACCACGAGACATCATTTACCCTATGATTATGCATTTGGCAAATGGATGTAAACTGCATTCTTGATAGAAAGACGGAACCTGATTTTGCACGTCCAGAAATTGTGATGCCATTAATTTTCCCAGCACAAAAAGATGCGTGCATAGCCTCTCCTCGGATCCTTGCAGCTCGTGATGCAAGGAGTTGGAAATGGGAAGCACTGTGTCTCCACAGATACAATTAGAAACTCACCTTAAAGCATTTATATTCTCGACTTATGAGGTGGGTTTACTCTTCGGACTCCATTCATGTGTGCATTGAAGAAAGTGACCAGCAATTTGATAGTTGGGCAGAGGCACCCAAGATCCAAAATCTCCTGATCTCAAGGCACTTCACATATTTCCAAGCAAATTGAGGTGCAATGGAGACTATGAAGAAATGCTTGGATTTATATCAAGATCATACAACTTGAAAAGCTTGCCCGAACCACAGTTTCAAATCTGAGCTGGTAATCTTTCCGAACATTTTGCTGGCTCAAGAGTGGAAGAGATCACATCATAACTTTTGGCCTTTCAGCAGAAAACACCCAATTCTCCACGTTAATGGAAGTCATGGTCAGCAGTCAAACATTCAAATGTAGGAAGACAGATGTTCAGACCTCTATGCGAATAAGCACAACTAAGAAATATCACCATGGTCAGAAGTTCGTGATCAGGATAGAATTAAGGATACTCTTTCTTTGATCTCCGATCGCCATGTTGGGGTACATTCCTCATGGATGTGGGTCCGGAATCGTCGACATTATCAAATTCATTGTGAAGACCCTTTTGAAAAGGATAAGCCAGGTTTTTCTTTTAATGAATCTGGTAATCTCTTGCAGTTTCAGGAAGTTTGTAATCATCCTTTATCTTAATTCCTGTGTCCAAAACATTGTGTCTTTTGCTTATTACTGCGGAGATTCATCTTCAGCCAAGATCCATGATAACTCATGAAGCTCCTTCAACTCGCCGTCTAATTGGTCCATAGTTGACTCTCGTTAAGAGGTGCCGCTTGCAAGATACTTAGCAAAGGCCAAGTGTCATCCACTTTGGCCTTAATCTCATGACATCCAAATCGATTTTCGAGCCATTACCCTTGGATGCAAAGTGTGGTAGATCCGCTGCAGGCCCTTCTGTAGTCATAACTTCTAGCGCGCGTACAACTCGCTCACACGTCGTCCGGGACACAAACTTAGCCTCGGCGCAGCCCACATGTCCTTCACTGTCAAGCGACATATCACGA